>CM060442.1:225378696-225790124 GCA_030545235.1 Helianthus tuberosus | reverse complement strand
CTTAGCGATTAATCATTAATGGTCCAGTGATTAGTCGAATTGAAGGTAGTTATAAGTTGGTATTTATGTGGGCAATAAACCCTTAAAAGGGCACCCTCAGATTCCCACTCTAACTAGATCAAATGTTGGGTCAAAGTTGTTTAGAAAAAGTCAACAGAAGCTTAATTTGCAAATTAACATGTAATTAGCAATGTAGAAGGCATGTAACCTATTTTATCACTCATATAACTTGGTAATAAGTATAAGAACTGATCTAAGCTTGTTTGATCCGACAATTTTCTGTTTAGACAAGGTTCGGAACCGAAAGTCACAAAACTTTGACTTTTGCTTTGACTTCAGTTCTGACCCGATTTAGATAAGTTTGGAAATGCTTTAGAGCTTCCTTAGGACCAGGTTACATGATGGTATAACCCTCTGTGGTTGGATCGTTGATTGTCCGATTCGTTTACACGTTTCCGTTAAATGCCTAATGTTGACCAATATGCCCTTTTGACCATAAAACGAGAATTTAAGAAATGTGAAAGGACAATAATCTTTGCTACTGATTTATAAACTTGTCCCTAAAATTTCACATCAGTTGGAGGTCTATATTAGGAGTTATGCCCAATAGCGTAATTTGGAAACTTTTTGTTAATTAAACGGCGTAATTAGTGTAAAGCCTATCTAAACCCAATTTTTGACACCAAACCTTTTACCCACTGATGTAATATAATATTTTGAGATTTTTGAAGATTTTTAATTATTTTTAACCTGCTCATAACCTAAGGTTATGGCCTTGATTCGGTAAATACCGATTATACCCTTTTTGGTTGTAAAATGAGTTCTACATAGTATTTTGACACCAATCCAATTGCTACTGATTTTATATAATAAATGAAGTATTTTAAACTTTATAAGCTGATCTGAAAAGTCAGATTTCCTGTATAACCCCGGAAATCGCTTAAGATGGCTTTTTAACGTGTATTAAACACCTAGTATGGGTTTAAAACCATTTGGGCATATAAGACTTAACACCAACTGATATAACATATTAAATTAAGTTCTTTGCTGATTATTTCAGACCCGAGTCTCAGAATTAAAATTAATCTCTTTTATAATCTTTTAAATGACCAAAATACCCCGACGGGGCTTAAATTTAGATTAAACTCGTTTTAGGCATAATGGAAGTTATCCTACTGATATCACACCATATTTAAGGCATATTAACTTAGGAAACCTGTATATGATTCTTATGGTTACCCGTTACGCTTCTTGCGCGTTCGGTTCGGTTTATATAACTAGTTTGCATAAATTAGCCGAAACGGGTCAAACCTTATCGTTTTTATCTCAAAATCCAGAATGTGTTTAGATTACCCATATTATACAAGTCTTCAAACTTGTCAGGTCTAAATCACATTCTATTCCGGTCTTCGCTTTATCATGCGTTTGAACCGTATCTTCCTTTTGAAAACTAATCGGTCTAAGTCAAGGCTTAATTAAAGACCCGTTAGGATTCTAATAGGTTATTAAAAACCTTCGTTCCATATTTAGGAGCCCAGTAAAAGCTATCTATACTTGCTGATTTGATACGGCTGGGATTGAATTTATATTTAGCTCAGGTAAATACTTTTAACTTATTTTCCCTTATACGGGCTTGGGGTACGGTATATAAGCATTCGACCTTAATCGTTTGGTGGTTAAGTATTATCGAGATGACCGTTTAAATTGTTTTGTTTACTTAAAGCCTTTGGGGGGTTAATGACCATGTCCTGGATATCCTTGGCATCATTTTACGAAATGGCAACGACCTAAGCGCGGGGTGTAGGCGTACACCCGTCAATGCCTAAATAAATAATGTGGTGTGTCTATTGATCTTTAACCCGGCACGAACCGGGCTACTGAACGCATAAGGAACATGTAATTCTTTTACAAGTTTATATATTCAAATAATTATCCCAAGTTATAAAAGATATTTGTGCCACGGGCATTCAAATCAATTTTTATTGAACCTTTTCAAAATGAGTCAGTTAATTGTATTTACCAGTGTAAACTGACGTATTTTTCAAAAAGGCTAAATGCAGGTACTATACGTAATAGGCTGGCTACTCCAGACAACAATAATCAAGTCTCGCAAGTTTTAGATGTTAAAGTCTGTTGAACAGTGTTATCTTCTATTTTAGATCCGCCTGTGGATCCTTTACTTTTCGTTGTAATACTTTGATATTGCTTTATATCGGATTGTAAAATATTTAACTTTTGCTTCCGCTGTGCATTTATATATTGTGTTGTTTGACTATGATGATATCAACTACGTCACGATATTCCCCACCGGGCCCACCGGTAATACGTGGAAATATCGGGGTGTGGCAGGTTGGTATCAGAGCCAACATTGAGTGAATTAAACACTAGCCTTTTTGTGTTTAATCTCAATGACACATTAGCACATTCCTTGACCTTCTGAGTCTAGACTTAACATAGGAATATTCTCAATCCTAATCTGGAAATTTTTGCTTCCAATTTTTATATATATTGGATATGTCGCCAAGCGAAGAAGCCGTAATAGGAATTCTCCACACCCGGAGCCTTGAAATGCTGAGCTTCGTACCGCGGCCAGGATGAAACGTGCAATCAAGGAGAAAGCATTCAGACATAAAATGAAGAAGAAACTCCTTTTACTGAAGATCGTTTCCTTAATAGTCCTCATAAGGACATATTTATCTTTCCGTCCCTTCGAGGACAACATTATTCCTTTCAAGTCCCGTTTAGGGCAAACCTTAACTTTTTAATTTTATAGTGGAATGACTAAATTTAAATCTTCATTCTAAACATGAAATATGAAATAAATGAAAAATAACATTCCTTTTATAAGATCTACCATTACAATAAAATGGCAAAATCTAAAAAAGACAAGACCTAGCCACGTGTCATTTTAAGACCGGGCCAAGATGGTACTTCCATAATTAGATTCAGATCCATATTTAACATCTCAAATTAGGATTGCTCTGCGTTAAATATTAAAAGAATCTTAAAGGTAAACCTAGCCTGTATGACAAGGCCAAGATGGTAGAACCTATTCAAAAGATTCAAATCCTTGTTAACACATAAGAACGTGTTAGCAATCTTGACAAATGTGATTCGAGAAAATCACAATAGTCATCCCTATACTGGAAATTTTTTTAATTTCCTAATTTGCCTTATGATCTAGAAATCATGGCTTATATCATCCTATAAGATGATAATATTATAAACATCCCTTAGAAGGGAAGTGCCTACGGGCTATAGTTAATGTCATCTGAGACTAAAGACAGTGGTAGCCTACAACTCCCTGTCAAGAAAAGGTAATGAACTTTGATTCAAACCTTAATGCCTCGATTCTCTGAAATCATGGCTTATAAAATTTAAACTTGTCCACGTGACTAGGCCTTTTGTGCTATTACTAACTTATAATTTAGGATTATGATGAAAATCCTGAATAAAATAAATATCATTCCTTTCCTGCCTGTATTCATATTAAAAGAGAATCTTAAAAATGTATAACCTAGCTTGAATGTCATTAAAGACCCGGCCCGATACCCGGCCCATTTACCCGAATAATACCCGAAAGTAGCATATTATAGATTTTCATATATTTAAACTTAGTACATGTGTTTAGTGAACATATAACTTATTATTGAGCATGTATATTGGATATGAAAGCTATCACACTTTATTATGTGGATGTTTTACGCAATTAGATGATCATGACACAATTACTTAATTAAGTAATCGTTTTAATTTAGTTTAGTATATGTGGTCTGAAATGATATGTAAGTTATTAATCATATTTTCATTAGTTATAGTCATTAAAATAGTAAATTATATAAACATCAAAGTAAAAAATGCACATTTGTCCCAACGGGTATTTTTAAGAAATTAGCAGGTATGCCTGATACCCGCGGGTATGCCAAATACCCGACGGGTAATTACCCGAAAAATACCTGACGGGTAACGGGCCGGGTATGGGACAAAGAATTACAACTGGGTACGAGCCTGGAATTACCAATACCCGGCCCAAGCCCGATCCATTGCCATTCCTACAAGAGTTCATAAAGTTTTGGTTAAGGATGCAACATGTAACTAATAATTATAAATTGACAAACCAAAAAATAATCATAATTAATCCCTAGTTCTTTACAGCTAACAACCATAAACAATTATAAAAGGTAAATTTTAACTACAAAACCATTTTTAGAAATACATCTTTTGAAAAGTATCAATATTTTTATGGAAAAAAAATGATTGATCCGGAACATGTTATTATAAAAGCAACTTGTCGTAGATTAATCGCCGTTCGTCATTACTCAATATACAACGTTTTCTAATTGTTTTTGTCAACTGGTTTTAGTTTTTAAATAAACTCATTCCCAAGAGGTATGGAATATTATTTAAAATAACTTATTATGACATCATCCCTAATATATAGTCAAAGTTTGGTTCGTCTTTAAGTAATATATTAAATATTTGAGTAAATAACTATTTTCGTGTTCCTATGGTTTAACCAGTTTAACCCTTTCAGTCCAAAATAAAAGATTTTGACATATCAGACCCTGAGATTGCATTTTACAACGGTTTTGGCCCCTAACACAAACAATGTTACTTTTTTCCAGTTAAGCCTAAACGTATTATGGTCCTTTTATAGCTTAGGGGTTATTTATGTAAGTTATAGATCTTTTAATACTTTTATTTGTGTAATTACTTAAATTTTTTTATTTTTTTATTTTATCATAATTATTTAACAAAATACGTTTTAAATATATAAATAAATACATATTTCTTTAACAATTTGTTCTTTATAAATGTTGTTAATTTTTTTAACCTTTTTTAGAATCGTCTATCGTTTTTTAAACCGTTTCTTTTTAAACAGTTTGTTTTTAAAAATTATTAAAAATCCTTTGTTTTTTTTTTAAATTGAAAAGTTCATTTTTACCATTCTTTTTAAAACTATATGTTTTTTAAACAATTCATTTTTTAAAGTCGTTCATTTTTAAAACAATTTATTTTTAAAGTGTTCTTTTTAGAACCGTTTTTTGTAAAACGTTACTTTTACTTTTAAAGCGTTATTTGAATCGTTTATCTTTTTTTAGAGTTTTCCATTTTTTTGACCGTTCGTTTGTTCGAATTTTGTTCATTTTTTAATATTTTATTTTTTAAAACCATACGTTTTTAAAACCATATATTTTTAACATAGTTTTTAGTACCTTTTGCTTTATTTTCATAAAGTCTTTTTTTAGATCTTCGAAAAAACCGTTCGTTTGTTTAAAATTGTTTATTTTTAAATTCTTTTGATTTTTAAAATCGTTCATTTAAAAAAAACATATGGTTTTAAAAAGAATGGTAAAAAATGAACTATTAATTTATTTTTTATAAAAAGCGAAAGACTTGAAAAGGAACGTATTAAAAACAAACAGTTTAAAAAGAAACGATTTTAAAAATGATAGACGGTTTTAAAAGGGTTAAAAACAAATGTTTTTAAAAACGATATTTATAAAAAAACAAATTGTTAATATGTATTTTTGTATATTTAAAACCTATTTTGTTAAATGATAATCGTGAAATAAAGGAATAAAAAAATTAAGTAATTACACAAATAAATATATTAAATGAACTTTGTAACTTACATAAGCAACCCCTAAGCTATAAAAGGACACTAATACCCTTAGGCTTAACTAGTGTTGGACCGTTCTACGACCTTGAAACGTCAGTTAAGGCAGTTCATCTTTGAGTACGAAGGCGGAATCAACGTAAACAAAGTCATAACAGCTAGTTTCCTTTTAATATTTCTTTTCTGATTGATTTACGTGCTTTTACAATGTAATCTGATACAAATCCGGCAGCACTTCGTCTCACATACAATGACCAAGTCCCTTACAAATGACACACACAAACCTATATATAGACTCAAGATTTCGCTTGAACCCATTTCAAGCTAAATCTCCAGTGTTGATTTAGCTTGAATTACACAAGAACACTTTCAAGCGAAATCTACAAGTGAAACATGTAAAAACCCTAATTTAAACCCTATTGTGTGTTCATTCAAACTATCTAGACACAAGACTTGATTATGACGTAATCAACAGACATTTAGCGCACCAACAGACTCCCCCTTGGATGTTGATGAAGTCTTTGGCTTCAAGTCTTTGTCTTTATCATTCTTCAAACATTGTAAAAACTCTCTTCAATCTTTATCTTCAAACTTTAAACTTCAATCCCCTTTGACTGTTGATCCAGACTCCCCCTTTCACAGACTCCCCCTCTCGATATGCTAGAATCTGAGATATCTGGTTCAAGCTTTGACAATTAGCTTCCGTTGGGAATAATGAAGTCCAATCCTGTTTAACCTGCACATCCTCTACCTCAACATAAGTTTCACAAATTTATAACAGTTGAATTTAAAAACTTACTGGTAGAAATCATTCATTCATCAAACATACTAGTTACATCAAGTTCAAATAAATGACCTTGATTAACTAACCCCTCAATTTTTCAAACAATTTAATATGACATTCAAAATTTTCAACATATTCTCCCAATCCAATGTAGTTCATCATGTTTAGCACTTGGAATTTTGAAAATCCGCTTTCCAACATCAGTTGTCAAAAATCTTTTTTGTATTTTCACAATTTTATGCTAAAACACACTAAAATCTTTTTGGAATTTGAGTTTAAAGAAATGCAGTAAAGAAATATCTACAGACAATATTTTTGTGAGTTTGTGTAAGAGGATCATATCAGTTTATGAGACCAATCACAAGCACCGTTAAGCTTTAGTCATTTTAAGTTCTAAACGATTCACTTAGATTGTCAGTATATTGGTCCACTTAAATTTTCACACAAAGTTCAACTGTTTTGAGATATGAGTTTAATGTCTTAGACACTTAAACTTAATCGCGTTTCCCACCTCAGAATATACTCCCGTATCCAGATCCCAATATTCAGTCTTACAGGTAAGTATAACATCAATGATATCTGTAAGGGGTTAATAATTTATGAAGAATCATGAGAGCTCAGGTCAGAACTACCGTTCAGCAGAGAGATCATGACTCAACTTGGGTGTGTCCCCTTTAGAGGATCTTTTTTACAACAGCATTGCTAAACAATTTTATTGTCTTATCATTTATGCTGAGGGTGATGCTATGTTTCAAGCATTTGCAGAAAGTATTATTCGAGGACTAGGTCAGAACTACCGTTCAGCAGAAGTCCCGGAATAATACCCCAGACATCATTGAGTATAAAGACCTAGTATATCAGAATACGAGACCTTTCAAACGAGATTTCGGGGGTTACCCATATATCCTAGAGATGTTACCCACGATATAAGCAAGTTTGAATTTAGGTTTATATCTCGTCACAATCTACTAAATGTGCAAAAACCTACTGACACAACATCAGTGAGACCGTTTATCACATTTAACTTTCCAATTCTTTAGCATGCTGTGATAGTTCACTGATGTACTATCATTTACTCTTTTTCACAACAAAACTCATTTTTGCTTTTTCAATGTTTTTGAAATTTTTCAAATTTTCTAATTTTTTAAAAAAATTTTCTCCCCCTAAAATCAAAATATGTTTCGATTTTGATTTTCTGAGAAAATTTGAAAACAAACTATACAAGAAACGTGACAAACTGATATCAAATCACTTCAATTCGCCATCCACTTGGCATAAACAATCAGAACTCCCCCTGACAACAAACTATTTTCCCATTTAGATTTCAAAACACTTAAGTTTGTTTTAATCAAAATGGTTTTTCAGGAAGATTAGTTTTGTATGTCTTTTTAACAAACTCAGGGTTCTTTCAACACATTGTTTACCTTTTAACCACTAATCGAAAAGAGAAATCAAATACAACTTAATGTCCTTGATTAGTCTTTTGTGATTCGAAATATCACAGTTACCAACCTGTGAATTTCTCAAGAAATATGCCGATTCCTGTTCCACACTTACCAACCTGGGAACTCCGGCAAGTCAGGTTTTTCTATTTGAAAAGATTCACCCAAGCCTGACCAGCCTTGGGTTTGACAGATTTTACCTCAACAGATGGCTCTTCTGGTTTTGACAAACCAGAATCATTGCCTGAACATGGCTTGTCTGACTTTGACCTGTCAGATTCATTGCCTGATGGTGACTTGTCTGACTTTGAGACATCAGATTTATCGCCAACCATTTTCTTCTTCTTCTTTTCTTCTTTCGTCCTCAGATTTGTATCTGATGAATTCGTCTTGCTTGACTTTGCAATTAAGTTAGTTGATTCATCAGAACTCTTATTCAATCTGTCTGGTGAACCCGAAGACAAAATCTTCTCCAGATACTCTCTCGCCTTCTTCCTTTTCTTTCTCAGTCTGTCTTTCTGCCCTTGTGAAAGCTTAATTTTCTTTTCTTGAACTTTCTGTTCTTGAACTTTTGGTTCTTGAACTTTCTGTTCTTTGGGCTTGACACTGACTGATTTCTTTCCCATTTTCTGAGATTCAACCCTCGATCTTCCTTTTGATCTCATTGGGCAATCTCTGGCAATATGACCTCTGATTTGGCATTCATAGCACCTTCTTGTTTCGAATCTCTGACTTTGGCAGTTAACAGCAATGTATCCTTGAAATCCACAAGTGTAACACACTCTGTTATCATACCTTTCACTACTTTCACACCACATACCGTCTTCATACCACACATTTAGATCAAAGCATTGATTTGCCTTGTGGTAATCACCATTTCTTTGTTTTCTATCATTGTAATGATTTATCCTTGAAGAATCTTCATCCCATCTTCTCTTGTAAGCTGGATTTGGCTTTTGAGCACTGTGGTCAAACCTGCACCACTTATTACCAACTTTTTGTGAGTTTTCATTTTTAGATTTTTGTGATTTTTCAAAATGATTGGATGACTTATCTGATGAGCTTTTATTTTCATTTTTAGAATTTTTCAAATTTTTATCTTTTTGTTTCTGTTCTACAATCTTCTTAACAGGTTTTTGCTTTGAGCATTCACCTATTTCAGTAGACAGCAAAACAGTATTTTTAAATTTTTCTTGTAAATCTAAAAATATTTTTCTTTTCTTTTTCATCATCAGATATTTCATCACAATCTTCAATTTTGACTTTGTCAAAATTTTTCAAGCTAAATCTCCTGTGTTGTTGATTTCGCTTGAACCATTTCAAGCTAAATCTCCAGTGTTGATTTAGCTTGAACCAAACATAACCTCTCTCAAGCGAAATCTTCAAGTTAAACAAGTAAAACCCTAAATTAAACCCTATTGTGTGTTCATTCAAACTATCTAGACACAAGACTTGATTAAGACGTAATCAGCAGACATTTAGTGCACCAACAACTAGAAAAAAGGAACATAGTTAGTGTTAAGGGCCAAACCGTTATAAAATACAATCTTAGAGTCTGATATGTCAAAAGATTCCTTTTTGGACTGAAATTGTTAAATTGGTTAAAACAGAGATGTCAAAATAGTAATTTACTCTAAATATTTTATATCGAAAAGAGTTTTATATTTTGTGAAAGTTGAACATAATAAATAGACGAATAGTTCTAATGATAAGAGTTTTTTTAATATTTGTTAAAATTGGTTGAGACTGGATGTATGTGGATTTTTTGTTTTGTTTTGTTTTGTTTTGTTTTTTTTTTTTTTTTGACACTTTGTTAGTATGAGTTGAATCGTTAATGTTATATCGTTTAGTAACCTAATTAAATACTCTCACGTAAACTAAATCTTCGTTTTTCTTTTCTTGAAACAAAAAAAAATAATATGTTTCTTTTATATTTGAAAATATAACAACATAACAAATTAGCAACATAGTATTTAAAGTTTATGTACATTTTAAATGATTTTTAAAACTAATTATGACAGTTTAAGTTTGGTTCAAATATTAATACATTCAACTAGTGAATAGATGATAAAATTTGATGAATTTTCTTCAAATTATCTAACGAAACGTGTTATAATGTATCATGAAATACAATAGCAATATATAAAGTAATATATTATAATGATGTTTCACCAAATCAGTACAATGCATCGGATGATGAATACTTTGATGTTGGTGTGAACCACTTTTGAAGCATGTATGCAATTTGTTTATTGAAGATTGAGTTTTGGAGGAAACAATCATAAAGTGTTTCACAAGGGGTCACTCACTATCATTTTACTTATATATTTTAATCAATTCAAGATTCTTAGTGAGCATAATTTATTTTCTTTACTTTATTAAATTGTTATGATAATATTTTCTAGCCCTGTGAATTATTAGCTAACTTTTGTTTTCAAACAGAATAATAATTTAATTTAATTAAAATGCAAAAACAAAGAATAGCTTTTGTAAGAATAATATTTGAACAAAATTGTCCAATAACACAATTCAATTTCATTTTCAATATTTATATCTATATTTCTAACCAATATTTTAGTATTTACAAGTTAAATCAAGTATGATGACGCGAAAAATCAATCGTTATATGATAAGCTTCTAATCTTAAGTTTATTAGTTTAAATTATTCAAATACATAAGACAAAAACCTAAAGAACACATGGTAAAACTACGAACAACTGATATAATGACCGTATAAACTATTGTAAATAACAAAAACAATAAAATTAAAATGTTAAATAGTCAAAGACTAGTGACTACTTTTAGCTTTTAACGACAAGATTGGATCCTTTTGAGTTTTAATTGATTTGTAATAATAATTATACTGATATAAAATTAAATGAAGTACATATTCACTCAAATACACTGATTTGTAAACTTAAAATTATTATCGTAATGGGATTAAAATAAATAACGATAAAGAAAGTTGAAAACATAAAATGATTATCGTAACGGGATTAAAATAAATAACAACAAAAGAAAGTTGAATGACTAAATATTTTCATGGTACTATAATCCTTCAAACCTTTTCAATTGTTTTAGCCTAAATATTTTATTGATTTGCTGTATAAATATAAGGAAAAATGAATTTTAAAAATTTTAAAACGAGAATAACTCATATCGATAATGTGATCTACGACACTCATAACTGTCCCCTCGTTGCTAAAATCAATCTTACAATAACAAATAATTAACTTCATCTTACTCTAGTTTTCATATATGTAATTTCAAAATAATTTACAACATTTTGACCGAGATAATAATCAGTAAGCTGTTCATTATGGGCATACGTAGTTACTTTCCTTTTGAGTGAGATTGTTTTTCGCAACGAAAGTGAAAGTTAAGGGTACATAAGTCACGTTATCAGTATGAATTAGTATTGATCAATGTAACATATAGTTCAGATTATTAAAATCTGTTTTGCCTAAAATTAACAGACCTGTTATTACAATTTAATATAATTTAACATCACTTTAGAGTTTGTAGCATACATATTAAAACATTAGGGTTGGCAAAAAGACACGAGCCCGGTTGGAATATCGGAAACCTGAAACATTCGGTCAAGTATTGTGACGGTTATACGGGTATGCGACTGGGTATAGGATTGAAGAAAAATATTTCGCAAGTATAAGACGGATATGAGGCTAGGTGATACTCGGATCGTTTACCTTAAATTATATACAAGTTTACCTGAACCATACACCCGAAGTCCCAAATCATATAGCCGTATTTTTAATTTTCAATTTTTTCCATACCTTTGTTTAGTAATACTTAATTGTAGAGCTTTGTTACTTAGAAAATAAACTTTTCTTTTGAAATATAAATTTTGATTGTATTATTTGCATATGTATGTACGATTTAAAAAAAAATTAAGATATATCAATATGATATTTATTTAGATGTTTCAAATATTTTATAGTGATTACGATTTATGTAGTTTCACATAATTAATTTACTGTAGATCTTACAAACATAAAATTTATTAATGAAAGAAAAAATATACATATTTGAAAATCCCAACTGGTATTTAAATGAAAACTAATGGATATGCTCGATACCCGACGTATAATTACCCAAAAAATACCCAACGGGTATTTGGCCGTGTATAGGATATGACTATACAAATAGATATAAGACTGAGATTAGTCATACCTGATTTGTTATCATATAAAAAATAGTTGTTTGTTATAATGAATTAATAAATGTAAATGATACAATTAACATAATAAGATATGCTAAAATCACTCACTGTTTTTCTAACCACAAAATCACTCAAATCTTAATATTGTTCAGGGTTTTGCGATTTTTTTATAAATGTTACAAAATTTTAAATTATGTAAACTAAGTTGAGTAATATGCAGCTTGATTACTATTTAATGATTTTTTTTTCAAGTTTAATCTTAAATAATAGTAGGTAACTGTGACGAATAAAAGTCACTAATGAATAACCAAATTTTATAACAGTTCCATGTAGGTAATTTGCTTAAACTATTAAGGAAAAGGTAATTTAGTTACACTATTGAGGAAAAAGTAATTCATAACAATAGAACAATAACGAAACTTGAGTGGTTTTATAGTTAAAAAAATATAAATCGCCTTATTAAAACAATATTAAAATTTACGTATTATTAATATTATTCTTGATTTTATCCTTAATTTCAAACTTCCTAAAATTTCATGAAAGATGTATTTTAAAACAAAACATTCCTTAAAATTCATGAGGAGACATACCATCCAAACTATAAAACACATCATTATATAGAACACAACATTCCTTAAAATTCCTCGTGTAATTGCATGTACCTTGTTTATTTCTTCGCATAGTATTTTATTTCAGATTTGGTAAAAAAACATAATCGCACAACATGTATGGGAGTTTAGGTTATTAAACACAATAATGAAGTAGATTTCGTCTTACGTTTGTATTGTAGACCAAAATGTTTTTATCAGTCTGCATGATTGTAGGGATTTTAATTCGAATTGAAATTCTCAGATGAAGACGAAGAAGAAGGTTTGAAGAAGTCACGAGATCGTAGGGAGTGTTGAAAACTGACTGTTTGTTTCGGATTTTAAAACACAATTAATGACCATTTTGCCAATAAACCATCAATCAGTTAGTAACTATAGTACATGTATTAGACCATGTGTAGTGGTAACGTGAAGTGGCCATGTTCTTGCCACTTCACGCCCCAAAACGCCATGTACACCGCCCCCGTGGGCATGATTCATCCAAAATTTTGAATGGCGTGTTTGTAGAAACGCCCGGATGATTTTGGTTTGTCCAATAGAACTGTTTGCTTTTTTGTTTTATTTTTTCTAAAAAATAACAATAATTGTGTAATTATTGCAAGAGCATTATGAGACATTATACCACTACACCTCTTTTTTACTTCACATTCCGTAATGTCCCGGATGCTACATGTCGCTTCATGCCTAATGAATGGGTATTATAATAATGTCCCAGTACACATGGTCTGACAAAAATGTCACTAACTTAATCTCAATCATTAATTAACTCATCGAACCACAACACTTTTAGACTTTGTAGAAAAAACATAGTTTGTAGAGAAACTCCACCATATATATGAGAACCACCACGAGTTATGAGAACCACGAGAACCGCGACCCGCGGGTGGCCGTTGACCACGTAATTTTTTTTACACCTAGATCCGTATATTTTAGGACCGGGTGTAAATTTTCGGTTCAAACGGCGCGCCCGAGGGGGTAGTTTTTTACGCCCAAAGTTTGGTAAAAAAAAAAATTAAAAAAACCCAAACTTTGGGCGTAAAAAACTACCCCCTCGGGCGCGCCGTTTGAACCGAAAATTTACACCCGGTCCTAAAATATACGGATCTAGGTGTAAATAAAATTTCATGGTCAACGGCCACCCGCGGGGCGCGGTTCTCGTGGTTCTCATAACTCGTGGTGGTTCTCATTCTAGCGATCCCCTATATATATATATAGGATTAGGTTCAAACGTGAACAAAATCCCAAGAGTGAACTGCGTGAACTGATCTGGGCCCTTGATTTTTATGATCTTGAGATTAAAGTGAGTGGCATGATGGTAATTATTTGGTTAATTTTTTTCATTTAATTAAATATAAAAAGGGTATATGTGTAATTTCAATCTTAAATTGATTGCATAAATCTCTCACAAATCAAGTAATCAATTATCCTCTTAAATTGATTGCATAAATCTCTCTCAAATCAAATCAAGGATTAGGAAAGATGTAACTTAATTCAATTATTAGAATAATTATTTGTTTAAATGCGATGTACGCATGTGTATTCTGATTTTGCCCTCGTTTTAATGCGATGTACACATGTGTATATCGTCTGTTTTTGTGATATCTCAGAATTTTTTGTTGTATTGAATGTTGATGTACACCTGTGAATTACTGTACACATATGTACGATGCTGAGTACACATGTGTACTGCTCTATTTATATCCAAGTACACATGTGTATACCGTTGAAATATGAAGGTTACGTGGATCTTAAAAATCAAAATTTGAATTCTGGTGATGAAATCTGAAATAAAAATTAAAATTGAAATCTGATGATTTGTTGGTTTTTTTTTATAATTATCTTATTAATAAATAAACATAATGTGGATAATGAATTTAAATTAGGAAAGATGTAACTTAATCCAATTATTAAAATAATGATTTAAATCTAATTTTTTATATAATTACAATCCTACCCTTAACAACTAAAAAGGAAATCAAGGGTCCATATATGTTCACGCAGTTCACTCTTGGGAGGTTGTTCACGCTGGAACCCTACCCTATATATATATATATATATATATATATATATATGGAAGTATCTATAGAAAACCCTTATAATTTAGAAAATTTGGGAAACTCTAACCTCCCGAATTTTTTTTTTAATTTATACATGTTATATACATGTTTTTAAGGGTTTTGGGCAAAAAAAATAAAAAAAACGCCGAGTGGATATTTAAAAAAAAAATAAACAAATTTCTGGGGTAACATATGTCAGAGGAATGTAACATATGTTACACCAAAACTTGTTTATTTATTTTAAAAATATCTACTCGGCGCTTTTTTGATTTTTTTGCCCAAAACCCTTAAAAACATGTATATAACATGTGTAAATTTTTTCAAAAAAAAAAACAATCGGGAGCTTTGAGTTTCCCGGGTTTTCTAACTACAAGTGGGTTTTCTACACATCCTTCCCCTATATATATATATCGTACAATATACCTTGACGTACATGGCGTATGCGATGACAAATGGCATGTTGTGTTACAAAAAGTGAAAATCGCATGTGTTTAAAAAAACTAAAGTCGCACGTTATGTGTATAAACAATGAAATCGCATGTGTGTTAGAAACCGGAAATCGCATGTGTTAAATAAAAGGGAAATCGCATGTAAAAAAAATGGAAGTCATACGTTATAAACTCAATTTCGTACGTTGATTCTGAATCACGTACACAATTTACGTTAATGGATTTTGTACGTTAACTGGTCTCTCTGTAATGTCTCCATTTGGCATTAAAAAATCTAAAAGAATCTTTGTAGGTATTATTGGCAGAAATTATTATATTCTGAAAAAGATAGAAATTAAAAAATAGAAAAAAAATATGGAGAAGAAAACAAGAAGAAAATACTTTATAACACCCTGAGGTTTTCAGTAGTGGGTCCAAAGGTCCCAGTAGTTCATAAATTAGCTTATCAAACCCTCAGGTTTAATATGTTATACACAAAATTCAAAATATCCCATCATCAACAGGCAAAAATAAATATCTTTGCATTATACAAGTGACGACTAAATCAAAATATCAACACACTTGCATACTTTTTTTATTTTCCTAGTCATATATTTTTCTTGATTTTAAGAACTTGAAACTAATAAATAATAATAAAGGATATTTTTAGCCATATTTGCTTATGATAACAACTAGCCTTTTACGTGAAATATTGGAACACCATCGATAAGTAACATACTTGATCAGAAAACATGACAACCTTAAAACAGTTCTTCAAAACAATACTACAACTATAGATACACTTTATCTAAATATATACAACACGAAAAGTCTAACCAATGACTCTTTATGATGATTATGAACCGACTAATAGCTCATCTATTTATAGAAAAAAAACATATCATTTGTTCGGCTTGCAAGTAATTACAAGCAATGACATATTGATATTATTCGGCAATCCATTAGGTTTGTTTGGCAAATAGTGAATAATTTTGTTCAATCATTATGAGAGTTTGTTATAATGATAGAAACTTAGGCAAGTATAGTCTCCATTTCCCAAATTACATTGGAATATTTGAAAGGTTGTTGGCTATTGCCAAATAAGAAGCTTGCTAGACAAAAAGGACCCACATGATGAAATGCTAGTGAACAAGTAATTAAACACCCTATGATCTAGTGGTTTTGTGGTATGATATTTGCCTCTCACAAAAGTGATTGTGGTATTTAGATGTTAAAAATATTGTTAAAAAACTAGTAATCAAACAAATATGGACTCCCAATATTTTGATGATTCACAGTCAAAGATACACTTGGTAACTTTGATTGGTTTATTGTATATATAAGCTATACATTTTTTATAAAGATCTTCACATATAGACATTATGAGTTGCAAAATATTATCATATACAAGAAAAAATGGTTGCACATATGTCATTAAATCACAATTGTACTTAAAAAAGTATTTATTTCAGTAATACAAGTCATTTAATCTACTTAAATCATATAATAGGTCATTCTTAGGCCATGTGTAGTCATAACGCCCCTTTGTGGGCGTTATGCGACACGTGGCGCGCCACGTCAGCGTGGGGCGTTATGGGGCTTTATGCATTTTAAGCCCGTAGTCATAAAGCCCCTGTCTAATCATTACTCAATTATTAATTTCTAATTTTTTATAATTATTTTCTAACTTTATAAAATTAAAATTCATTTCATTAAATTAAAAAACATTACACTAAAATAAAAATAAAAATAAAAATAAAAACATTACACTTAAAAAAAAAAAAAAAAACACGGTTCCACTAAAAAAAAAAAGTTTGACTAAAAAAATAAAAAAACAACACTTCAAAGATTATATTTTTTTTCGATCCTTTCCTTTTGGGCCAACGCCATCTTCAAAGCTTTTCCGGTAAGGTGGTCGTGCGGTTTCGAGTAGAACTCAAAGTCCTGTTCCCATTGTCTATCCCGCATAATCTCCGTAACTTCGCGGTTCTCCTCCAAACGTTTATTACCGAGTTCGTGTAAATCATGAAGTCGCATGTTTATCTCCGAAAATGCGTTACTCATATCCGTTCCCATAGACATCGACGACGACTCGGGTTTTTTCGCCCGGCTTTTTCTTCCGGGCGGTCTTGGTAACTCCTCCGCCGGCTCGTCATCCGGAATATCCTCGTTCAAGTCGGTGTTTCGAGCGTCGGAGGTTGGCGTTTCGGGTTCACCCGACTCGTTTGTTTTGGACCTCTTTGACGGCCGTTTATTTCCCGAACGACCACTCGGAGAAGATATGGCGGCCCATTTGGGGCTATGGCGAAGGATTTGCCAACACCTCATGTACGGGAAATGGCCATTAGCATTCGTATACTCGACCAACGCCGCTTGCGTGATGTCCTCGTCCTTGTTTCCACTTTTCCATCCGGCAAAATTCCGTTGGTACACGGTTTGAAAGTTCGTACATTTTTTGTTTATATCGGTCCACTTGCCCGAGTAGGATTACCACTTTGGTTTGGGTCCGCACTTGATCGGGGAGGAATGAAGCCACGGTTGTATGGATGCATTGTATAAAATATCAAGATTTGTAAAAAAAATGGAAGAGATGAGAGTTTTTGAGTGTTTGTGGTAAAAAAAATAGGAGAGGAGGTAATGATTTAAAGGAAAGTTTGAAAAATAATTTTTTTTTTTTTTATTAAAATGACCGTTTGTAAACGGTCAAAATAATCAAATCATCGTTCGATAGCGCCGCGATAATTTTCGCGCTTTGAATTTTTTTTTGGGCATAGCGCCCTTCGTCCCGGTGTTCTCGGCGCCATCTCGGCGCTATTAGGGCTTATACCGCCCCACTACGCAAGGTCTTACAAAACTTGATAACGTAGAATGAGTTTAAATGGCCCACCGCTTCTACTTATCACTATTACCATCCGCCATAAAAAAATATATAAGATAAACAGATTTTATACTTTTGTTCTAGAACAATTTGTTGCGACTCGTATCCATTTTGATCGATACCTCTTTTATTCTAATAAAAACAATACACTTTTAAAACCGTTTGCTCCTGCCTGTACGACTGTATCTAGAGGTGTACAAATCGGTTTTTTTCAAAAACCGATTTCGGTTATTAACCGGTTTCGATTTTTTCACCCAAAATAAAAACCAGTTTTTTTTATAACCGGTTCCGGTTACTAACCGGTTTTTGAGGTCCAAAACAATAACCGGTATAACCGGTTGGGACCGGTTTTTAACCGGTTTTTCCCAAAAAAACCGGTTTTTTACCGGTTTTTTAATAACCGGTTCGGTTAATAAGCGGTTTTTGAAGTCAAGAATAGTAACCGGTATAAAAACCGGCAGTTAAAAAAAAACCGGTTTAAAAAAAAGCTAGTTTCGGTTTTTTTTTTTCGGTTTCGGTTCTAAAACCAGTTTTTTGTACACCTCTAGCTGTACCCCCTTTGACCCGTTACATGGCCCGAATCAACCCATCCATTATATGATGGTTCTCTTTATGCACTTTTGGAGTTCTCTCGATATTTTTAACAACTAACAAAAAAATAATATTCTCAAGGGAGTAAAAATGCTTAAACACCAAAACCCAAGGGAGTAAACTAAAAAATTGCCAAAAGTAGGAAACAAATCTTTACCCCTCAATTATGAGTTATTTACAAGATTGCCATCATGTCTTCTTTATTCTCCATAAATCCCTTGAGCCTATTTCAGTGAAGAAGAAGCAGAAGAAGAGAGGCAGGTGGCCTTCTCTCTCTTTCTCTCTCTACTCTCTCTCTCTCTAAACCCATTTCATACATACACCTCCAAGTGTATCTATACATACATATATATGTACAATAAAGTCAAATCAAAGTCAATTTTCAATTTCATTCAAAACCCTGTTTTGTTTCTGATGATTTGTATGTAAAGATTTGATTTTTAACAAAACCCAGAAAGAATCTTGTCTAAAAATGGCAGAATTCAAGGCAAAAAGCAATAACAAATCAAGATTAACACTAAAAACCCTACCTTTTTTCTTTGATCAAAACAAGCAACCAAAGAGATTCAGGGAGCAAAACGGCGTCGTAGGGCTGGGAATTGTTGTTGCTTTGAATGATGAGTCATCGGGTCATAATACCCAGAACCCGGTTTTTTCAGTTTCACCAAGATCCGACCCGATTCCGATATTTAGCAAAAGACCCGGTTTAGAAGATGTGGAGATTGAGTTGTTGGAGGAGTACACGTGTGTGATTTCGCACGTGGGGAATAATATGGTGAAGAAAAGAGAGTATTTTGATGATGGGTTTAAGAGAAAGAGTCTTGTTAGTGATTGGGTTAGCACTAATGGTGGTGGTTGTTATGGTGGTGGGGTGTTTTGTTCACCGTCACCTCCGGTGGTTTGTGGTGGTGGGGGTGGGGTGGTGTTTGATGAGGTGGATTTCTTGAGTTGTTGTAATCTTTGCAAGAAGAAGCTTCATGGGTTGGATATATTCATGTATAGGTATGAACTTACTTTGTTTTTATGTTTATTTATGTTAAATCTGTGCTATGTTTTTATGGTTATGTTTTTATGTGTTTGTATAAGTAGATGACTTTTGGGTTGATTGGGTTTTTCTTGTTTTTTGTTGGAGTGTTTTGGAAGGGGGTGTTCGAAGTATAAGATGATTGGAAGTAATAAGGTTGTTCTTGATTAAAAGATATAAAGAATCCATCTTGAGATATTGTTTTAGGATATAGTCTCATAATTGGTTACAACATGATTAAAATGCCAATCTTGCACATAATTAGGTTACAACATGTTTATGTTGTCTTCTTGTGCGTTTGATTTCTTCTAGCAGAGGTATCAGGTTTGAATCCAACCGAGGTTTATCTAGTTCTTAGTGGTTAGCAGGGTGTTGACTGGGTTTAGACACGCTAGTCTATAAGCACTAGTGCTAATGGCTTTATAGCCCAGTGGCATCTTGGTGGTGGGATAAGGCTTTGGGACCAATAGGTCCTGGGTTCGATTCTCACAAGAGGGTTTTCCCATGTTTATTGGGTTTCCTCCTGAATTGGTGTGGCATTATGCCTAGTGGAGATGGATATGATCGGGTGGTTCCTCTGGTGACACGATGATACTCCAGTGGTCCGTCAGTATTCCAAATTTGCCGTTAAAAAAAAAAAAAAAGTCTATAAGCACTAGTGTCCTGATAGGTTCTCACGGTTACCAAAAAAATAATATAAAAGTACGAAGCTTGATTTTGTTATGGTAGTGCATATTCCGGTTGAAAGTCCTAGATTTGCCATTCGGTTTTGCTTCTTATAGATCGATTAACGCGATCATGATCTTTATAGCATATCGATATGAAATCTTTGGTTTGCATATACTGTTTTCTGTCATGAATTAAAATCTATTTAGAGATTCGTACGCGTTCTTTTGATCATTACAAGAAAATATATACTACATCTATTAGTGGCTGATTGTTCGCTTATCTAATTCATTTTCAGAGGTGAGAAAGCATTTTGCAGCGAAGAATGCCGGTACCAGCAGATCTCCATTGATGAACACAAAGAAAAGTATGCATCAAGGGTGAAGAAACAGCCCGAATATGTCGAGACGCTATGCTCCAGTCCTATGCAGCTTCCTGCCGGGATGGCTGTAGCATAAGCGAATACGTTGCGCCTCTATGCTCTAGTCCTATGCAGTTTCATGCCGGGATGGCTGGACCATAGAGGTTTTTTATCGGTATACGTATCTTTATACATATATATAGATATAAATAACAAAAATGTAATACGAAGTTTGGTTCAAATATGAACCCGAAATAAGTTATTTACCTTGGGGCGGCGGAAAGAACAATGAACAATGATAATGAGGGGAATCTAAGGTGAAAGAGGGGTTTTGGGGTAGTATTATTGTTTATATAACAAGGAAGTTTTGTTGAAGAGTATGGTTGTTTGTACTTTGTAGCTTGTAACGAATGATTCGCGATGTATCCGATACTAGTCGTGGGTACAACCCATTGAGTCATGAGTTACCAACTTCTGAGTTTGTTTGGCACCTTGCTTTGTTGTTAATCATGTGGTTTAACCAATGGGACTTCTATCGATTAATATAATTGTGCGTTGCCGTAATACAATCAACGATATGCATGTGTTAGATTAATCATGCGATTTTAATCTGTTTTAGTATTGGACTATTTTGTAAAAAAAAATGCGTTGAAAATACACATTTCTACTACAAGGCCTATTCATTTCGCTCTGTCTCATAATATACTTTTCATTTCGCTTTATCTCATATTATACGATATTCGTCTTCTCGTGATTAATGGTCATAAACATACAACATGGTATAACGGCCACGTAGTGGTGGGTCTAAGGGGGGTTCCTGGGTTCCTAGGAACCCCCTTAGTTTGGAAAAAAATTAAAAAAGTTAGTGGAAACCTTGTGTGATTTGGAAAAGAAAAAATAGCGAAAATCTACAAAAAACAACCCCCTGAAAAAAAATTCTGAATCCGCCACTGTGGCCACGAACATACAAGAGAAAAACAGCGAACGAAGAAGCAAACGTTAATCTAATGTCATTAATCTGCGATTTGTGTGATGTATGTCTCTCATTTGACCATACGATCGGCTGGTATGGCCGTCTCACTTCAATGGCGTTTTTAAGTATAAGTTAAAGATTATTAGCGAACCTAATGTTTGTAAAATCTCAAATTTTAAGTGCTAATTGTTTTTGAATTCAAACCTAAAGAATTAAAATCTCTTTCAAAATTTGAATTTGAAACACTTTCCAAATATAAAGCATTCTTTAGGACAAATGGAGACTTATATCTGTCTTTCTGGCCATTATTGGACTAGATAAAAGGGCTGTCCTTCAATGCATGTGGGCCTGTCTAATGCACGTTGGCCTAGGTTATGGATTTTAAAAGGTGATTGTTCCATACGAGAAAAGCACATGTAAACATAACTATGTTTAACATCGTTGCCGCGTTGCGGCGAACTTATTTTGTTATTTAGTCTGTGTTTACATCTGTTTTGAAATCGCTATAAGCGTGTTACGCACGGAACCACTGACAAGAATAAAAAGAAAATGTAGAAAAAACACTAAAAGATAACCGAAAGAAAATCAACCAAAAAAGTTGTATGGTAATGATTTTGTTCTTATGAAACCCATGTTCAAAGATGAGCAAATGGTACTAAGAACCGGTACCGAATTCCCGAACCGAAAGATCTTAAGTACCAATTCGGTACCAACTTTTGGCGTTCCTGGTACCGTAACCAGAATTTTCGGTACCAGTACCAAATGGTACTCATGAGACTAAAAAAAGAAATCATTAAAAGTTGAAGACAATCAACAAAAAAAAAGTTGAACGATACCATTGTTATTCGTACGGTACCTATGATCAGGGATGAGCAAATAGTACCGGTAGCATTTATCCCAACCGTTACCCGAGATAAAAAAATCATTAAAGTTAAAAAATAATAAAGAAATAAAAGTGTTAAAAACAATATATATTATTAAAATTATATAAGTACTATTCATTAGGTTAATTTATTAATATATGTATGTATATGTATATCTATATATTATTAATATATGTATATATTTATTTATTATTTATATATATATAATATATATTATATTTATAATATAATTATAATTATAATATTTAATAATTAATAAAATATTATTTAAGATATATATAATAGTTTCAAAATTACATAAATATTTAAATAATAATCTATTTCCAAATTCTTTATTTTT
The DNA here is from genome assembly GCA_030545235.1 of Helianthus tuberosus. Lineage (NCBI taxonomy): Eukaryota > Viridiplantae > Streptophyta > Magnoliopsida > Asterales > Asteraceae > Helianthus > Helianthus tuberosus. The sequence continues at coordinate 225,767,288 of CM060442.1, read as the reverse complement.
AGTCTTCTTTTCTAGTCCTATTAGGACAGTCAAGAGTGAGAGCCGGGGAGGGCTTGGTGAGAGCTGGCCCCGATCACGCACACCACCCCCTCGGTTCCAAGGTTTTTTTTTCACCAAAATTTCGGTGACTTGTCACTGATCAAAGAGGAAGTAAAGAAAAACACATATACATACATCTATATACACACACAATACACATATGTGTATGTGACTATGTATATTAATTACCTTTTATTTTAAAATCAAATGTGAAATATGAACCTGGAAAAATGGGACGACTCCCTACAATCTAGGGGAAATGAGTAGAAAGCTGATGTGACATCCGGGAAAATCTAGAGATATACTAAATAGTTGGTTGGTGTTCATAAAGTATAACCTAAATATTGTGTACACAAAAGGGGTCCTAGGTCTTTAGGAACCGGTGTATGCATAAATATATCTAAGTGTCTACATACACTAGCAATTAGTTTCTAATATAAATGAATGCATTTATGTCTAGATGTTTACACACTAGCCTATAAGGGGTTGCTATTTATTTGTCTACACCTAGACCAATCTCTAGTAAGTGTTTACATGTTGACGTCCTGGTGTACAAGATCAGTGGCGGAGCTTGACCAAAATTTTTGAAGGGGCGTAAAGTGATGGGACCCAATTTTTTTTCCTATCGTTATGGTTCGGGTCAGGTCGGGTTGGCTATTCGATTCAAGTCGGGTCAAATAATAATAGTTCCAAATAAAACAAAGTGTATATTTACCAAACTACCCATCATTTATATACAAAGTTTATAAATATTTAGGATATACAATTTAGGAAAAATAATTGGGGGGGGGGGGGGGGAGGCGATCCTATATAATTTTAAAATTTTCGGACGAAAAATCGGAACTTATACACTTCTAACCGAAACATTGGGGTGGGCGGGTGCACCCCCGGGCACCCACAATACTTCGCCCTTGTACAAGATCATCCCTAAGAAAGATCTAAGGGTATGTGTATGATATTCAAGAATCTAGATTTGACAAAATTATCATATACGGTAGTTTGTAAGGATGTGATTACGGATGAAGATTTAGAAGATGTTCATGTTAAGATTTTAAAATCAATGATGAACTCAATCAATGATAAAGACGCTTACAAAAGCTAAAGTCCTACATTCAAACCATGAGCAAAAGAAGATAATTTAAAGATTGTTGATAACTAATAGAATATATAAAAACTGAAAATTATGTGTTCACTAGTTACATACATACATACATATGATAACGCTTGCTTCTGCTCTGTTAGATTAATAATTCTACATTATTCACTCTTCCTCTAGATTGAACCTGGGACCTCTCTTTTAAGAAGCATATGCCTCCAAGAAGTGGGCTTACCCCACATTCACAATTACATATATATAATGTGAGCTTTTGCCCCTATTGGTTTTCATATAACAAGGGTATAATTGTGAAGATTATCTTAATCAATAAATAAGTATAACTTGTATGTTAAAAATTTGAAAAAGTGCATTCACCCACATTATAAGACATGAACATTATTAAATTGGGACCAACAATTCTCCTCCCCCACCTTCCATAGAAGGAAAAAAGCAAAGAGAGTGTGAAGGGACCTTTCCTTGTCTTTTTCATTCTTATTGTAACTTGATCTTGACACTCTCTTTGTCGTCACACTAATCCATCTCCTAACCGTATGCTCCATTATGCTTCTTCTTCACCTTATACTAAGCCATCCATTTTCTCTCAAGCACAAACATGTTAGTAATGTGGTCCAAATTTATGTGCTTCACTCCTCTATAGGTCACATAGTTGGGTGAAAATGGGTGTATAGAGTTTAGAGACGCCCTAGTGGTACTATTTTCGTCTCCGTAAAGCAAAAACTCCATATTGACTAACCAAGACTTTTAGTATGGTAGTCAAGCTAATGACCATTTGTTCGATTTTTTTTTTTTTTTTTTGACACCGATGGGATATTCATCATGTAGATTTAATAATGTGTTTTTACACTTTGATTTGGCGGAGATAATACATGTGACTCGTGACTTATTACTCGGCCATAGGTTGTTTATGTTGTTAGTAAGGTTTCTAAATTGAAATGCATTAGACTATGTTCAAGCATAAATTTCAAGTATCTTACTAGTTCTCATAGTTTGACTGATAGAAACTCGACCAATACTATGTAACACGTTTACAATGAGGTAGACTCGCTTCGATGCCCCTGATGATTGTCGGTTTGCTAGTGAATATCATGTTTTCTTAGACCCAATCCCATGCGTTGAGTTTCAAGAAACAACAAAGAGTTACTAAGTCGGGTACCAAGGTTGAGTGCTATGCTAGGCCCTTTGTCCACCGGCTTGTGGTGTGACAATATTGGTGCCAATTTGTCGTCCGGGTAATATGGTGATTCATCGTCATGTGACATCATAATATGTCGTCCGGTCTCCTGACCAACGGACCCCTATCTTCTTTCCAAGCTTCATATATCTTCCATCGTTAAGCTTACGTATAGGTAGTGTTAATAGTTTCTTATCTTCCATCATCCGCTTTAATGGAGAATCGCACATCATGAGCATCTACTCATGCGAATCATCGTTTTCGATATGTCACTAATATCATGAAAGTGTTTGTTATAGCTATACAGATGATTGCCATGAAACTTGTATACTATTTTAAAAGAATATTTGGATAACCTAATAAGTACAACTTCATTGATTATAGAGTAAACTGTAATTTTACCCCATGGGGTTTAGGCCAGTTGGCACTCTGACCCCCTCTAACGAAATAATTGCAATTCCCCACTCCCCCCCCCCCCCCACCGTTGTTATGTCGCACATTTACCCCCCGGCGTCAATTATGGTTAACAGTCAACATAACAATGTAAAGGTCAAAGGGTAAAAATGTAATTTCCAACAAACCATTGTGTAGCTTATTCAATACAACACCCTATAAGTAAGATATCAAAGCACATTTACCCCCCCCCCCCCCCACCTTCCCACCGATCCTCCACCTCCTGCTAAAATCGATCAACCTCCGGCGACACACCTTCTCCGGCGACACCACCTTCAGATCCGCTACGTCTCCGGCCACACCCTACAATGCCGCTTCTTTGTTGGCTGATCCGCTACGTCATCTGCCACACAGCAGGTACAATCGCCCAATGTTAGTTAATCAGGGTCGGATTTGACTTTGGCTGGTCAAACTTTTTTGGCGGGGAGGGTTTTGGAAGTTGCAGGGGGTAATATTGTTTCTTAACACAAAGTATAGGGGGTAATAAGAAATGACAATTTAGTAATTTACCAGTGGGGGTATGCGACATAACAAAAACGTTGGGGGGTAATATTAAAGGGTAAGATAGTCATTTCACATTAAAGTTAACAGATCTGTTAACATAATTGACGCCAGGGGGTAAATGTGCGACATAACACCAACGTTGGGGGGTAAAATTGTAATTATTTCGTTAGAGGGGGTCAGAGTGCCAATTGGCCTAAACCCCAGGGGGTAAAATTGCAGTTTACTCTTGATTATATTAGTTGGAAAGTTTTAAACTAAGATAATTATTAATTTAAATACTTTTTTTTTTGAACGCCAAAGAGAGTACTCCTGTCGTCTGTTGGACTTGAACCCAAGACCTCCTCCTCCCAAGGTGTTTAAAGGTTTTACATTTACCAATGGACCACCACCCCATTGGTTTTAATTTAAATACTTAAAAAGCTGACTCATGCTTTAAAGGCTCATTCTATTTGCACCCCCCTTTTTACTAATTACACCCCCCTATAAAAACATCACATCCATCAATCATTTGCTTTTGTTTTTAGTCTTTTTGTTGTCTTTTTTTTTATTCTTTTATTTAATTATTAGTTATTTATTATTTGTTTATTATTTATTTAGTTATTAGTAGTAGTAGTAATGCTATATTATTTATTATTAGTTTTTATTGTTACAATTTATCAAATTATATTTATAGCTGTAACAAAAGCTATATAAAAATAAGTACTTTTTTATAAAATTATTATCATTTAATAATTTACATACCGAGGTTTAATCTATACACCCCCCAAATGTAGCAGGTTGGGCTATCCAAGAATTATACATATTTTGACGTGATTCAAATATATTCTCCCAGCCAGCTGCATCATTTTCTCTCGATAATTTCCATAGGTTGGTTGTGCCGGCAATTGGATGCTCTCCTTGCAATTCTACCATTATAAAATGGTTACCATTCACGTGTGCAATTGTAATTATTTTTTTTTCTGGGAACCGGTGAGGGCCTCTCCAAAGCGAAAAACAAGTCGAACTGTTTCTTTTTTCTTGAGATAAAAAATGAACGATTACATTAAATTTGTTCGCAATCAAGAATCCTGTCTCTGGCATAATCATCCAGTGTTTTTCTGGTGCAACCCCCGATCCTGACCAATCCAAGGACGTTAACACATCTTCAAATGAGCCTAAGAAAGCCTTAGTGTACTTATTTCTAAACTCGAGTAGCTCTTCCATCAGTGACCTCCGGATAAATAACCATTCATCTTCACCGTACCCGAGAGCAGAAGCTGTCGCCCGAAACCCACAATTTCCATCACCTAACACGTTATGTATGCGTGTAACATACGCATGGAAGATTTTTGGAATTAGATTAATATAGTTGTGTATCACCTGTGATGCTTGATCTTGGTTCAACCCCATGAAGTCATAGCCTAGCGCACTTGTAGAGTTGGCGAAAGAACTTTGTCCGACAATATCTTGGTTCAACCCCATGAAATCATATCCCAGTGTGTTTAAAAGGTTGGCAAAAAAACCTTGTCCGTCTGTTTCTTGTGTCATGAACGGACTTGGTTCACCAGGAACTTGGCAGTTTACAAATGGACTGGCGTAGTAGCCCATATTATCATCATAGTCCTTGAATGGTTTTTTTCTGTAAATATCTTGATTTATGAACGGACTTGTTTCACCAGGCACTTGATAGTTCACGTCTGGACTGATGTAACCAACATAATCATTATGGCCCCTTAATGAACTTTTTGTAGCAGCCTCTAGATACTCGAATGAACTATGTCTCCAAGGCTCTTTAGTGTAATCATGATCTTGGGAGTTCACAAATGAACTATGCCTTCCAGGTTCTTGAGTGTAATCCTGCTCTTGATAGTTCGTAAATGAACTGTGCCTTGCAGGCTCTTGAGTGTAATCATGATCTTGGGAGTTCCCAAACGGACTGTGCCTTGGAGGCTTCTGAGAGTAGCTTCGTTGAAGGGGCGGTTTAGCAATTGCAGGGTTCGGTATTTTTTGTTGTTTGGATTTTGTAGTTGGTCGTCCACGAGTATTTTTTTTGACATCAGGTTCTTCAACAAAAGGTATACTTGGATTGGTTAATGTTTTTAACTTTTGTAGTAAACTTTTCTTTCCAGGCTTGGATCGATTATCGAAGGCTTTTTTAAAACTTTCCAACTCGACGTCACAAGTAATATCCTCACAATATACTGGTAACTCGAGTTTCCTCCAAAATTCATCGACCGAATCTAAAGGAATAGATTGACCTGCATTAAAGCATAAGTTGTCAGCTTTTAAATATTACCAAGCACATCGACCGAATCTTAGTTTAATACACTTACCTGCTTTCTTATACTTTGAGATTTCACAAGCACATGGTAATCCATAACACTTACGAACTTGACAACGACAATGTGAACGCTTTAAATGACGCTCTGCTATTATTATATCAAGTGCTTCATGAGAAACAGAGCCATGTAATAGCTTCAACATTGGTAGGTTGTGTTTATGCATTAGAACAGTTCTACTTTTTTCGAAGCTATCTTTAACTATTGTATATTGCGAGTTCACTACTTCATCAATGTGACGAACAATCTTATCTAAGGTTGTTGGATGCTCTCCTTTTTACCTAACTCATTGTTTGTGCCGGCAATTGGATGCTCTCATTTTTACCTAAAAAGGTAAAAAAATAAAAAGATGTCTAGCATAAAAAAAAACTAAAAAGGTGAAAAAAAAGTTTAAGACTTAAGTAATAAGCTTAATAATAATAATAATAATAATAATAATAATAATAATAATAATAATAATTCATTACTAATATTAAATAATAATAATAACAAAAAGACAATAAAATATAATAAAAAAAGACAACAAAAAGACAAAAAAGACTAAAAACAAAAAGCAAATGATTGATGGATGTGATGTTTTTGATAGGGGGTGTAATTAGTAAATAGGGGTGTAAATAGTATCACCGCTTAATGTAAGATATAAATCTCAGTCAATGGTTTAATTTAAATACTTAAAAAGCTGACTCATGCTTTAAAATGTAAGATATAAATCTCAGTCAATGGTCGTATATTTGACTCTTCAGATATTAAAACTCAAAATTAATGCTGGAAAATGGAGTCTACATATTAATTAGCTACCATTGCAAGCTATTAATGATAAGAATCTAGTGACATTTTCTCCATGACTCCATAAAATGGCACTTAAAGTTTCAGTCAAACAAATTTATCAAGCCCCATACAGTACTATTATTTTTCTTTTGTTTTTTTTTTCCTTTGAGTAAATTACGATTTTGGCCCCTGTGGTCATATCACTTTTACCCTTTTAGCTCAAAAAGGAATTTTTAACATCTGAGCCCCCAACGTCTTTTTTTCTAACCATTTTGGCCCCTAACACTAACCTCATCCATTTACTTTTAGGGGCCAAAATGGTTTGAAAAAAAAACATTGGGGGCCAAAAGAATTAGAAAAAAAGACGTTAAAGGCTCAGATGTTAAAGGATTCTTTTGGGCTAAAAAGGTAAAAGTGATAAAACCACAGAGGCCAAAATCGTAATTTACTCTTTTCCTTTTAGAAGCATGAAGTCTAAAACTAAAATAGAAATTAAAAAATATTTATATACCCACACACATATATATTCTAAATATATAAAAAATAAAATATAAAATTTTGAATTGCAAATAAAAAAACCTTGAAATTTAAAAAAGAGTTAAGTGTCATCTACGTCCCTGTGGTTTGACCACTTTTCCCATTTCAGATCAAATTTCAAAATTGTATCATTTTCCTCACTGTCATTCTCGAAACATGTCATTTCAGTTCAAAAACTAACTCTAATTAAAAACTCAGTTAGCTCGGGGGTAAAATTGTCATTTTACATAGTGGTTTGGAGTGATTCAGAGTGGTTCGGAGGTTTTACATACCCTCTACCGTGCACCAACCTCTAAACCGTTCTGGACCACTATGTAAAATGACTATTTTAACTCTAAGTTAACCGAGTTTTTTAATTGGGATTAGTTTTTAAGACTAAAATAGCATGTTTCGAGAATGACAGTGAGGAAAATTGTACATTTTTGAACTTTAGACTGAAATGGCAAAAGTGGACAAACCACAAGGACGAGAATGTCACTTAACTCTTTAAAATATATATATATAGGGAGCCGCTAGAATGAGAACCACCACGAGTTATGAGAACCGCGAGAACCAAGTGCCACGGAGGGCCGTTGACCACGAAATTTTTTTTACGCCTAGATCCGTCCTCTACCGTGCACCAACCTCTAAACCGTTCTGGACCACTATGTAAAATGACTATTTTAACTCTAAGTTAACCGAGTTTTTTAATTGGGATTAGTTTTTAAGACTAAAATAGCATGTTTCGAGAATGACAGTGAGGAAAATTGTACATTTTTGAACTTTAGACTGAAATGGCAAAAGTGGACAAACCACAAGGACGAGAATGTCACTTAACTCTTTAAAATATATATATATAGGGAGCCGCTAGAATGAGAACCACCACGAGTTATGAGAACCGCGAGAACCAAGTGCCACGGAGGGCCGTTGACCACGAAATTTTTTTTACGCCTAGATCCGTATATTTTAAGACCGGGTGTAAATTTTGGGTTCAAACGGCGCGCCCGAGGGGGTAGTTTTTTACGCCCAAAGTTTGGTTAAAAAAAAAAAAATTAAAAAAACCCAAACTTTGGGCGTAAAAAACTACCCCCTCGGGCGCGCCGTTTGAACCCAAAATTTACACCCGGCCTTAAAATATACGGATCTAGGTGTAAAAAAAATTTCGTGGTCAACGGCCCTCCGTGGCACTTGGTTCTCGTGGTTCTCATAACTCGTGGTGGTTCTCATTCTAGCAGCCCTCGATATATATGAGAACCACCACGAGTTATGAGAACCGCGAGAACCAAGTGCCACGGAGGGCCGTTGACCACGAAATTTTTTTTACACCTAGATCCGTATATTTTAGCACCGGGTGTAAATTTTCGGTTCAAACGGCGCGCCCGAGGGGGTAGTTTTTTACGCCCAAAGTTTGGTTAAAAAAAAAAAGAAAAATTAAAAAAACCCAAACTTTGGGCGTAAAAAACTACCCCCTCGGGCGCGCCGTTTGAACCGAAAATTTACACCCGGTGCTAAAATATACGGATCTAGGTGTAAAAAAAATTTCGTGGTCAACGGCCCTCCGTGGCACTTGGTTCTCGTGGTTCTCATAACTCGTGGTGGTTCTCATTCTAGCGATCCCCGCTCCCTATATATATATATTGAAATTAGAATCTCTGGTCTAGTCAATATCTGGACTAATAAAATCAAACGGTCATATTTCCATTCACATATTTAGCCGGATATACACAAATCCATCAATGCATGTGGGCCTATAAGAGGCCCATGGACCTATATGTATACATACACACCATGTGTACACACTGCCCACACTATCAGGTAATCCATCAATGCATGTGGACCTAGGGTCCAACACCTATATCCATATATGTATATTCAAGCCTACTATATACAACTAGACATTAAAATTAAGATTTAGATAGTTGGCAATGCCTCAATATTTGACAATATCATTTTTAAACAATTTTTTTTATCCAAACACATATTTTTCATTCATACTTGCCAAGTTACATCAAAACAGAAGGTAGACGGGCAACAAGCTGCGCCGCCACCCCTTTTTGAATTGGAAAGGGTTACTGTTGGACCTTTGCTATGATCATGAATCCTACTAACTTCATGTGGTGTATATATTCATGTTAAATGTTGGGTGATTATAGATATAGAGAATTTGCAAACATAATACCGCGACGCAGGCTTTCACTGGCGGCACCAAACTTTTCCTCTAAACCGGCTTCTCCAACAGCATGAGCAGCAGCACGTAACTGTTATAGTCGAGTTATGAAAATTTCATCAGCGGATAAGTTTAAAGGCAGAGTGTGACTTTCTGGCACGACACAAAATTCACATGTTTATTTAAAAAATAACGTATTTTTTTGTTAAATTAAAATGGTTACGTATTTTATGTCAAATCTTGAAAGTTAAAAAAAAATAAGTGTTAGGTTTGAAATTTAAACGTATTTATTTGATACGCATTTGTAATTTTGCTTGTAGATTTAGATGTTATAATATAAAAAAAATTAATAAAACAAACAAAAATTGGGTTAAACAGGTCGCATTCGTGTCAACTGTCAACCCGCAAATATTCATGATTTTCGGGTACATGTCATATATGTTTTGTTATCTCTAAACTGCAAAATAAAATAAAAAAGTACCTCAAAAAAATGTCAAATTGTTGGTTCGAAGTCGCTATTGAAAATTTAATTATCGTTGAAATAATCTACGTTTTGTGATCACATATACCACGACACGCTAATTGTTTACAAATATTTAAGATATTTTAGACTGAATTTTGGACAAACCAAATATGACGCGTACAAAAACAAAATTTACATAATTTGAATTTATACCCAAACCCTACCACTTCACCCGCCAACAATTTGCCTCGAAAAAATTTCATCCATACGCAATTAAAGTGTCAAACGAAGGCTAATAATTTCCAGAAAATTGCAAACTACAAGAATTTAAATTTTTCGAGCATAGATCAACTTACCTGATTTAGAAACTCGTCAAGTCTTCTAGCAAGTCTTATAATACTCCCTTCAAAGATATCAGTCATTTGTATAACTTCAGAAAAAGATGATCCCTACAAAAATATTAACGTGTTGTCAGTATTTATACGAAATGCAAGAAAAATTATATAAAGGTTAAAAAAAAAACAGCTTAAAAAAGAAACCTGTTGAAGAGGTCATAAATCACCTAAAGTGTATCTTAAAACCTCCCACGATATTTAACTCAAAAATAAAGATTAATACATTATTACTATAAAATATTGGATACGCTATGCAGTTAATATCGGTGAAAGATTATCGGTCCCCATGTAAAATATCGGTGTCAAATATTGGTCAGAATATCGGTACCATCGGCGATATTGACCATATATCACCAATATTTGACTGATCTAACCGATATATCACCCATATATCTCTGAATGAAGTGTTAAATTGCTATATATATATAAATTCTGCATGATATTAAAATTACCGATATCTCACTGAGATAACCTATATCTCAAATATCGGTCCTTGACCGATATCCGATATTTTACCGCATTAACTGCATAGTGGACACGCTAACTATATATAGTGAAATTCTTTGGTAAATGTGTGGAAATATCTTACTTTTGACCAACAATATATGACATCCATCAAGAACGGTCTAACTGCTGCCTCTACATACTCGTCCACATTAACTTCCAATTTACATTCATGTTGTATCTGCGTATTCAAATTATCATCATCTTTTTAAACCTTTAGTCAATAACTGTTACTTTATACATCTATATGGTTATGATGCAACTCACCTCCGCTATTCTACGTGCACTATCTTGAAGCTGTTGCAACGGTTTAGCAAGTTCCGATCTTAAATGTATTTGTTCTGTTGATTTGTCTCCGGGAATAAAACAACTTGCAAGAGCTGCAATCTGAAGATGATCGAGATCGTTAAACGTAGCTGATTCGTTAAGAGAAATATAAATTAATAAAATCGGAATATATGTCTTGCAGCCACGTTTAGTTATTATGTGTCAAAGTAATTTCTTTCATTACCGTTGAACATTAATTCGGTGACTAAGAGTTCATCTCCTGTGTCAATTAAGCATGCTGCACGACCTTTTACTTGCACTATTCCTTCAGCGTCAATATGTCCAAGTTTCTTTAGAACGCGTGATCGGTTTTTAAGCTCATCGCGGAATTTTTGAAGCTGTTTAAAAAAAATTTGATGTTACCAGGAATATGTAACATGTAAACTAATGTAATAAATAAACTTAAAAAGATTAAAAAAAATTAAACATGCTAATAAATATGCACATGCACATATAATATACCTGTGAATCACGAATTTTTGTTTTCAACTGTTGAATTTCATGATTCACTTCTGCTTTCCTCTTGAGACATTTGATCTGGTTTTCATCTTGAGACTGAACAATACAATTCATGTGTGATTTTAGAATATGAAAGAAACACTAAAGAAGTACTCAATACCCGCAAAAAGATTGATGCGGAATAAAAAGTAAAAAAAAAGAGTAGAGTACACGGATGGTCCCTGTGGTTAAGCAAAATTTTGGATTTGGTCCCTAGCTTTTCAAAAAGTACACAGATGATCCTTGTGGTTTGCACTTTGTAACGCATTTAATCCCCAGGCGAACAAATCTAAAGGTTTCAGCAGGTCCAAGTTAGGGACAACATGCGTTACAAAAAGTGCAAACCACAAGGACCATCCGTGCACTTTTGGCAAAAGTTGGGGAATAAATGCATTACGAAGTGCAAACCACAGTGACCATCCGTCCATCCATGTACTTTTGGAAAGCTAGGACCAAATCCAAAATTTGGCCACCCATAGGGACCATCCGTGTATTTTACCCTAAAAAAGGGCTAGCTGCCTAACCTTGTTTAGTGGATGAGAAAGCAATTGTTGTTCAAGTTTCTCGATCTGATTTACTAGCTCAACAAACTCAGGTTCTTCTATGCGCATATCCTGCAAAAAAAAACATGGAGTAAGTCAGTAAGGATCAAAATCTTCCAAAAAAAACAAAGAAAACAGATTCTCGTTATAAATGTCTAATCCCACTTCATAGATTTCAAATACGTACCTTAACAGGATTAAGTTTTGGAAGACCTTGAGGAAACCGTTTTTCAAGCTCTTGTACTGCCAATAATATATTTTGGCGCGCTTCCATTGGACGAAGATCAGAAGGAACCGATATTCTCAGTTTGCTTAATCCCGATATCAGAGGCAACTGAACAGGAACCTGGAAAAAAAGTTTTTTAGTCAACATGGTCAAAGTTACTACCACATCATCAGTGTTGACAGCGTGGCTTTAAAATGCGCGCATCAGGAGCGCATAATGCGTGATTCGCATGATGCGCTGATGAGATCACATCAGGTGATGTGATGCACTGCATTTACATGATGCGAGGATGATGTGCTCTAAATCACATAATGCGCTCGATGCGCTCGCATGATGCGCCCTGATGCGCGCATTTTTCTGAAACCGGCCCAATGATCTTGTACAATGTGCTTAATAAGCTTGTACAATGAGCTGATGAAGTTGTTAAGTGAGTTCCTACATAGATTACTTGTTCCTTTTGCATGGACTACTAGTACACATAAGAGTTCAAGGCTTATTTTGGTTGTATTGAACTTCTTTGATGGTAATAGAGCTATTTTTTTTTTGTATTTATTTATTTTTATCTATAAATTTTTAGTGTTTAAAGTTAACAAGTTGAAATATTATCCATAAATAATTTTTTAATTAACGCTTCGCATATGTAATGCGCACGCATCACGCATTGGCGTTTGGGATCAAAACGCATCACTCATTTTAAAACCAAGGTTGACAGTGTAACCTTAAAAGAGTTCGAAGGTTTTATGGAAAAAAAAAGAATTGAAAGTTTTCGAGGTTTTTACCAACGTTTTTTAACATAAGTCAACACGGTGAAAAAAAGTCAACTTGGTCAAAGTTACTCACCACATGCATTTCACCCTTTTGACCAGAACGTGGTGGGCATGGTCTAGGGCGAGAACCACTTTCACTTGAACCAATGGAACAATGAAGCAAAGTGTCGACTATATAGCTACTGCCACGTGATGTAGGGGTTAACGAGCCTAGTGATGGGGCCGGTTTTTTAACGACATTGACAACCACACCCCACCCCCAGTCTGTTACACCTTCTCTGACTTTAACCTGAAAACAGATCAAGTAATAAACATACAGTAAAAATATAACAATCTAGTTGAAAGAGTAAAATGCCATTTTTTGTCCCTGAGGTTTGGCCAGTTTTGCGACTTTCGACCAAAGGTTAGTTTTTTCGCATCTGGATCCAAAAGGTTTAAAATCTTGCCATTTTCATCTGAACCCGTTGACTCCATCCATTTTTCTCCGTTAAGTCAAGGGTATTACTGTCTTTTTAAAAAAATATATTATTCTAAAAACACTAAGAAATAACGTCAACAGCGGTGGATCTTTATTTCTTATAATGTTTTTAGTTAAATAAAAAAATGTCTAAAAAGACGGTAATACCTCTGACTTAACGAAGAAAAATGGATGGATTTAACGGGTTGGATGAAAATGGCAAGATTTCAAACTTTTTGGATCCAAATGCGAAAAAACAAACCTTTGGACTAAAGTCGCAAAACTGGCCAAACCTCAGGGACGAAAATGGCATTTTACTCTAGTAGAAAAGAAAACGTTGCCAACAAAAATAAATGAAATAAAAATCTTCGATCTCACCACATACCAATCTCCCGGGTAGAAGAAAATATAAAGCTCTCTCGGGCTTTGTTATTTCAGCCATCATTTTTTTCTCAAGTTCGGAGATTTCAAGTTTAAGCTTATGATATTCCGCAACATCAACCTAACAAACAATATTAAAAAAAATAATAATAACAAATAAAAACTCAATGTGCATTGAGTTACTAAAAAACTACTTATAATCAAATTATAGTTACCTCTCCGGAAGCATCAAGCTTAGTGGCTTCCTCTTCTAGCTCGGCAACCTTTTTCCCTATATCAGGTAAAGTCTGAAAATGGGTGACGAAACATATTTTAGAAGTTGTTATAATTATTTGAAATAAAGAAGTGGTGATGTTTTGGATTAGAAGAAACCTTTTCATATTGAAACTGGTGAAAAGAATTTCTGATAACATGCTCTGCTGTAAACTGGCCTTCAGCACGTCTCAATAAGTTCAATATTGAGTAATAACTTAACCTGAAAGTACTGACCAGTGGGGCTGGTTTCCCTAACACCATGTCCTTTAGAGTATTCATCTCCATCTGAAATGAAAAAAAAACAAAGTTATTATTAATTTATTTATTTATTTAAAAATTAAGAAGGTAGCAATTTAATTATACCTGTTCATCAATCATTATAAGACATATACCTCGTTCATCTTTTCCACGACGTCCAGCTCTCCCACTCATCTATAAGTAAAGAAGACACAAAAACACAATAAGAAACTTATTTCAAGACAAAATGAACGTAACTATTATGTTATGATACGCACCTGAATATACTCCCCAGATCCTACATACCGAAAGCTATCACCATCCCATTTCCTAACGCTAGTAAACACCACTGTTTTTGCAGGCATGTTCAACCCCATAGCAAACTGTCAGACATTTTAGCCAAGTGAAACATATTATTAATACAATCTAAAACAAAGACAGTGATAAAGAACCTTAAGTAGAGGTGACAAGCTTGACCCATTTACTGTGAATTGGTAGATTTGGGTTACGCTTTATCTTTAACGTGTCTAATGTGCCAAATCAAAACATAGAGTAAAGTACATGGATGGTCCCTGTGGTTAACCGAAATTTTGGATTTAGTCCCTAGCTTTTCAAAAGTACACGGATAGTCCATGTGGTTTGCACTTTGTAACGTATTTAGTTCCCAACTTTTGCTAAAAGTACATGGATGGTCCCTGTGGTTTGCACTTTGTAACACATTTAGTCCCCAACGTTTAGCGACCCTCCATGCGTAACAAAGTGCATACCACAGGGACCATCCATGTACTATTGGCAAAAGTTGGGGACTAAATGCATTACAAAGTGCAAACCACAGGTACCATCCGTGTAGTTTAAAAAAGCTAGGGACTAAATTAATTGAAGCATGATTTAACTCCACACAAGTTCGAACAACATAAATCATTGTACTCGAAAAACTAGAGTGATATTGTAAATATATACAATCTCTAGTCAAATTTAACACGATAATTATATAACATGTTACCCAAGTCCCGACAGGCACAGTTTGTGTAACCTCTAAGGCTCTAACATTAAACTGTATAATGCATTTCTAAAAAGAGACGAAATCTTACCGTCTCTGTGGCAAAAAGTGCTTTTACAAGGCCTTCTTGAAATAAAAGTTCGACAAGTTCTTTAATAATCGGGAGAAGTCCCGAATGATGAACAGCAATGCCTCGTTGTAATAAAGGCAACATGAGCTCAATCGCCGGAAGATTTCTATCTTCCTCACTCAGGCACATAATAGCATTTTTGAAAACCTGCTCCACAACGTCTTTTTCTTCTTGGCTATTGAAATCAAGTTTGGTCATCGACATTGCATGTTGCTCACATTCTCTTCTACTAAAACTAAAGATAATAACCGGTTGAAATTTTCTTTCCATGATCATCTGTCACATAAAGAATTATTCCTTAATCAAAAAACTTTTTATGATCAAAAGTAAAAAAAAGGGAGAAACCTTGACGATTTTATATATATCAGATCCACCGGAAGCGTTTCCTGCTTTAGCGATTCTCCCACTCGGTTTACTATTTCCACCGGTTAACCTCTGCTTGATAAAAGTGTCTTGCAGCTTGAGGAAATTATCCTCTCGAAACTGCTCATTTTCATCGACTACAAGATACAATCCCGAACCACCCATCGGAAACACGTAATGCTGCAAAGGTGTGGGTCGAAAATCTGTATACACCACATGACAAGGCTGTTTATGTATGATGCATATCCATTCAGCAAATTCCATAGCATTCGACATCGTTGCAGAAAGAAAAACCATCTTAATCGCTGGAGGCAAAAATATTATACTTTCTTCCCAAACTACCCCTCGTTCACGATCCTTCATGTAATGAATCTCGTCAAATATAACCCACGCGACTTCTTTCAAAACCTCCGACCCTCTATAAAGCATCCCCCTAAGAATCTCCGTAGTCATGACTAAACAACTCGCGTTCGGCGAGAGTGTGACGTCACCCGTCATCAACCCAACATCCGAAAACTCTTGACTCAACTCTCTATATTTCTGATTGCTTAACGCTTTCAACGGAGACGTGTAAATGACTCTTTGCTTGTCTCTAAACGCCATAGCAATCGCATACTCTGCAACCGCGGTTTTCCCAGCGGACGTATGCGCTGATACTAAAACCGACTCTTTTCGCTCCAAACACGAAACAGATATCTGCTGAAACGGGTCGAGGACAAACGGGTAGGTTTTAGCCATCTCGCCGTTATAAACCGGGTCAAATAACGTCCCATGGATCGTTTTGTCTTTACTCGCGGTATACCCTTTTGGAACTGCTACCTCATGAACACAAGTTCTTGCCACAACCCGTTGCTTCTTCGATGCCGATTCTTCTTTCTCGGTTTCCGCATCATCCACCGAGGGTTCTTCGGGTAACTTCCGTTTTTCAGAAGCTGAATTATCCTCCATTGTTAACTATTTCTGGTACAAATTCATCCCCACAAATGAGCCATTTCTATCATTATAAAGACACAATTACAGGAATATATATAATGGGTGATTTGCAATAGACTATGTGAACCCTAATTTAATCGTTTCTGTTGCATGATTTTTAACGGAAAAAAATTCAATAAGAGCGAAGGGTGAAGAAAATGAACATATGTTACCTTATGATCCGATATAATGGCTGCTGAAATTGTGAAATTAAGGAGGATAAACCCTAAACCCAATTGATTTGATCTTCTGAAATTGTGAAATTAAGGAGCATAAACCCTAAATGGAGGTAAAAAATAATAAGCACAAGAATTTTTTTGACCTAAATTGGATCAGCATTTGGTATCAAATACTGATCCCGATCCCGTCCCGTTACGATGCTGATCCCGAAAATACCGTACCGAATTTTTTCGGTACCGGAAACAGTATCAACTTTTTGGCATTTTCGGTATCGGTGTTTTCGAGATCGGTACTGGTTCGATACGGTACCGGTAAAATACCTTACCTTCAAATACCGCTACCGTACCAATACCATACCGATACCGTACCGACATATTTCAGTACAGTATCGGTACCCAGTTTTGGCGAAATTCGAGATCGGGATTTTCGGGATCGGGATTTGCTCATCCTTATGGTGATGGGGTCACAAATTTGAGGGGTTGAATTCGCATATGGTACAAATGTTAAGGGGTAGATTTTACTTTCACTACAAAACTAGATGGATGTCTTTTCAATATGGAAATCGTATAATAAAAAAACCTGACATGAAATTTATGAGTTTACTTTTAGAGTCGGATACATAGATAAGCTTATTATACAAATAAGTTTTACTTTATACGAATAGTGTTTGAGGTTTATCTTTATTGCATGTTTTGTTTTTAAAAGGGTTAATGGATTTAAACACCTCCAACTATGGCCATTTGGCCGATGGCACTCTCAACTTTCACTTTGGCTCAGACACTCCCAACTTAACACTTCGATTGTCATGGCACCCCTTCGTTAAATATGCACTAACCAGGTTACTAAAATAAGCCTATGTGGCAATTTAATCTGATGTGGCATGTCCTACGTGTCAAGTATAGTCATTCACCTTCTTTAAAACCCCCAATCCCTAACAACCTCATTCTGTAAACCCTAATCCTCACTCATAGAGCAAATCAGACGCACCTTGGAGCAAATCCATCATCAACATATGATCCGGTCGATTTCCGTGAAGAACAAGCCCTAATCTTGAATCAAAATGAGCTCATCTTCTACGTCTTCATCCACAGTATCCAGAAACCCTAAATTGTTTAAGGTTGATTTGGAGGGTAATGTGTACTGCCATCATGATGTTGTAGCAGTTGTTCGAGTTGTTGGACGTAAAAGTGTGCGGCAAGGTCAACAATTCTATGGATGCTCACATTGGCCGGTATGTTCCACCTTAACTCCAAGTATTTTTCTTGAATTGAATTGATTGATTAACTGAGGTGTTGTTGGCTTTTGCAGAGATCAGACTGCAAGTTCTTCTTATGGAAAGAAGATGTCGACAAAATGTTCAACCAACATGCATCCCAGTGCAGGTTCAGTTCAGAAGACCTGAAATATGAAAACATGGTCTTAGTAGAAGAGAATAGGTGGTTGAAAGCAAAGATATCTGGAACAGAGTCGAAATGGAACAAGCAATATGTGTTAACCTTGTTTATTGGCATTAGCATAGTGTTGTATATGTTTAGGTAGTATGAACTATCTTGTTGTTGTAATTGTACACTTTTGATGAAATTTAATGCAAAATCCTACTCCTTGATTGTATATATCTGCACATGTATTGATATTACTAGATTAGTCAACATATCCAAACTGTATTTTGACCAACAAATGTCAAAGGTCATGATATAACAAGAAACATACCTCTAATGGGTCTGCACATGTGTCTAAATCTGTGTATGTTGTCCAAGCTGCACAATGCATATGGGTCAAAACTGCACAATGCATATGGGTCAAAACTGCAAGTGTCCAAATCTGTGTATGTTGTCCAAGCTGTAATGACCAAATCTGCACTATATAATGACCAAATCTGCACTATATAATGACCAAAACTGCATATTATAATGACCAATCAACCAAAATGCATAAAGACCATAAGCAAGACTTATACCATTACATAACCAACAGTTATAACATTACCAAAAGTTACCCTAAAGAGTTATAACATCACCACAAGTTATCCTAGAGAGTTATTACATAACTTAAAGTTGTCCAAACAGCCAACAACACAAAAAGGTCATAAAGACCACAAAAAAGTCAAACATGTCCATTTATCACAAAAAAGTCAAACTATGACTTTTTAACTGCTGCCTTGTATGTTCCCTTTCCATTTGACAGTTGACTTGACAGTTGACTTTTTAGCTGACTTCTGGCTGGAAATTTTGCTTCCCTCCTGGGTAGATTGCTGAGTTGTTCCTTGTGAAGGTACTGGAGTAGATTGCTGAGTTGTGCCTTGTGAAGGTAGTGGAGCAGATTGCTGAGTTGACTTCTGGCTTGACTTTTTTGTTCCCTTCTGTCTCTTTTTAGCAGACCCTACAACATACAAAACAAAAGTAGTTAAAGCCTACAATATACACAGACAACTGTCAGTAAAACAAGTAATTCACCTGCAGTAGATTGCTGATTTCCCTGTTCAGTACATTTTCTCTTGTTGTGACCTCTACCCCCACAATTACCACAAGTCATTATCACCCCATGCTTGGTAAGTTTCCCTGGTCTCTTTGGATCCTCATGAGGATCCCTCTTTCTATTCTTCTTAGGCCTCCCAGGTTGAGATCTTATTGGTGGTGGATCCATAGGGTGGTGAATCTTGGGCCAATACCTTTCACTAGGTATTGGAGGGATTGAGAATTCATAAGCCTTCATGTATGTGTCTTTGTGGTAACACACATCAACATACTCTTCTGCATTTTTATGCAAAAACCCAGCTACTGCACAAACATGTTTACATGGATACCCCCTCAAATCCCATTTCCTACATGTGCATGTTCTATTATCTAGATCAACTGAAACATCATCAAAATCCCTGACTTGAAACACATGGTATGATGAGGGATACACCTCACATCTATATGCAGCCTGTTTTGAAAAATCAAGCTTTTCTTGGATTTTAGGGCATATAACAACATCCCTGGCACTCATTTCTGTTCTTTTAGTAACCAGCCTACTCATGACCTGAATCCTTATGTCCTCTAACATGTGTATAATGTGTTTTGACCTTGCATTGATGATAAAGCCATTAAAAGTTTCAGCCATGTTGTTTACTATAACATCACATTTTGTGTGAGTGTTCAAATAGCACCTGTTGAACCAATTGGGATTTTGCTTGAGTAAGGCCTCTACTGCATCAGGGTTTATGCTCCTCATCTCTTCAATGGCTTGCAAGTAATCAGCTTCACAATAGGCCCTAGTTGATTTCCAATATAGCTCCTTTAACTCTTCATCTTTGTATGTCTTGTGCCAGTTAGCATAGATGTGTCTTGCACAGTTTCTATGCTCTGCCTTTGGCCATACCATTGCAACAGCATTCAACAGACCCTGCAAAACCAATACAACAGTGTCACAGATAAGTGATGAATAAGCTAATTATTGGTTAGGGCGTTCTACCTTTTGCTGGTCAGATATAAAAGTCCATGATTCACCATCATCAGTTACTCCCAAACACTGCCTAAGCTCATCCATAAACCATTCCCAACTCTCATTATTTTCCCCTTCAACTACTGCCCATGCCAAATGAAACATTTGGTCATTACCATCCCTTCCCACAGCTATTAACAACATCCCTCCAAGGAATGTTTTAAGAAAACACCCATCTAAGCACAATACCTTCCTGCATCATGCTAAAAAACCTTTTTTGACTCCATCAAAACAAACAAACAGTCTAAATCAAATGCCCATGTAGCCTCTTGTACACTAGGTTGATTATTCAAACCAACTGGTTTATCAGCAACAGCCTCCTTTCCAGAGGCTGTGGATTCAAATCTAGGGACTTCAAGTACAGGAGGGTTACCACTTTTGTCAGATGCCCTACTCACTCTACTGACATGGACTACTTTCTTTTTGGACTGGGTTACAAGTTTTTTGGGCCGGCCTCTTCGTTTAATGGGTTGGGAACTGGATTGGGCTTGTGGTTTACTGGGTGGTGAATAAGATTGGGCTTTGGGTTTACTGGGCTGGGACATGAATTGGACTTCTTGTTCATGGGTAATTGGAGCGACTTGAATAAAGACCTCCATGAATGGTTCAGACCATGTTAGAGCCTTTAACGCAATCTCCATAACATCATTATCATCCCCAAAAAACTTGAATTCACCATTATCAGCATTTAATCCATACATGTAAAAATCCCTACTTTCATAACACCCACAATCCATTGCATACTCTAACAACTCAAAGTATGCAATGTGATCAACATCCATACGTATCAACTTTGATTCACCTCCAATATATTGAGGTTGATCAAAACTAAAATCCAATGTTCCACCATACCATAGCATCACATCGATAACCTCCATCAGTGCAGTCAGTGAACAATACCAGAGAATTTGACAGAAAACGTACCTCGATCAGATTAGGGTTTGATCGCCATTGATGAACTTGAGAGCTTCTGATATGTAATTATCTTGGTTTGAGTGAAGTGTTATGTAATTTGGGGATTATAAACTTCATCGAATCATTGGTGTTCCACATAAGCTCATGTATGACACGTAGGACATGCCACATCAGATTAAATTGCCACATAGGCTTGTTTTAGTAACCTGGTTAGTGCATATTTAACGAAGGGGTGCCATGACAAACGAAGTGTTAAGTTGGGAGTGGTCTGAGCCAAAGTGAAAGTTGAGAGTGCCATCGGCCAAATGGCAATAGTTGGGGGTGTTTAAATCCATTAACCCATTTTAAAATGGTTGTATGGTGGTTTATTGATGGCTGAAAGGTCGTTAAGGGGAGTGAGGAGTTATATTGGAAAATGGGAATCTTCAATGGAATCTATGGGGATAAAGAGAGCGTGATGAGTGGGGAAGAAGGTGTGTCTCATGTGAAAAGACATTGATATAGTGGCGTCTTGAGGGGTTACGAAGCTCATCGAAAAACTAATATAGTGGTGGTGTCGGGCTGCCAGCGAAGATGGCTTGAGCCTGGAGGATATGTCGTATACCCACTCCATGGAGAGTACTAGGGGTGTTTGGTGTTGCGTTTTCAAAATAAATTATGCGTTTTCAAAATGAATAATGTGTTTTCAAAACTGCGTTTTGAAAAAGCATGTAGGTACATGCTTCTCCAAAATTGCGTTTTGTAGGCAGATAATCACTTTTTCATCCATACACTTTTTTAGATTATTTATGTTTTACAAACGCAATAATCAAATAATCACTTAAAAATGTAACCCAAACACTCTCTAGGTGCCAGGTGTGGCTGGAATCATGTAAAGATGGGATGTCTAGTTTAGGTTTGGTCGATTCAAGTTGGCCTCATGATTTTTTATTTGTATATAATTTACTATTTTTATTATACGTGATTCCATAATTTTATTTCAACTTTTTTTTACTAATAGAAATATGGGTATTTTTGTCCGTTACCAGGTATTCTAACAGAAAAATATTATGTATGTCTATTTCAACTTTCAAGAACCATTCATCCGTGTTAACGCAAGTAAATAGCGACCCTCCATGTATTTTTTGATACTTAGGGACCAAATGTGTTATACAGATAAATCAAATGGCCCATTCGAGTATATATCTCTAATTTTATTAGGTATTTAGTATCAAAGGTTTTGGGTAGTTTATGTTATAAGTTTATTAAGTAGTTTGTGTTAAAATTTAATAGTTATCAAAGAAAAGAGTGTGACAACCCTCATAGTTCCATGTATCCGTACAATTTATTAATGATAATTAAAATGTTTGATGACTGTGCTGAATCACTTAACTGCTTTCTGATTACTGTGTTATACTTACATGTGCTTGTTAACATACTAGTAGTGTACAGAAAAGTTACTAAATAGTCCGGTATGCTTTCCTGAGTGTTGAAAATTAAAGATGTTACAAAAAAAAAAAAATATATATATATATATATATATATATATATATATATGACACTTTACGGATTAATTAAGCACTTTAACGGAACGGTACCCAACCGAACAACCGGACGTTACCCGGAACACAAAAATATTGTCAAACACATTGTTTTTATTTTTCTAAGCTAGTTAGGGTCCCCGAACACCCTAACACACTATATATTTCATAACACACCATAAGACACTAAATAATCACTTGATTCCCAACTAGATCATTAACTAAATAGTTGAAACCCAACCCTATACCCCCCCCCCTTGGCGACGGTCACCATGGGTGGCCCGCCCATGGATTTGTTTCATTATTTAATGTGATCTTGTTGTTAGATTAGGAGCATATTACACATAAGACAATGGCATGATGGAGCTTATAAGTATTAACCACAAGTCCACCCTTCTCTCACTTCACAACACATAACACACTTCAATTCAACAACACTCCTCTCTCTCCCTCTCTCCTTGGTTTCGGCCGCGAGCCACCACAACCACCATCATCATCATCATCCAAGCTCTTTCATGCAATCTACATACTTCCATAGGTGTTAGAAGGCATACAACGAAGCTCGGTGTGTTCGGAAGTTGAAGGACCACTCTCATCTTCTTTTATCCACCACATTTCTTCACTTGAACTTCCCTAGTCTTGAACTAGTGGTAAGAACTTAGATCCTTGCATTTTACATGTTGTTTAAGTGGTTAATGATGTGTAGTGATCAAAATGATAAGAACTTTAATGAATCTTATGAAGAAGTCTTGAACATAAACTAACTTAGTAATAAATTATGGTTAAAAGATGAAGAAATCATGATATTCATAAGATGTGATGCTTGTTGGTTGTTGTTACTCATGTACTTGATATGGGTCATCATATGATCTTGCTAGATCATGATTAAAAACATGATCTAGCAAGATGAGAAAGTTAGAATGTTGTAGGATGATGGAATCATCCACACATAAACTATGAACTTGAATAAATGGGTGTTTTCTTCAAAATAAAGGTCAAAGTAAGTTATAATCATGTAGATCTAAAGATCCATGAGTGTTTTTTCAAAAGAACCAAGTTAAAAATATGAGTTTCATTAAAACTTGGATCTTACATAAACTAATCACATTTTTGGTGGATAAATAAGTGTAGAAACACTTGTGTAATAAGAAAAGTTCACAAAGAAATATCTTCAGAAAATACGGTTGGAAGTTGTAAACACCTAAACTCTTTAAAAATAAAGTTTTTAAAGAACTAATCACATGTCAAAAGGTAACAAGACTTACTAAGTATGCTAGTAAGTTACTATATGTTTTTATAAATTTTCAAGTTCATGAGTTTATAGTTTATGTTTGTTTTTGACAAGTTTGGTAAATAGAGATCGTATGTTAATGATTGAGAATTGTTTGAATGAATTTTTGAAAAGAAAATGATATGCTAGTAAGCATGGACACCCCCATTTACAAAGGAAACTCTGGCGAAATTTTCTAAAATCCCAACACTTAGAAAATATTTTTCTAAAACAAGCGTTACGAGTGTATTTTATAACTTGCTTTTCGAATATAAACTTCGCCATGATTTTTGTAACAAAACACCAAGTATCGGAGGTTGACCTTCGTAAATAAAATTTGATAAATATATATTTAAAATATATATATTGTATACCAAAACTCTTGTGTGAATATTTGTTTATTTTACCGTTATATTATTTTAGGGTAAAATAATATATAACTTAACAAAGTGCGTTGACGTTTAAATTGTGTGATATGTGATAAAGGTAATGGGTAGATAAACCATACGTGTTGTGCATGAGAAATTGATTGTTATCTGTACCTTTTTAGGACGTGCTTGATTTCCTGATTATTAGAGTAACTAATCTAACCGAGCAAACCGAGGTGAGTTCACACTTTTCTACAAAGCATGGAAATTCCCGGTGGGAATGGGAATGGGTTCAGGAATAGGGATTCCTCGTCCTTTGGACGTGTTCAGGAATGAGAATTCCTCGTCTTGTTGGGACGGAATTAGACTTACTGGACTAGAACTCTATCAGCGAAGTCCCTCCATTTTATATCGACTTAATCGCCGAGGCTATGGCGAGCGGGTCATTAGTTAATAGCGCTATTAGGTTTAACAAACCTCACACCGTGCCAGTCGGACGGGCGTGTACTAATGGACTATGGCACGTCGGTGATGATAGACACCGACGTTAGGGCACAAGTAATTTTCGTTAGTAGTCGATATGATAAACGAGTCTGGTAGTTTAAATAATGGGGTAGCCCCCACGGCCGGAGTGCCGGGCTGGATAGCCAGGGAAGGTGGACATGGGATGATTAACTAATAAACGTTTTCGAACTATGGGGTAACCCCCACGGCTGGATAGCTGATTAAGATTAAACTACATATTTGGAAACAACTCTAAAATGGACAACCAACCGTGAACTCACTCAACTTTGTTGTTGACTCGTTGTTACATGCTTTGCAGGTCGCTAGATGCTATGGGGCTTGCACATGGAGGTGGTCGTTGTGGGATGCGGATTGTTATGTCCCGTACTTAATAAATAAACTTTATAAACTTATGGAACTTATGTTTTGGTTCTTTAAACTTATGAACTACGAACTTATGTTTTGAACTTACGTTTTATGCTTCCGCTGTTAACTTAAAACTGGTTACTGTCTTATGGTCACCAATTGTATTGTGGTTGGTTTTACTTACGTAATTTCGTTGTTCAATATGATTGGTGGCTCGATCCTGGTCATGTCACGCCTCCAAGCGGTGATACTCCGCATGGTGGATTTTGGGGGTGTGACAAAGAGTATAACCTACCATATCAACCCACCTTAGGACGTTTAGATCCTACCTTCGCAAACCAACTCCCGTGCTTAACCTTGTCTTTTATTCTCGCGCAACAGGTCAACATGCTCAGTCTCCTGTGTGCACATTCAAAACATTCATGGATTGCCGACCTAG
The DNA here is from genome assembly GCA_030545235.1 of Helianthus tuberosus. Taxonomy (NCBI): domain Eukaryota; kingdom Viridiplantae; phylum Streptophyta; class Magnoliopsida; order Asterales; family Asteraceae; genus Helianthus; species Helianthus tuberosus. Next base: position 225,741,673 of record CM060442.1, on the reverse strand, counting down.
TACTTTCAGCGGCACAGAAGGAGCTGTAGGCCTTCTTCACTGGTTCGAGAAGCTTGAGTCTGTTTTTGAGATGTGTGAATGCCCTGAAGATCGTAGGGTGAAATATGCTACTGGAACACTCGAAGGTGCTGCGTTAACCTGGTGGAAAGCACAGGTTCAACTACTAGGGCTGGCGGTTGCTAATGCCACCCCATGGAACGGTTTCAAAGAACTGATCAAAGAAGAGTACTGTAGTCGTGACGACATCCACAAGCTGGAGGTGGAATTTTTCAATTTGAAGATGACGGGGTCTGAAATTGAGGCATATACGAAGAGGTCAAAAGAACTGGCCATCTTGTGTCCTACTATGGTAGACCCTCCCATCAAACGTATTGAGTTGTACCTTAAGGGTCTTGTACCAGAGATTCAGAGTCACGTGACTTCAGCTAACCTGGGTACCATTCAGCAAATCATTAAGTTGGCCCATCATCTCACCGATCAAGCAGTTGAACAGAACAAATTACCCAAGCGTATTAGTGCTACTACTACTGACGCTCCCAATGATAACAAGCGAAAATGGGATGGGAATTCCAGTAAAGGTTCTACTTCAGTTCAGTCTCAGCAGCGAAAGACTGATGACTACCAGAGTCCTGGTCAGCAATCTTCCGGTAGTCAAGGACAGGGTCCAATACCGAGGGAACCACCCCAAGTGCAACCGGTGCCACAAGCATCATAGCGGGCAGTGCAACAAGGGTTGTTGTCTGAGGTGTAACAATTGGTCATGAAGCAAAGGATTGCAGTAGCGCACGACCAGTAAATCAGAATCGCCAACAACAACAACAACAACAAGCTCCACAGGACCACCAGCAGCAGCAGCAGCAACAGCAGGGCAATAAAGGTTGCTTTCAGTGTGGCGCTGAAGGCCACTTTAAGAGGAACTGTCCTGAGCTGAACCAGAACCAGAACAACAACAACCAAGGAAACGGGAACAACAATGGAGGCAATAACGGGGGTAACAATAATGGCAATGGTGCCAGAGGACGTGTTTTCGTGCTAGGTCAGGGTGATGCAAGGAACGATCCCAACATTGTGATGGGTAAGTTTCTTCTGGACGACTTCTTTGTTACTGTTTTATTTGATTCGGGTGCCGATACTAGTTATGTGTCCTTAAAAGTTAGCCAAATGCTTAAGCGCACTCCAACACTTTTGACCACCAAACACACGGTAGAGCTAGCAAACGGTAAAAGTCTCGAGGCCACACACATAGTTAAGGGTTGTAACCTCGTCCTAGCTGGTCAGACCTTCCCTATCGATCTTATTCCTATCGTTCTGGGTAGTTTCGACGTTGTTATTGGGATGGATTGGTTATCTCATCAGCAAGCGGAGATTATTTGCAAGGAGAAAATCGTCTGCATTCCTCGTTCTGGTGAAGAACCTCTCATGATTCATGGCGACAAGAGTGGTGCTGTTGTAGGCATTATCTCTTTCCTTAAGGCCCAGAAGTGTTTGCGAAAGGGCCACACTGCCATTCTAGCACTCTTTACTGACACATCGATGGAAGAGAAGAGAATTGAATACATTCCTATTGTGCGCGACTTTCCTGAGGTATTTCCTGAGGAATTACATGGTCTTCCGCCTCATCGACAAGTCGAGTTTCAAATCGAGCTAGCTCCTGGAGCAGCACCAATAGCTCGAGCACCACATCGTCTAGCTCCATCAGAACTCGAAGAACTGTCTACGCAACTACAAGAACTCCTGGAAAAGGGTTTCATACGTCCTAGCTCTTCGCCATGGGGAGCTCCAATGTTATTTGTGAAGAAGAAAGACGGTACTTTCAGAATGTGTATTGACTACCGCGAACTTAACAAGGTGACCGTGAAGAATCGTTATCCTCTTCCCCGTATTGACGACTTGTTCGACCAGCTGCAAGGATCGAGCTTTTACTCTAAGATTGAGTTGAGATCGGGATACCATCAGCTGAGAGTCCGAGAGGAGGACGTCTCCAAAACAGCATTCAGAACTCGTTATGGACACTCTGAGTTTCTGGTTATGCCTTTCGGATTGATGAATGCACCTGCAGTCTTCATGGATCTCATGAACAGAGTATACAAACCTTACCTGGATAAGTTCGTTATTGTTTTCATCGACGACATCCTGATCTATTCAAAGAGTCAGGAGGAACACGAGCAACATCTACGACTTATGCTGGAACTTCTTCTAGCAGAGCAACTGTATGCTAAATTTTCGAAATGTGACTTCTGGCTTCGCGAAGTCCACTTTCTAGGCCATGTGGTAAACAAGGATGGGATTCATGTTGATCCATCCAAGGTTGACTCGATCAAGAACTGGCCTGCACCCCGTACACCAACAGAAATCTGCCAATTCTTGGGCTTGGCAGGATATTACAGAAGATTTATCAAAGATTTCTCCAAGATTGCGCAACCTCTCACTTCATTGACTCAGAAAGGTGTCACCTATCGTTGGGGTGATGTACAGGAGTCCGCATTTCAGCACTTGAAGGATAGACTGTGTAGCGCGCCTATCCTCTCATTGCCTGAAGGCACAGATGATTTTGTGGTTTACTGCGACGCTTCCATCCAAGGACTTGGTTGCGTGTTGATGCAACGTGACAAGGTCATTGCCTACGCATCACGCCAACTTAAAGTTCACGAAAGGAACTACACTACGCACGACTTGGAATTGGGAGCAGTTGTTTTCGCACTTGAGATATTGATGAAACAATGTTTAACCGAGTGGGGTTAACTCACTGGTCTCGTCAAGTAGGGTTAATCCCTTCTTTCCGAGGATCGCTGGCTGGATCGTCCGCTGGTCGGTTCCCTGCACAAGGAAACAAGCCGTGACTCATAACAAGGAGGATGGGGTGGGGGGTGCTCGTTGTTACCACTCTCCGGCGTGAGAATCAATAATTTGCTTGGGAAGCAAAGTGTGATAGTAGTAGTAGTGAGAGAGTTGAGAAGTGATACCTCAAACCTGGTTTGGGATGGGTATTTATAGCCGAGGAGTGAAGGAGGGTAGTTGAGTAGCTAGCCTGACATCGCACAACCTCCTGTAGGTGTGTCAGGCCTGTCGATTACGGAGGTGATGCCACATCCTGCTGTGGTGTCAGGCTGTTGCATACATGTGGGCTGACAATTGACTGTTCTCAGTGCCACTTGCACTGTGGTGTCAGACCCACTTGCCTTGTGGGCAGGATGCGGTGTCGGGCCACATCGCTGCTTGCGGTAACTGATGTTCCCGCATTCTTGTTCTGGCCAAGGTGGATGCGGGATGCGGTGCCGAGCCGCATCGCCGCTTAGTGACTGTTACTGTTGTCCAGATCCCTTGTCGTGACGAAAATGTTCATAGGATGCGGTGCTAAGCCGCATCGCTATGTGTAACATGTGTTCTCATACTTAAGGTAAGTCTTCCCATCAATGCACAGATTGGTTTCAATCGCTGTGTTCGCGCGTGTCCGCACGGACACAGATAAGTTCTTGCTGGTGGGGGTTTTTTATAAGGGTAATGGTCACTCGCGGTCGTGCTGACGCGAGATCTGGGACCATACCCCTTTAAGTCCCCCCAGTCTAGTGTTCCTTCCTTATGCAAGTTACATGTGGGAGGGATACTTGACTATGGTGTCTAGAAGGTAGAATATGGGCCATGCAGATGGCTCCTACTTTCAGTAAATCAGGTTGCGGGTCCGGTGACGTCTTTTCCGTACCGGTGAGCAAGTTCCGTCTGATGCGGAATTCTCAGCCAAGGATTTGGTCCGGTAATATGGTCCACCTTTTTCTGATGTCATCAGCCACCTGTTGGTGTTTCGAACCAACCTTTGTAACGGTGATTGGAGGTGTTAGCAGGGTTCGAACCAACCTTTGAGATGGTGACGGAAGATGTCCGTTACCGCAACTTTAGTTGTAACCTCTGCGTCAGCTTGGGTAATGTTGTAAGTGCTTTGCTCAAGCTCTATGTTCAACTGGACATTCAACGATGATCCCTGCTTTGTGGGGTGTTCGTGTTCTCCAGTTTAGCTCTCTAGTAACCGCACGTCCTCTGAGTTTTAGCTCTCTAGTAACCGCACGTCCTCTGAGGTTTAGCTCTCAAGTAACCGCACATCCTTTGCGGTTACCTCGTTACTGCACCTTGTTGGCCATGTGTGTTTGAGCTACGTGGGGTAGTTGCGTCATTGTTGGCCGTGTTTGGTCGAACAATGTGAATCTGGACTATGGGCAGATAAACATGGTCATAGGCATGTTAGTGCCCACCATTGTTTATTCTATGCGGTCCATATGTGGGTAAACAGTCATACGCAGACTTGTTACCGCTGTTCCTTAGCTACTTTCCTTCAAGCTTTGGTGGAAAGTAGTTTTCTTTGAAGTAGTGTTGCCGAAGGAGATCACCTTAGATACTTGGGAATCTGGGTGTAACTCGTTCGCAATCGTTCTGTAACCACTTTCCTTCACGCTTAGTTGGAAAGCAGTTTTCCTGGAAGTAGCTTTGATCAACCGCGTGGTGGTTTAGTTGTGGCTCTTCCATAGCTACCGTTTGCGTATTTGTAAATCGCTGCAGCTACTCGTGAGTGTCTGCGGTTTTCAGCAAAGAACTCGCTTCTAGAGAGTTTGAAGCTTGTTTGTGGCTCTTGAAGGATCAGGAGTCAGGGTTGCTGATGTGCGGTTGCTCAGCATACTTGTCCTTTGTCCTAAGGAGAAGCTTTTTGCGTCCCCTCCGTGGTTGTGAACCGGACACGAGGGATTTGAAACTTGAAGAAGTTTGCATGGAATGCGGTCTGCCGCATCCTGGGAAGCGGTTTTCGCAGTCCAAAGAACCACGCTGGTTCTGAGTATTTGACACACCTGTGCGGGTTCATGTGTGTATCATCTCCGCATATTCCACGTGTGCTCGTGGGTATGTTCGGTTATTGGTTATACCCCCTTACATAATCTAGAGATATATATTTTTGCCTTTTTTGAGGGTATGTAAAAAACGACATGCGGTATGGGTTATGGTGCGGTAAACCAGAGAAACCGCATGCCGCTTATATTTGGATAATGTTGTCGCTTTCTGCTGCATACGTCATGATTGCACGTGTGGGTTGGTGAAAGTTGGTAGGATTCTGCCATGTGCTGAAATGAAAGGACGTTTGCACTGCCCGAGGTCATAAATGCACTGTAGCAAGGAGTGTAAAAAGTCTCTTTTGTCAGGCGCGTAGACGGCCACGCGCGCATGGTAACCGTCAGCGGAACCGTTGCTGAACACGTGGCGTTACGTAATTGGCCCATTTTGAACGTGATGAGTCGGTTTACTGCATCGCATTAATTGCGATGAGTGTATAAGGGGAAACCGTTTGTGTTTTCCTCACTTGTTCAAAATTTTTGAAATTTTACCGATGAAAGGGGGTGTTCTCTTTATCTTCTCCGGTAAGCTTTGTCTGAAATTCCGGTCAAGTTTCTGAGTTTTTTTTTTGTAAACTCATTCTTCTATCTTCTTTATTACATTTCTTGATGGCTGAACCATCCAATCCACACACTGATGAGGGTGAAAACCCTGAGCATTCTTCGTCGGTGGTGGCTGAAGAGGAGGAAGATGGTGGTAGTGCCCCCGGCAGTGGCCTACCAGTTTTGAAGTGGTTACAAAGTCAGTTTAACAATCTGATGACCAGTATCCAGATGCCTCAGGAGTTTGGGGCTGTTTATCCCCAGGAGGGTGACACCGGTGCCGATGCTCCGGCCGGTTATGTCACTATGTGGGCTGATTCCTTTATTGATGGTAACATTCGTTTACCATTAACTGTTTTTCTTGCTGAGGTGTTGGAATATTACAAGCTCCATATCTCCCAAATGAGTCCATTTGGGATGATTCGGATTAGAAATTTCGAGTATACCTTCCGTGTTCTTGGTCTGGAAATTTATGTTGAAAACTTCCGACGGTTTTACCAGTTAACTGTAAATACTGGGTTTTTCTCTTTTAGCCAACGGTACGGAATTCCCAAGATGATGACCCCTCCGAAGGGTATTTCAAAGTGGAAGACAAAGTTTTTCTATATTAAGGCAGCCGCGATCGTTGCCAGGATGACGTTCCGCAATGTCAACGAGGTGATTCCTGCGGAGGATATTGATCTTCCTAGTGTGGATACGGTGGAGTGGTTTCCACGGTTGAAACCGTTGAGCACAAGAAGTTGGACAACTCGCAGCTGTGGGTGCTGCGGATGATGTTGACCAGGCCCGATAGGAAGTCAAGGCCCGTTTTGCGGGAAAAGAGTGGTGGTAAGTATTCTTACTCTTGTGCGGTTTTCTTTTTTCTTTATTTGTTACTGATTTGCAATTGTACTATCAGCGGATGCTGCTTTGTGGAGGATGTTTGATCCGACCTTCACGGGCAAGGTTAAGTTAATTCCACTTGCGGAATGTGAAAAAGGTTTTAATGTGATTATTGTCAACAACTTCCGCGTTCCTAAAAGCGAGGCACTGAACGCACCCCTGCCGCAAGGCAAAGGTATAATCCATAACCTTCTTACTTGCCTTATAAGGTTCACCTTGCTGATCTTCTTGTTTGATGATCTAAACGCAGGTACTCTTGGGGTCCTGGGTAAATTTGAGTTGAAGGGTGCTCCTAAGAAACATGCGGAGAAAAAGCATGCAGAGAAGGCTGTGCGGGGTCGCGGCAAGAAAAAACCTGAGGCCCCTGTTATTCCTCCTTTGGTGCCACAGGCGGCAGGTATCTCTCGTTCTCATTTCCGCAGATATACCGATTACGTGGTAGTGTCTGACACCCTTGAGGGTTTGGGTGTTCCAGGTGGTGGTGCGGCGGCAGGTGGATCCTCTGCGGGTTCCAAACCTGCTGATGAGAAGAAGAAGAAGAGAAAGATAGATGATAAGGCTGCTGATGCCGGTGAGAAGAAGCGTCCGAGGATATCGACCAAACGGACAACTGTTGTGAAGCCTGTGGTTGTGTCTGGTAAGTGAATCATAACCTTTACAAGTTTTTTGTTGTTGTAACTTGTATTTGATGATTATAGTTGCTTTGTTCACAGAACCGCAAGATGAAGGTTTCTCTATGTTTGATGCTCCTCATTCCCCCCCCCCCTGCATGATACAGCTGCTGATGCGGGGGTTAATAAACAATTTACCAGAAGCCCTTATATTAAAGTGGTGCCTGAGCCCTCTGTGCGGGCAGAGGATACTGGGAAAGGACCTGCGGCCCAGATCTTTGATACGGTGGATTCTCATGATAATCTGATCTCCCCGCAGGATACCGATGATCTGAACCTGAAGTTTGCAGATACTGAAAAGAAAAAATCTCCTGCTGCTGAGAAGGCTTCTGGATCTGCTTCTGGAGGTGCGGGTTTTAAAGGGCCTCCTATTCAGCCTGAAGAGTCTGAATTGGAGTTCTACTACCGCACCTATAATGAAGACCGGGCTGTGAACTATCACCGTCCCCCTTGGAATGTTATGCAAGGGGATGATATTTCTGCTGATCCCTCCGCGTGTAGGGAGATTTTGGGTGGTTTGGGCACCCCGTTTGAAGTTAACCGGGCCCGCGGTTCGTCACGTGAGCTCTGGATCAATCAACTTTCCTCCATGCTTGTGGGGAGCTCCATAATGGCGAATGCCATTATGGAAGACTACAAGGTGTTGGGGCGTAAGGAGGAGGAAACAGCTCGCCTGCGGGCCGAGGCTGAAGAGTTGGTGAGGGCTGCTCGTGAGGGTGCGGAGCAGCTTAAAAGGGATAAGGCTGATTTTGAAAAGCATAAGCAGACTGAAGAGTGGGCCGCAACTGCTGAGCTTAAACAGGTTCGTACCCTCGCCAAACTGCTTTCTGATGAGCGCAAGAGTTGGAAAGAATCTCTTTGTAATGAGCGCAAGACACTTTCTGATGAGCGTAAGACTTGGAAAGAATCTTGGGCCAAGCAAAATGAAACTCTCTTTCGTGTTCGTCAGGAGTTGGCAAATGTCAAGGCAGTGAACGCTGCTTTGAACAAGGAGAACACCGCCTTGGTTAAGGAAAAAACTGCTACTGAGGCGGTTGCCAAAGAGGCTGAGGCGGGGGTCCGCACTTCCAAGGCTCTTGCAGTCGCAGATGCTGACCGTGCCAATTTAAATAAGATTATCAAGGACCTCCAGGTATGAGTTTCTTTTTGCTCTAGAACTTGTTTGTTTCTCATAAGTATGATTGAACATCCTTATATACTTGTTTTCTTTGTTGTTCAAAGGGTGAAGTGCATAGACGGGGGACCGTTTTTGAGGATGTCGCTGCCCGCGCTGCTGAAGCTGAAGCGCGGGCTAGGGATGCTGCCGAGGCTAGGGATAGCCTTGTTTCTTCATTCAATCAGCTCAAGGATGATCGCGAATGGATGCGTATTCACGGTATCGGGCATGTAAGTACCCGTTGCCTTTGCTATCTTTTTAGGTTTGCCTTCGTTAATCGTACTGCTTGTATATTGCAGATTGCTAGTGCTATCCTTGATGCACCTGAGAACGCAGCTGCTGTAACTGAAATTCAGCGGCGTGCTCGGGATGCTGGTTTCAAAGCTGGATACAACCGATGTATCAGTCATATGAACCTTTTAGCCCAAGGCGAATTTACCGATGAAAGGTCTGGGTTTCATGGCGTGGATACTGAAGCGCGTCTTGCTGCTGCTCTCGCAGCGTACAACGATCTGTCCATTTCCGCCCTTGAAGCAGTTGATAAATGCTTGGATGCGGAAGACTATGTAGACCGCTTGTGTTTGTTATGTGCTAATGAGGATGATGAGGAGGGAGAAACTGCTGGTGATAGCAAGGGTGGTGCGGGTTCCAGCGGTACAAAGAAAGACTGGGATGACCTGCGTGCCCCCCTTTTTTTTCAATGTAAATGTTAGAAACTTTATGTAAATATCTTGTACACCGCGTAGGTGTAGACATTTTTTGAATACAAAGTTTTAACTGTTTCGTTCAAGTTGTACAAGTGTTTTTACTACTTGCATGTTTGAACTTGTATGAGTTAATGTTATTGTGAATAACACTAAGTCTGTATTTGCCTTTTGCATATCTAGGTGATATGCAAGTATGAAGAACTCTACCTGCTGTAAAGCGCGGTTAAGTATACTCTATACCTTTGTTGTATGAGTATCAGTCAATTCCTGTTTTTATCCCGTTAGGGTTTAGGAATTGTGTAGGCTTTGTGAAAAACGTATTTGCATATCCAGCCGGATAGACAGTTGATGTATTGCCATTGCTGGCCTATTACAATACTTGCGTGTGGTCACCATTCTGTGTGGGTATCGCGAATGAAGATTTTGCCAATCTGTTTTTGCAGATACCGCAGAGTGGAACACGCATTTGTAATAGAAGTAAATAAACAATATTGCATTGAATCGTTCATTTATTTATTTGCAAATGGCCTGCGGCCCGATAGGTTACATGGTGAATGTAAAAAACATGGCTTACATATAACAGCGTCGAAGCTGTTGTGCATTCCATGTGCGTGCGATAGTTTCGCCCTCTAATGTTTGCAGTTTATACGCGCCTTTGCCCAGGACCTCTTGGATGAGGTAGGGTCCTTCCCACTTGGGGGCAAGTTTCCCTGGGCGTTCCGCGTTAGATGCTTCATTGTCACGAAGGACGTAGTCTCCCGGGTTGAAGGTACAAATGCGGACGCGTGCATTGTAGTACTTTTCAAGTTTGGTTTTGTACTTGGCCTCATTGATGGCAGTGTTTTCACGCCTTTCTTCCAGGAGGTCCAAGTCAACCCTGCGTTCCTCATTGTTGTCTATCTTGTTAATAGCCAACATTCTAGGTGAGGGGAGGCCTACTTCCGCGGGGATCATTGCTTCAGTGCCATAGACCAGGCTGAAGGGTGTCTCACCGTAACTTGTCTTTGGGCTTGTCCTGTGGGCCCATAAGATACTTGGGAGTTCATCAACCCAGCCGCGTCGGGCTGTTCCCAACCGTGCTTTGATGCCTTCGACTAAACTTTTATTGATACTCTCGACTTGGCCATTCCCTTGCGGATGCGCCACTGAGGAGAATATGTGTTTAATGTTTAGCTCCTTTAGCCATTTTTGAAAGTCATCAGCAGCGAAGTTGGTACCGTTGTCGGTAACGATGCACATTGGTAGACCGAAACGGCAGATGATATGTTCCCAAACGAATTTCCTTGTTATCATAGCGGTGGTTGAGGCGAGCGGTTTTGCCTCTACCCATTTTGTAAAGTAATCCACAGCCACTATGATAAACTTCACTGCACCTGGTGCGTCTGGAAATGGTCCCACCACATCGATTGCCCATTTTTGGAATGGCCATGCAGTGGTGACGGGGATCAGGTTGTTCTTAGGGCGCAAGGTCTAGGGAGCATCCCGCTGACAATTGAAACACTTGCGCAAGACTTTGACCGCATCTAGGTGCATGCCGGGCCAGTAATACCCGACGTTCATGATTTTGGCCACCACCATGCGTGGGCCTGCGTGTATGCCACATATTCCCTCGTGTATTTCTCTGATAGGGTATGTGGCATCTTGGGGGTCGACGCATCGTAGGAGTGGCCCCAGGTATGATTTACGGTATAAGATCCCGTCTCCCATTTTGTAATGACATGATTTGTATTGCAACTTACGTGCCTCTGCCTTGCTTTTGGGAGTAACACCTGATTGCAAGTATGCAATGATTGGTGTCATCCAGGATGTTGTACCGTACTGGATGACATTGACTTGACGCAGGGGTACTGAGGGATTTTGCAAGATTTCTATGCGTACCTCCTTTGCCAGGTGTTGGAAGCTGGTGGATGCGAGTCTTAACAGTGCATCCGCGGGTTTGTTTTCACTTCTGTTAATATGGCGGATATTGAAGGAAGTGAACTTTGATTTCAGTTGCAAGGCTTGTTCGAGGTAGAGGATCATGATATCCCCTTTTGCGGCATAGTCGCCGCGTATTTGCCCTGCAACCAATAGTGAGTCGACGTGTGCTTCCAAATGTTGGACGCCGAGTTTGACTGCCAGATGCAACCCTTCCAGTAGAGCCTCGTACTCTGCCTCGTTATTTGTGCTTTTGAAATCAAGGCGGATTGCATAGGTAAGCTCTTGGCCGTCGGGGCTGACGAGTCGCAGACCTGCACCTGCACCTTACTCGTTGGATGCACCATCGGTGTATAGTGCCCATGTTTCTGAGGAGGATGGTGGTGGTGTAGGATTTTGTTTTTGCTCGCATTCTTGAATGCGATTTGCTGGTACTTCGGCGACGAAATTAGCCAAGACCTGGCCTTTGATTGCAGGGCGTGGCTTATAGTTCAGTGTAAGTGCGCCCAGCTCAATTGCCCATTTTGCTAATCTACCAGAGATGTCGGGTTTTGACAGGATCGGGCCGATCCTGTAGTTGGTTAACACTGTAATGGCGTGGTTTGCAAAGTATCGTCGCAACCGTCTTGACGCATGCACTAGTGCCAATACCAACTTCTCCATGATGGAGTATCTTGTCTCTGGGTCGTTGAGCATTTTACTGATATAGTAGATGGTTGTTTGAACTCCTTCTCGCTCCACTATGAGTACCGCGCCTACCGCGTTGTCCACAGCAGATAGGTACAAAATAAGTGGCTCATCCTTGCGTGGTGCAGTTAGAGTTGGGAGTTGGGAGTTGGATCAAACACTCTTTCATCTCTCGGAAAGCTTTTTAGGCCTCTGCGGTCCATTGGAATTGTTCCTTTTTTAAGCTGCTTCGCAGGGTCTTGATGAAAGGGTAAGACTTAGCTGCATGGTTGGCTAAGAATCTATTCAGTGCGGCTAACCTGCCGGCTAGTCGTTGCATTTCATTCATCGTAGAAGGCGATGACATGCGCTCGATCGCCTGAACTTTTTCCGGGTTCACCTTGAATCCATCTTTGGTTACGATGAATCCAAGGAACTTGCCTTCTTCCATTCCAAACGAGCATTTCCCTGGGTTTAGCTTCATATTGACGCTTCGCAGAGTTTGGAATGTTCTTTCAACATCGTTGAGCATGGTATCTTCCTCCATGCTCATGACGACCAAGTCGTCCATATAAATTTCGACACTTTTGCTGATTTGACCGCGAAAAGTGTCGTTCATTAACTTTTGATAGGTTGCACCCGCGTTGCACAACCCAAACGGCATTTTCGTATAGCAGTAATTTCCGGTAGGCGTGCGGAATGCCGTTTTATCTTCGTCCTCGATTGCCATCTGTACCTGGTGGTAGCCTTTGTAACAATCGAGGAAACACTTCCATTGAAATGGTGCAAGGTTATCGACCTTCTCGTCGATCTCCGGAAGTGCGTAACAGTCCTTGGGGCAGGCTTTGTTGAGATCTTTATAATCGACGCACATGCGCCAGCCCCTGCTTGGTTTTTCTACCATGACTGGGTTGGATAACCAAGTCTGGTATTTGACTTCCCGCGGGATGCCTGCGGAGAGCAGTTCTTGGACCTGCTCATGCATTGCTTCGTTCTTTGCATATCAAAGGTGGCGTTGGCCTTGGATCACCGGCTTGATACCTGGCATGGTATTCAAGAAATGCTGCGCAATTTCGCGTGGTACCCATGTCATGTCTGCGGGTGTCCACGAAAAATATCCTGGTTCCTAAAGAAAAGCTGCTTCAGGCGCGCTCTGATGGTGGGGGACAAGGCGTGGCCCAACGTGACCGTTTGCTCTGGGTGTCTTGCGTTAAGGACCCATTTTTCTGGTTGCGTGTTGGGGGTAGGCCTTGCTATCTTGGTCGGACGCAGGTCGTCCGAGGACATAACTTCTCTGTGGGCGTATATTATCGCAACCCCCGTCTCGGTTGGAAAACCGATGGCAGAGTGGGGGACGGATGTGATCATGTTGAAGTCGCCCTGGGATTCCCTCCCAAGAAGTATGTCGTATTTGGAGGTGTGAGGTAGAACCATGAAGTTTACCTCCTCCGTTCATGTGTGCCTTCCGTTGGTGAGGCGCACAGGAAAAGTGATTTGGCTCAGGGGGAATACGGTTTCCCCCGCAAACCCCGCTAAAGGGTAGTCTACCGGCTGCAACCGATCCTTGTCTTCGTCGTCGACTTGGTTGAAGCATTGCTCATATATGATGGCAGATGTACTGCCCGGGTCGATGAAGAGTCGCTCGGTGCAGTAGTGAGCCAGGTGACCTGTGATGACGACGGCGCGCCTGTCGCGCGGTCCACCTCGGACTTTTGGAAAGACAACTTGCTCGTCTTTCCAGTCATTGTCCGGTCTTCTTGCCGCCTTGCGCGACTTTCCTCGTCCTCCATTGATCATGTGGGTTGAGGCCACGTACATGGCCCTCTTACCCGTGGAGGTGCCCTCGTTGTGTGGGGTGATGCGCTTTATTTAATTTTGCGCGGTTGGCAACAGATGTTGCGGCTTCCCCTCTTTTAGGGCTCGCTCAATCTCCAATCGGAGACTGATGCAGTTGTTTGTTGTGTGGCCCGAGTCCTTGTGATACTCGCAGTAGAGTGTGAGATCCTGGTTCTTCTTGGACTTCATCGGTTGGGCCGGTCACAGGAATTGTGTGTCCGTAAGGAGGACGTCGCATGGCGACTGGTTGATCTCGGTCCAGTTACGGTCTCGAGACTCCTTCTTTGACGCCTAGTTTTCACGCTGGGCGTTGATTGTTGCCCTTGCGTCGGGCTGGTTATTACGCGGGACATATGGTCTGGGATCGCTGCCGCGATTTCACGTGTCCCGGTTGCGCTTGTTGTTGCGCTTGTGCTCTTAGTGGGAGGACTGGCCTTCCGTTTTGGGCTGTGCCTTTGAGACGTGCGGTTTGAGGGACCGCTGAGTCTGGGCGTATGTCTTGACCGCAGCCATGACATCCTCCCATTTCTTAGGCAAGCCTTCCTTGTCGGAGATAGTCATAACCATTTGTTCGTCCTTAACGGCAACAATGAAATGGTTGCATGCCATTTGGTCTGCAACGTCGCCTATCTCCAGGCACTCTTTATTGTAACGGACAACGAACGCCTCAAGCGATTCGTTGTCTCTGCGCCAGATATTCATGACGTCCATAGAATCCCGTTCATAACGTCGCTGCTGGCAAAAATGCGCGAGGAACTTTGCTTGTAAGTCCTCGAATGAGATCAGCGACCCCACTGGCAAAGAATCGAACCAAGCCCTGGCCAGACCGGTTAGGGTCTCCGGGAAAAATTGACACCAAGTGGGTTCATCCCACCTGCCGTTGCACCCGACGCCGACGAAGATGTTCAAGTGGTCATCTGGGTCGGCCGAACAGTTGTATTTCCCAATGTTTAATGGGAATTTGGTGATGGTGACATCGGCGTTGGCAATCTCCGGGACAAACTTGGAGTTCTCGGCCGCCGATTTCTGCCGGTAGGGTTGGCTCTGGTGGCGCTTTGCAGCGCGGATGTATGTGGTGCGAGGTTGAGTGGGAGGAACATAATTGCGTCCTCCCGGTCTGCTGCTACTGGCGTGGGACTCACCACGATAAGTATGGTCGTCCGGATCGGTATGGTCCTGCCTTTCATGGATGCCGGGCCCGCGATGGGCTGTGGATTGCCGCATGTTCTCGCCATGAGGGCCCAAGTGGCTTTGTATTGGGCCCCTGGTTCGGGACCCGTATGAGGAATCATCCTCATTAATCGTGCGGACCTCACAGTAAGAGGAGCCGCGGTCTTCATGCCTGCTCCGGGAGGCTGGATTTGTGGGGGCCCTGCTGCCGTATTGTAAAATACGACCCGCAGGTGTATACGGTGCTGGGGTAGGCCCCACGGGTACTTGCGCTTCTGCGCAAGCTCTGTTGTATGTTGCGGCCAGCAAAGCTTGTTGCTGGTCGTACCAGGTATGAAGGTTCATGCCACGTCCTGCTATGGTGTCAGGCTGTTGCATACATGTGGGCTGACAATTGACTGTTCTCAGTGCCACTTGCACTGTGGTGTCAGACCCACTTGCCTTGTGGGCAGGATGCGGTGTCGGGCCGCATCGCTGCTTGCGGTAACTGATGTTCCCGCGTTCTTGTTCTGGCCAAGGTGGATGCGGGATGCGGTGCCGTGCCGCATCGCCGCTTGGTGACTGTTACTGTTGTCCAGATCCCTTGTCGTGACGAAAATGTTCATAGGATGCGGTGCTAGGCCGCATCGCTATGTGTAACATTTGTTCTCGTACTTAAGGTAAGTCTTCCCATCAATGGACAAATTGGTTTCAATCGCTGTGTTCGCGCGTGTCCGCATGGACACAGATAAGTTCTTTCTGGTGGGGGTTTTTGATAATGGTAATGGTCACTCTCGGTCGTGCTGACGCGAGATCTGGGACCATACCCCTTCAGATATGGAGACATTACCTTTAAGGTACCAAGTGCATCATTTACACCGATCACAGGAGTCTCGAGCATATCTTTAAGCAAAAGGAGTTAAACATGCGACAACGCCGATGGGTCGAGCTCTTGAATGATTATGAATGTGCGATCAAGTACCATCCGGGCAAAGCCAATGTTGTGGCCGAAGCCCTCAGTCGAAAGGATACTATACCTAAGTGTGTACGTGCGTTACAGCTTACCATTCACTCTAGCCTTCCCGCTCAAATTCGTGATGCTCAGGCTGAAGCATTGAAAGCAGAAAACATCAGGGCTGAGTCCCTGCGAGGGTCGAGGCAGCGGTTAGAACAAAAGGAAGACGGTGCCTACTATGTTAACGGACGCATCTGGGTTCCACTTTATGGAGGCTTACGCGAGCTTGTGATGGATGAAGCACATAAGTCTCGTTATTCGGTACATCCTGTTTCGGATAAAATGTACCACGACCTCAAGACTACGTATTGGTGGCCTGGCATGAAAGCCCACATAGCAACCTACGTTAGCAAATGTTTGACCTGTGCGAGGGTCAAGACCGAATATCAGAAACCATCAGGCCTACTTCAACAACCAGAGATCCCGAAATGGAAATGGGAGCAAATTTCCATAGATTTCGTTACTGGCCTGCCTAGATCTCAACGCGAAAATGATACCATTTAGGTGATCGTGGATCGACTGACCAAGTCTGCACATTTCCTGGCTATCAAGGAAACGGATAAGTTTTCTACTCTAGCAGACATCTACCTAAAGGAAGTAGTATCAAGGCACGGAGTGCCAACCTCCATCATCTCCGATCGAGACCCATGTTTTACATTTGAATTGTGGCAAGCTATGCACAAGTCTTTTGGCTCTCGACTAGACATGAGCACGGCATATCATCCACAGACGGATGGGCAATCTGAATGCACCATCCAAACCCTTGAAGACATGCTTAGGGCATGTGTGATCGATTTTGGTAATGGCTGGGAAAAACACCTCCCGTTAGTGGAGTTTTCGTATAATAACAGTTACCACACCAGCATCCAGGCCGCTCCGTTTGAGGCATTATATGGACGGAAGTGCCGATCACCTCTTTGTTTGGCAGAGGTTGGCGACAGTCAAATCACTGGCCCAGAACTCGTAGTAGATACAACCGAAAGGATTGCTCGAATACGACAACGAATGGCGACTGCTCTGGACCATCAGAAAAGCTATGCTGATAAACACAGGAAACCACTCGAGTTCCAGGTTGGGGATCGAGTGCTACTCAAAGTCTCACCTTGGAAAGGTGTATTTCGTTTTGGCAAACGAGGCAAACTAAATCCGCGTTATGTCGGACCGTTCGAAATCATTGAGAAAATTGGCAAAGTCGCTTACAAGCTGAATCTACCGGCAGAACTCAGCGGAGTTCACAATGTTATCCATGTGTCGAATCTGAAGAAGTGTCTGTCAGATGAAACCCTCATAGTTCCTCTCAAGGAGCTCACTATCGACGACCAGCTGCGATTCGTCGAGGAACCAGTAGAGATTACTGATCGAGATGTTAAGATTCTCAAGCGTACCAGGATACCTCTTGTTCGAGTTCGTTGGAATTCCCTTCGTGGCCCAGAGTATACCTGGGAACGAGAAGACCAAATGAAACTCAAGTACCCCCAGCTGTTTAAGAAAAACGCAACCACTACTGAGGCTGAAGCTACTGCAGAATTTCGGGACGAAATTCCAAATCAACGGGGGGATGATGTGACACCCCAAGAAAACCAGGAAACCAACGCAACATAACTAGCTTCCTCAGTAACCACGTGCTAAATTTCGGGTCGAAATTTTCTTAACAGGGGGAGAATGTGACAACCCTCATAGTTCCATGTATCCGTACAATTTATTAATGATAATTAAAGTGTTTGATGACTGTGCTGAATCACTTAACTGCTTTCTGATTACTGTGTTATACTTACATGTGCATGTTAACATACTAGTAGTGTACAGAAAAGTTACTAAATAGTCCGGTATGCTTTCCTGAGTGTTGAAAATTAAAGATGTTACAAATATATATATATATATATATATATATATATATATAGGACACTGATTACTGTCTTAGAAGTCAGAATGATGACGGGCGGTGACCCGGACAATAACTTGAGTATGGGCGGGAATGGTAATAAGGTCTTCGCAAGTAAGCATGAATGGAAGGAAGTACGAGCGTGTACTTCAGTTGGCGAAATAATTAATTGAATGAAAGGATTTCATATAAGAAATAGAATGTGTGGTACATTATAGCAGGCACGTAGTAAATTGTAGAAGAGTTATAGGTGGGTAATCACCTAGTGTAACGAATGTTTGAATGACATATGCTAACCACTGATGTTGTTGATGATAATGTTAGAACTGTTGATGTAATGAAACCAATCGTATTGGTGAAAGGAGGTGCACGAGCGAAAGCTCATTTCAGGGATGAATGAAACCTGGCCTGTTGCGGCTAGTACTCGAAGAGAATGATGATCGATCTGGGTTGCGGATCGTGGTTTGGGAAATGAAAGCGAGGTTAGTAAAATGTTTATCTCATGTTGGAGAGATATGAACTATTTATATACGTAAATTAAGTAATGCATGAAGTGAAAGCAATAGTAATGTGAAATGAACGAAATGATTTAAAGGTAACATAAAGGTATGCAAGGTATACGTAACTGTAGAAAATGTAGAATAAGGTTAATGTTAAAGTTAAGCATATATGAGTATGTATAGATTTCAAATTCAAAGTAAGGTCGTTTAGTCGATGAAGACGTTATGAATGTGCAAATAATAAAAAGGGAATGTTAGTAGTGGGATGTTGAAATGGTTTTAAGTAAATAAAAGATATATAATGCATATAATATACGAGTATTAGGATGATGAATGAATCATTAGCTATAAAGGCTGTTAGGAACTTGAGTTATTAGTGAAAGCGACACTAATAAGAACTCCGGAACGGGTTCTTGGAGCCAGAAGATTCTCATTAGGATGGGCTAGGGGTCGTATGGATGGACAGGAAGAAAGATAATGTGTGTTCAATGAAAGTGAGAAAGTTTTCGGGGACGAAACCTAGTTTAAGGGTGGTAGACTTGTAACGCCCCAAAATCTGAATGTTAATATTTGTCGTGTGTTCCGATATGACACGTCATGAAATAAATAACTAGGTTATTTAACCTAGTTAAGGGTATGGTCAAAAGAATTAAAAGAGGAAGGTAATGTCAGATATGTTTTAAAGGTAAACCCGAGGGGCTAAAGTGGGAAAGATGAAAGTTAAGTTATTAAATAACTTATCACACACAAACACACACATACGTGTGTGTTCGAGAAGGAGCAGGAGGCTCCCATGGAGCCTCAAACCCTAGCATCATCTTTATGCTCAAATCGGAAGGCAAGATGAAGCTTAAATCCATAACCGAGCATGGATTAATGATCACCAACACGAGAGGATCATAAGGTATGTTTTAAATCTAAGATTGGTGATCATGGGTGAAGTGGGTTATGCTCTAATCCGTGAGTTAATATGAAATTGATCATGTACAAGGGTTAGAATCCTCGTATAGAACATGGGTTATGTATGGTTTCTGTTAATTTGATGATTAGAGGTGAAACCCGTTAGTTAGGGTGAAGATGATGACTAGAATCACCTCCTATGTTCAAGTCTTGTTGAATGATTGATGTATTATGTGGGTATGATGAATTATTGTTAGATGAAAGTATAGGAATATGATGATGTTATGTTTAATGTTCATTTGGAATGATATATGATGATTAGTAGTAGGATTTGATGGGTTATGTATGAGTTTAGAAGATTTGTGCATGAAATAGTTGTACGTTATGTTTACAAGGTAGTACTCACATCAAGTGTGTGATGCAATGTATATAGTTTCGTCCGTATAGTCGATTATGATGTTACGGCTATATGTTGATAAGTCGATGGTTACATATGGTTAATAGTTGACTTTTGAAAGTCAACAAGATTAAGAAACATGATTTGACTCATTGTCGTAAAGGTAGGATTATAGGAAGTCGTTTGGTACATGTTATGTTAATATGTATTATTTGTAATTACATGATGAATTACGTGTGATGGAAAGGGTATGAAGTCGATTATATGTTTTAATGCTTGTTAGTAATGACTAAGGAAAGTTAAGTGTGAATTATGCGAATGATATGATGGTTACATGTACAAATGAGTATGCTAATAAGGGCGTGGTTTCGGTGAAATGAAAGTATAGGAAACACGTCGAGACGGACTCAAGCTTGAGGTGTTAACGGGTCAAGAAGAGGCAAGGAATCGGATACGAGCACGGACGCATAAGGTAAGTGATTTCTGTAATCACTTCTTAGTTCGATTAAGTAATATGGTGTTTTAATTAACTAAACACGATGGTTGAAGACAAGTATGTGTCGTAGTCTTTTGTCGTAAAGTATGGGATTAAAGTTGACCAAAATGCCCTTGATGGGTATTTTGGGCAAACGATCTTAAAAAGTAGTTTAGAAGCAAGTTACTCGATTAGTGTAATGTTTTGGTTAAGTATGAAAGTGAGAAGTATGGTTTGTAAGTCATAAACGTTTTAATGCGCAATTACCCTTAACGGGTCAAAATAAGCTTTTGAGCGAAAACGGGTGGAATGAGATGTAGGGCATCCGAGAATGAATCTTTTATGACAAATGACCTTGAAACTATCAATTCATATGAAGTTAAGGTCAAACAAACAAGTTATGTGGGTAAATGCATAAACGGGTAGAAATCATGGAAAAGGGTAATAAGCCGAAGGCTTAAAAGTTAGAAATTTCGGTAGTCCAAATGTTGGATCTTAACTCCATAAGATGGAGAATTAAATTACGGACGCGTAGGAAAAAGAATCGGGTAAAACGGACCAATAACGAAGAAGTTATGACCGTTTCCGTGAAACGGGATCGCGCTGGGAATATGCAGCAAGTTACTGCAAGGTTCTGTCAAAACAAGGGCCTAGCGTGACGCCAAGGGCCTTGGCGTCACGCGAGCCCCCCTGGTTGTCGAAAGTTGCTCGTTTGCTCAGTTTTGGCTTGGGAACTCGTTTAAACGCGTTTTAAGTTGCGTATGACTAATTTAACTCATGTTTTGTGACCATTAGGGTAAGCGTACGTGTGGATAGGTATGTATGGATGTTGTATATCTCTATACACATATGTAGAAGTGTATGTAAGCGTGTATGCGCGAATGTATGTAAGATTATAGTGTGTAAGCGAGTACATAAGGATATATGAAGACGTATATGAGTAGACAAGTATGAGTCGGGTATATTGCAATGGGTGATTGAAAATATGAAGGTAGGTATGTATGTGGGTATATACGTATGTATGTCGTATAAGTATAAGTGTATGTATGTAAGGGTGTATGTAGATAGTATGTATATGTAGTCAAGTGAGTATGTACGAAGGTATGCACGTATGTAAGTTGTGAGAAGGTATGTAATAAGTATGTGCGTATGTATGTAAGTATGTATGTATGTATGTATGTATGTATGTATGTATGTATGTATGTATGTATGTATGTATGCAGGTATGTATGTATGTATGTATGTAGGTATGTAAGAATGTATGTATGTATGTATGAATGGAGGTATTTAGGTATGCACGTACGTAGGTACGTACGTATGTATGTAGGTACATAGGTATGTATGTTGCTATGTGTAATCGTAAGTGTATGTATAAGTAAAATGAAAGTATGTACGCATGCATTCAATGAAATTGAGTACTAACGACAATAACAGCGTGCCTGGTGATGAAGTGTAACGCAGGAATACCAAGGAAGTCTCACTACGGATCGTATGATCAGAGGGAAAGCCGGGATGTAAAGAGTTAATGAAATGAAAAGTAAACGTGAACAAATCTTGTATGCTTATGATACGTACTAACGTTATGAATTTTATGTGGTGAGCGCAGGTAGTACCAGCCACGAGGATTACTAAGGAATAGAGATCGAAGATCGAGTCACAAGACAGATTGTACGGGAATGTTTAAATATGTAATTTAATGTTGATAAGTTATGTTCTTATATTATAAAATGAATTTTTAGAATGTCAAGATGTATGTCATGAAAGAAATTTTAAGACTCGAAATTCCGCTGCGTCGTTTTAAGGTTAAACGTGTTAGGGTCTTACAAGTTGGTATCAGAGCCCTGGTTTGAGGGAATCAAGTACGAGAAGGTAAGTACTTGAACTCAAACTTGTGTGCTCTTGAGATAAGAAATCCGTACAATCTAAGACTCGATCAAGATCCAAAGGTAAAGGCTGATGAAAGTATGTATTTATGTATACGTATAAAGAAACTGACGGTTTTGTATGTGCAAGGTAAGCGTAAGTGTTGGAAGAGGATGATCCGTGAATACAGTCTAGGATGAATACTAAGGCAGGCAAAGAGGTAATAAGACAAATAGGCAAATGAGCCCAGGTACGTGAATTTAATATGTGGGTGTAAGTAATGGTAAAATTCATTAAGGGAAGGAGAATTTTAAAATGAAAGACAATGATTGTATAGTAGTGAAGTACTGGAAGTGATACACACGCCGAAACCTAAGTCTACGGACATGAGGTGACAATCACATGAAGGCACGAAACTACTATGTGGATTGTGTACCTGGCCAGTACACGAGAAACGTATGACGTTCGTGCGATCATGATAATTGTTACAGGTATGTCCGGTAGAGTTAGGTAGCAGGCGGGCGTGTGGGTGAAATGGGAAGTAAGGCTCTCGGGAAATTGAGAGTACTATGAAAGTATGAAAAGCATGCCTGATAAGAACGAAGAATGTGGAATCCGTAATTAAGTACGGATCAACAAGATAAGAATGCAATGTTTGAATCCGCGAGACGGATTCAAGGATGAAAGGCATGAATGATATGTTTGAATCCGCGGGACGGATTCAAGGATGAAAGGTAAGAATGAATGTTTGAATCCGCGAGACGGATTCAAGGATGAAAGGTAAGAATGCAATGTTTGAATCCGTGAGACGGATTCAAGGATGAAAGGTATGAATGTAATGTTTGAATCCGTGAGACGGATTCAAGGATAGAAGGTATGAATGCAATGTTTGAATCCGTGAGACGGATTCAAGGAGGGAAGGTATGAATGTAATGTTTGAATCCGCGAGACGGGTTCAAGGATAAAAGGCATGAATGTAATGTTTGAATCCGTAAGGCGGATTCAATGAATGAAAAAGCATGAATGATGCGTCTGAATCCGTGAGACGGATTCAAAAATAAAAAAAAAAAGATGAAATTAATCCGCCTAAGAAGATGTCGATAGTTCGACCATGATTGAGTCGAACGGGTCATAGAAAATAAGTATAAAGTAAAAAGTGATAGTATAATAGACGAAGTTTTGTATAAGTTACGTGTTAGATGTGTTAGTAATTGACTCTTAGAAGTCAGAATGATGACGGGCGGTGACCCGGACAATAACTTGAGTATGGGCGGGAATGGTAATAAGGTCTTCGCAAGTAAGCATGAATGGAAGGAAGTACGAGCGTGTACTTCAGTTGGCGAAATAATTAATTGAATGAAAGGATTGCATGTAAGAAATAGAATGTGTGGTACATTATAGCAGGCACGTAGTAAATTGTAGAAGAGTTATAGGTGGGTAATCACCTAGTGTAATGAATGTTTGAATGACATATGCTAACCGCTGATGTTGTTGATGATAATGTTAGAACTATTGATGTAATGAAACCAATCGTATTGGTGAAAGGAGGTACACGAGCGAAAGCTCATTTCAGGGATGAATGAAACCTGGCCTGTTGCGGCTAGTACTCGAAGAGAATGATGATCGATCTGGGTTGCGGATCGTGGTTTGGGAAATGAAAGCGAGGGTAGTAAAATGTTTATCTCATGTTGGAGAGATATGAACTATTTATATACGTAAATTAAGTAATGCATGAAGTGAAAGCAATAGTAATGTGAAATGAACGAAATGATTTAAAGGTAACATAAAGGTATGCAAGGTATACGTAACTGTAGAAAATGTAGAATAAGGTTAATGTTAAAGTTAAGCATATATGAGTATGTATAGATTTCAAATTCAAAGTAAGGTCGTTTAGTCGATGAAGACGTTATGAATGTGCAAATAATAAAAAGGGAATGTTAGTAGTGGGATGTTGAAATGGTTTTAAGTAAATAAAAGATATATAATGCATATAATATACGAGTCTTAGGATGATGAATGAATCATTAGCTATAAAGGCTGTTAGGAACTTGAGTTATTAGTGAAAGCGTGTAACACCCCGAAAATTTGCGTCCTATAATGTGTTGACACGTGTCATAGGTTTGAACGTGTGAAAGAATGTTCTTGAAGGACTAAAGTTGACAAACAATGAAACTGTGTAAATATAAGGGTTCAAAACATCAACAATGAATAATTAGACTTTACAATAACCCTACATGATGTTTATAACCTTAAACGAATGGATCATGGATCATACGATGAGAATTGTGAAAGAAAGTGAGAGATTACAAACTACAGGGGTTAAATGTGTCAACATGTTTAACTTATACCTCTGGGTGACCTTTTGACAAGCCCGAAGCTTTGTAACGATTAATTATGATCACAAGAATGCACCATAAAAATTTCACCAAGTTTCGTTACCGTATGAGAAAGTTATGATAAAATTCGTGTGTGAGGGTTAGAACCGTCAACGTTGAACTTCAGGGATTTTCGGGTGATCACAAAGTTACCCGAGGACTTGACAAAGTGGGTATAAGTATTAAAGCCCCCATATGTCAAATATAAAGCCTCTTAATGCAAGAAACAACTCGAAAACGACCTTTCGGGGGACCAAGGACTAAAACGCAAAACGAAAAAAAAACATGTTAACCTGATCAGACGGGCCTCGCGGCCCGCCTCCCATGTGTGCAGATCCCACGCGGGCCGCGTGACAGCTACCAGCGACAGAAAGATGGACAGATGGTAGTCCCTAGGACACATGTTGATGATCAATGAACATTGGTAGAGTAATTTGTCATGTTTGCAAGCCAATACATCCACTATATAAAACCCGAATGTTTGTGTTCATTCTTCCATTCATCATCTGATCAACTTCTGGAGCATAAGGATCATTCTCAATCATCCTAAATCGATCATTAGACTTGTGTAAGTACCTTTGATCCTTCTCGTTTGAGTTATGCTTAGTTTATAGCCTAGAAATCAAACCGTCGTAACTACGGTTTGACTTTACGATAAATCACAAACGGTCCAGAGTTTTGTCGAAACGAAAGTTGTTACAAGTTGGTAATTTTATGGGCAATTAAACCTTAAAAGGGCACCCGCTGATTTTAATCCTAACTATGTCGTTTGTCGAGTCAAACTTGTCCGAAAAAGTCAACAGAACCATGAATCGCAAAATTTACGATACAGAAGGCGTGTAACCTGTTTTATCAGTTATATAATCTGAAAATAAGTATGAAAACTTGTCTAGGCTTGTTTGATTCGACAACTCTCAGTTTTGAACCGATTCGGAGCCGAGAGTCGCATAGTTTGACTTTCTGCTTTGACCTCGATTCTGACTCGTTTTTGATAGGTTTAGACATGCCTTAAAGTTCCATTAGGACCTAGTTACATGTTGGTATAACCCTCTGCGTTTATACCACTTGAAACCTCGATCGTCCGACGTTTCCGTTAAATGCCTAAATAATGACCATAACGCCCTTATGTTTATAAAACGAGATTTTTGAAGATGTGAAAGTATAAAAGTCTTTGTTACTGATTATTGAGCATGTCTGTAAATTTTCACGTCAATCGGAAGTCTAGATTAGGAGTTACGCTTAATGACGTAATTATAAACACTTTTATTAATTAAACGGCGTCATTAGCGTAAAGCCTATCTCAACCCAATTTTTGACACCAAAACTTTTACCCACTGATGTTAAATAATATTTTGGGATTTTTAAAGATTTTTAATTATTTTTAAACTGATCATAAGCTAGGTTTATCGCCTCGATTCGGTTAATACCAAAAATACCCTTTTCGGCCATAAAATGAGTTTTACAAATCCTTTTGATGCCAATCCAATTGCTACTATTTTTAAATAATAAATGGAATGTTTTGAACCTTGTAAACTGACATGGAAACTCAGAATCCTATGTTAAACCGTAAATCGCTTAAAACGACATTATACGCGTATTAAACGCATAGTTAGGGTTTAAAACTATTTTTGGCATATAAGACTTATAACCAAATGTTATAACCTGTTAAAATAAGTTATTTTACTGATCTATTCAGACCCGGATCACAGAAGCTTAATTGATCCCTTTTACAATCTTTAAAATGACCAAAATACCCCTAAGGGGCTTAATATAAAATTAAACTCGTTTTGGGCATAATGGAAGGTATCCTAATGATATCACAACGTATTTAAGGCATGTTAACTTAGGAAACCTGTTTAGGACTCTTACGGATACCCGATACGCTTCATGCGCGTTCGGTTCGGTTTATGTAACTAGTTTACATAAATTAGCCGAAACGGGTCAAACCTTATCGGTTTTATCTCAAAATCCAGAATGTGTATCATATGCCCATATTAAGCAAGTCTTCAAACTTGTCGGGTCTAAATCACATTCTTTTCCGGTCTCCGCTTTATCATGCGTATGAACCGTATCTTCTTCTTCTTCTTGAAAACTAACCGGTCTAAGTCAAGGCTTAATTAAAGACCCGTTAGGATTCTAATAGGTTATTAAAAACCTTCGTTCCAGATTTAGGAGCCCAGTAAAAGCTATCCGTACTTGCTGATTTGATACGGCTGGGATTGAATTTATATTTAGCTCAGGTAAATACTCTTAACTTATTTTCCCTATTACGGGCTTGGGGTACGGTATATAAAATACCGCTTGGTCCGGCATTGAATCTTTAATCGAATAGAGGTTAAATCATTGATATGCTACGTTTTGAAATGTTTTGTTGCTTAAAGCCTTTGGGGGGTTAATGACCGTTGTCCCGGATATCCCTGGCATCATTTTACGAAATGGCCACGACCTTAGCACTCAGGTGTAGGCGTACACCTGTCAGTGTCTCATTATATAAAGTGGTGTGTCAATTGATCTTTAACCCGGTCTACGGATCGGGCAACTGAACGCATAAGAAACATGTAATTCGTTTACAAGTTTATATATTTACATAATTATCCCAAGTTATAAAATATTATTTGTGCCATGTGCATTCAAATCAATCATTTTCTTAAACCCTTTTCAAAATGAGTCGGTTGATTGTATTTACCAGTGTAAACTGACGTATTTTCCCAAAAAGGCTAAGTGCAGGTACTAATTGGAATTGGCTGGCTACTCCTAGCATCAATAAAGAGTCTCGCAAGCTTAGATGCCTAAAGTCTGTTGAACCATGTTATTTTATTTGCGATCCGCCTGTGGATCCTTTACTTCCGTTGTAATACTTTGATGTTACACTATTACGGATTGTAATATATTTACCCTTTTGCTTCCGCTGTGCATTTATATATTGTGTTGTTTGACTATGATGTTGCCAACCACGTCACGTTACTCCCCTACCGGGCCCACCGGTAACACGTGGAAATTTGGGGTGTGACAGGTTGGTATCAGAGCCAACATTGAGTGAATTAAACACTATCTTTTTGTGTTTAATCTCAATGACACATTAGCACATACCTTGACCTTCTGAGTCTAGACTTAACATAGGAATATTTTCAATCCTTATCTGGAATTTCTGCTTTCAAATTTTTTTTATAATTTGGATACGTCGCCAAGCGAAGAAGCCGTAATAATAATTCTCCACACCAGGAGCCATGATTTGCTGACCTTCGTCCAGCGGCTAGGAACATGCAACCAAGGAGAAAGCAGTCAGAAATAAAATGAAGAAGAAACTCCTTTTGCTTAAGATAGTTTCCTTAATAGTCCTTCTAAGGACATAATTACTTTTCAGTTCCTTCGAGGACAACATTATTCCTTTTAAGTCCCGTCTAGGGCACATCTGTATTTTTAATTTTGTAGTGGAATAATTAACTTTAAAATTTTCATTCAGACATTCCTTTTATAAGATCTACCTTTATATAAAATGGGAAAATCTAAAAAGGACGAGACCTAGCCACGCAATATATTGAGGCAGGGCAAAGATGGTAGTTCCATAATTAGATTCAGATCCATATTTAACACCTCAATTTAGGATTGTTCTGCGTTAAATATTAATAAGAATCTTAAGAGTGAAACCTAGCCTTCGGGTCATTTTAAGGCCGGGCCATGATGGTAAGACCTGTTTAAAAAGATTCGAATCCCTGTTAACATCTGTAAATATGTTAACACTCCTGACAGACGTGATTCATTAAAATCACACACGTCATTCTTATTAATGGATTCTTCAAAAGATTCCTAACCCAATGTAATGATCTCTGAATCATGGGTTTAGATCATCACTTGAGATGATCATATTTTGACCATACGTGGTAATATAGCGCCTACAGGCCCTGTTCATTTCCATATGAACCAAAAGACAGTAGTAGCAACGACTCCCTGTCATATAAAGGTAATGAACTAGGTCCAAACCTTCATGCTTTGATTCTCTGAAATCACAGCTTATAATTTATAAACGTCCTTGTGACTAGGCCTATTGTGCCAGTATACCTTCATGCTTTGATTCTCTGAAATCATGGCATATAAATTAAACTTGTCTACGCGACTAGGCCATTTGTGCTACTATTTACTTATAAATTAGGATTATGATGAAAATCCTGAAAAAAAAAAATAAATATCATTCCTTTCCTGCCAGTATAATTATTAAAAGAGAATCTTAAATGGTTTGACCTAGCTTGAATGTCATTGAAGAGCTAGCTAAGATGGTAAAATCTGTTTAAAAAGTGATTCAGATCCTTGTTATCATCTGAAAATGTGATAACACTCCCGACAACCGTGATGCTATAAAAATCACACTTGTCATCCTTATATTAGGAATTTATCCAAATCCCTTATTCAGCGTAAATGATCAATAGGAATCATGGCTGGTAAACGTCGAAAATGATGTACGCATCAAAACATCCATTTGGGATGTATACATACGGGTAAAGATGAATACATGAAAAAGATAGTTTTATTTCATAATTTCTTGTCAAGACAATGAACTATTAAATTTTCCAACCCAAAGGAATCATCGATTATGTTTTAAAATTTCCCTAGTGACAAGGTCTCTGAGCCATCATAAGTCCTTTGGAACAAGCCCTTGTGCTATATATAAAAGATGTCAGTATGACATTGGCAGTCGTGACTTATGTCCCCTGTCTAATAAATATGGAGGATTATATTCCGCTTAAATGCCAAAGATGGTTTATTTAAACTTAGGCAAAACATAATCAAATAAATTAAATTCTATCTATTGGCCTATATGGTTTAATTGCGCCATGGCTATTTATTCATCAAATTCGACAATTCACTATATGATTAAACAAATTGTTTCTACTTGGATAGTAGCCTTCAAAGCTTCACCATGGCTGACTCCTCTGAAGCTCACCATCATCCAGTTAATCAGAATGATGAAGTAAGACTGAACTTAACAAGAACCGAGTTACAGGCTATGTTAAATACGGCCATAAATAACGTTGTGGATCGCGTGTTGAGGGATCACAAACGGAAGGGCGATGATACCCCAATTCAAGGTCGTAAAAAGGGTAAGACCGGTTCAAACCATAACCCGTCCAAGCCAAAGGGGGCAAAGCCCAAATGCAATAACTGCAGGAAGCAACATTCTGGCAAATGCACCATCGACCCATGTGCTAATTTATGTGGAATTTGCAAAACCAAGGGTCACAAGACCTTGGATTGCAAGAAATTGAAAGATGCGACCTGTCATGGCTGCAGCGAAAAGGGCCACATTAGTACTAATTGCCCTAAGGCTGCCAAGGAAGGAGCAGCTAAGTATGGCAAGTATTTAAAAAGGACAAACAGCAGTCAGGTGAAAAACCCAAATGCAAAACCTGCAAGAAACAGCACTTCGGGAAGTGCAGGTATGGATCGAACTCGCATAAACAGTCGAGAACTTTTGCATGTGGGATCTGCAAGTCCAAGGGGCATAAGACCTTGGACTGCAAGAAGATGGAGGACGCAACCTGCTATGGTTGCAATGAAAGAGGGCACATTAAGACCAACTGCCCTAAGTATGCTAAAAAGCTTGAGGAAGTTAAGAAGACCAAAACCGAAAACTCCCAAATGGATACTCAAGAGGCTATCCAAGATGACAAGGTCACAACAGGTACTTTCTATATCAATAACGCTCATGTTAGAGTATTATTTAATTCAGGTTCAGATAAGTCTCTCGTAGACAATAGATATTGTAAATCATTAAATCTGCCTGTTAAAACTCTAAGCGTTAAGTATGAAGTAAAATTGGCCGATAGTACCTCAGAGACTAATTCAGCAATATTAGATGGATGTTTTATATCCATTAAGAATTACCCTTCTCCGTTGTCCTTATTCCGTTAATAAGAGGACTCTATATAGTAATAGGTAAGGATTTGTCGTCTTGTGACCAAGCCCATATTGTGGGTGATAAGAAGCAGTTAATTATCAAGACTGTCATTTCGAAGGTTTGCTTAGGATCAGAAGATCCATGCGGCCCGCATAAGCCCTGGGTGATACCTTACGCGGCCCACGTCAAAAAAAATGGTGGAATTGGCCGTCCCCGGAATCGAACCTGGGTCTAGGCCGCACCCTTTCGCGCGCCTAGCCAACCGAGCTAGGTGCCTAGTTTGTGAAAATTTCCAATCCGATTAAATATAAGCACATGTACAATAACTTCCTTATTTCTTATTATAAGTCACCTACTTATCCTTCTTCTGTTAACTAAGTATTAGAATCCAAGATTTTATCTCTATGTTTTAATTACTCTTGGCTTGCTTATGTGGACTAAACACTAGAAGGGATGAAGTAGAAACCATTAGGTATATCAGCGGTTATGCTGAAAGGAACCTGGTAAAACATACATCACAGTCATTTGATGACAATACCCTAAATTAGTGAGGACATTAAGGAAATCCTCAAGAAAGATCATATTATACATTGTGGAATGCTCCAAGTTTTAAGGACCTTATTAGAAAAACCTATTATCCCCATCACAAAATAGAAGAAGATGAAATAGGAATTTTCTGACTCCTGCCATAAAAGTTATAGACTGTCGACAATATGTCGCAAATTTTAAATCCATTGGCTGAGTTAGTGCTCTATGCAATTTACCCAAAATCTAAGCTTAATGCAAAAGATTATCAGCGGTTAGCATCGGCAATAAGAGGGGGCACTAAGGTTTCAAAACCTACTCATTATAAATCCATTATGGATCTACCTCAGCTACTCACGTTATATAGATTAAGAAACGACCAGTCATAGATAAGACTGCCTAAATTGTCATAGACTTTGCAGCTAAGTTTGAAAGGATTAAAAATGGAGGCGCTTAACCCTCCTGATGAATGATTAGAGACAAGTCACAGTAATAATGACACTAGATAAATCACTTACTGTGATTTATTTGCTAAGAGTTACGTTAGGATTCAGGTGCTGCTAAGTCTCTCATAAGACCATAAGCTTAACAAACTTTTGATTTCATAAGAACTTCAGATATTAAAGATAAGATATGATTTACAAATGGAATCTTTAATAACCCTCTCTCCCATCCTCGGAAATAATCCTTTCATAAGAATCTGGAGTACTCTTCCTCAAAAAGAGTACGACAATGTATATTAATTTATTTTATTATTTTCTCATTGTTTTCTATCGCCTGCGAATGCCAAACTATGTTTGATAAAAGTGCTATATGAGGAGTGGCGTATCCTAGTGTGTCCCATAGATTGCTTTCATGCCTGATCAGTATGGAGGTTTAATGCATGGAACCTCTGAGATATCCCAATAGTCATATCGTACTAAAGTCGACTAGTAGTATTCAAAGAAGATATCCCGAATGAAATTGTCCAAGTAAATGTTCCCGACTAAATAACTCGTGGGCTCGTAACATAAATGTGTCACTTAATTGACACAAACAATGATGGATGAACTGGAGCCTGAGATTTGTAAAAATCTCTGTAACCTCCTTGTACCTTAATTATCTTCTCCTAATATTATCCTGTTTACCCCAGAGAGGCAAGTAAAGTTAAAGGTTATATCCCATTTAGGGCTGCATTATTATAAGACCTCCAAGACAGCTAGTACCATTTTCGGCAGAATCGAAAACCCTGGTCAAATAAGTTTTAAGATATAGATTCATATAGCCTAACTCAATGTCCTGAGAGTTCGGTATAGTTAGATATGAAAGACGGTTCATTTTGCTTATGCATTATCACCGCAACCCTAATTAGGCAACGATTTAGAACCCCATCAGTTGCCCCGGATCGTCGATTTGTTCGACTAACTGTAAGGATTAGCGGTCCCTTAAGATTTGTATTGAATAGTGATTGGAATAACCATCTCACATTAAAATAAGCTTTTCTATAATAATTGATATGTAAGTATTAAGGCTACTCCTTTGGAGACCTTGTATAGATGGAATGTTAAATATCTATTGTTAGATAGAGAATTGGTAAGTCCAATTATCAAGATCTGAAAGTTGCCTGGGGAACAACAAATAAGATTATACAAATCCATAATCGATTCTAGGTTGCCAGTATATGGCAAGAAATCGAGGAGTTATGAAAATAGCAAACTTCCTAAGTTCTTGTTAAGGAATATGGTTTAACAAAAGATATCACCCAGGAAGGGTGTATCAAATTTGTGAGATTATCAGGCTAGATAAGCTCTGAATAAATGTAAATCATTCGAAGGAAATCGAATGTATCAAGATCAAGTAGCTTGTAAGCTAAAATCTACTTAAGGAATTGACGGAGCTCGAAATACATTGCACACTAGTGATTGGAGGATGTGTTCCGACAATAAGTCAAGAAGCACTATCACATAATGATATGCAGAATTATGATGTGATGAGCATCCTGTATCGATTGAGGATCGACAGGTCAAGAAGCTCCAAAAGGATACATACGCCTAAAATAAGGACCACTTTGGGAGCTTGGAAAGACTCCAGATATGCTATAAAAGTTAAGTCCCTTATGCGACAAAGAGTACTTCCAGCATTCTAACAAATCTCAAGGTCGAGATTTCTTTTAAGGGGGTGAGGATGTAACACCCCGAAAATTTGCGTCCTATAATGTGTTGACACGTGTCATAGGTTTGAACGTGTAAAAGAATGTTCTTGAAGGACTAAAGTTGACAAACAATGAAACTGTGTAAATATAAGGGTTCAAAACGTCAACAATGAATAATTAGACTTTACAATAACCCTACATGATGTTTATAACCTTAAACGAATGGATCATGGATCATACGATGAGAATTGTGAAAGAAAGTGAGAGATTACAAACTACAGGGGTTAAATGTGTCAACATGTTTAACTTATACCTCTGGGTGACCTTTTGACAAGCCCGAAGCTTTGTAACGATTAATTATGCTCACAAGAATGCACCATAAAAATTTCACCAAGTTTCGTTACCGTATGAGAAAGTTATGATAAAATTCGTGTGTGAGGGTTAGAACCGTCAACGTTGAACTTCAGGGCTTTTCGGGTGATCACAAAGTTACCCGAGGACTTGACAAAGTGGGTATAAGTATTAAAGCCCCCATATGTCAAATATAAAGCCTCTTAATGCAAGAAACAACTCGAAAACGACCTTTCGGGGGACCAAGGACTAAAACGCAAAACGAAAAAAAAACATGTTAACCTGATCAGACGGGCCTCGCGGCCCGCCTCCCATGTGTGCAGATCCCACGCGGGCCGCGTGACAGCTACCAGCGACAGAAAGATGGACATATGGCTGTTATGGGCTGTTAACCGACTTTGGTTGATCTTATCTGCATTTGTGAGCACCCCCTACATGTTTTATAGTCCCTAGGACACATGTTGATGATCAATGAACATTGGTAGAGTAATTTGTCATGTTTGCAAGCCAATACATCCACTATATAAAACCCGAATGTTTGTGTTCATTCTTCCATTCATCATCTGATCAACTTCTGGAGCATAAGGATCATTCTCAATCATCCTAAATCGATCATTAGACTTGTGTAAGTACCTTTGATCCTTCTCGTTTGAGTTATGCTTAGTTTATAGCCTAGAAATCAAACCGTCGTAACTACGGTTTGACTTTACGATAAATCACAAACGGTCCAGAGTTTTGTCGAAACGAAAGTTGTTACAAGTTGGTAATTTTATGGGCAATTAAACCTTAAAATGGCACCCGCTGATTTTAATCCTAACTATGTCGTTTGTCGAGTCAAACTTGTCCGAAAAAGTCAACAGAACCATGAATCGCAAAATTTACGATACAGAAGGCGTGTAACCTGTTTTATCAGTTATATAATCTGAAAATAAGTATGAAAACTTGTCTAGGCTTGTTTGATTCGACAACTCTCAGTTTTGAACCGATTCGGAGCCGAGAGTCGCATAGTTTGACTTTCTGCTTTGACCTCGATTCTGACTCGTTTTTGATAGGTTTAGACATGCCTTAAAGTTCCATTAGGACCTAGTTACATGTTGGTATAACCCTCTGCGTTTATACCACTTGAAACCTCGATCGTCCGACGTTTCCGTTAAATGCCTAAATAATGACCATAACGCCCTTATGTTTATAAAATGAGATTTTTGAAGATGTGAAAGTATAAAAGTCTTTGTTACTTATTATTGAACATGTCTGTAAATTTTCACGTCAATCGGAAGTCTAGATTAGGAGTTACGCTTAATGACGTAATTATAAACACTTTTATTAATTAAACGGCGTCATTAGCGTAAAGCCTATCTCAACCCAATTTTTGACACCAAAACTTTTACCCACTGATGTTAAATAATATTTTGGGATTTTTAAAGATTTTTAATTATTTTTAAACTGATCATAAGCTAGGTTTATCGCCTCGATTCGGTTAATACCAAAAATACCCTTTTCGGCCATAAAATGAGTTTTACAAATCCTTTTGATGCCAATCCAATTGCTACTATTTTTAAAT
Organism: Helianthus tuberosus; assembly: GCA_030545235.1. Lineage (NCBI taxonomy): Eukaryota > Viridiplantae > Streptophyta > Magnoliopsida > Asterales > Asteraceae > Helianthus > Helianthus tuberosus. The sequence continues at coordinate 225,707,407 of CM060442.1, read as the reverse complement.
AATAAATGGAATGTTTTGAACCTTGTAAACTGACATGGAAACTCAGAATCCTATGTTAAACCGTAAATCGCTTAAAACGACATTATACGCGTATTAAACGCATAGTTAGGGTTTAAAACTATTTTTGGCATATAAGACTTATAACCAAATGTTATAACCTGTTAAAATAAGTTATTTTACTGATCTATTCAGACCCGGATCACAGAAGCTTAATTGATCCCTTTTACAATCTTTAAAATGACCAAAATACCCCTAAGGGGCTTAATATAAAATTAAACTCGTTTTGGGCATAATGGAAGGTATCCTAATGATATCACAACGTATTTAAGGCATGTTAACTTAGGAAACCTGTTTAGGACTCTTACGGATACCCGATACGCTTCATGCGCGTTCGGTTCGGTTTATGTAACTAGTTTACATAAATTAGCCGAAACGGGTCAAACCTTATCGGTTTTATCTCAAAATCCAGAATGTGTATCATATGCCCATATTAAGCAAGTCTTCAAACTTGTCGGGTCTAAATCACATTCTTTTCCGGTCTCCGCTTTATCATGCGTATGAACCGTATCTTCTTCTTCTTCTTGAAAACTAACCGGTCTAAGTCAAGGCTTAATTAAAGACCCGTTAGGATTCTAATAGGTTATTAAAAACCTTCGTTCCAGATTTAGGAGCCCAGTAAAAGCTATCCGTACTTGCTGATTTGATACGGCTGGGATTGAATTTATATTTAGCTCAGGTAAATACTCTTAACTTATTTTCCCTATTACGGGCTTGGGGTACGGTATATAAAATACCGCTTGGTCCGGCATTGAATCTTTAATCGAATAGAGGTTAAATCATTGATATGCTACGTTTTGAAATGTTTTGTTGCTTAAAGCCTTTGGGGGGTTAATGACCGTTGTCCCGGATATCCCTGGCATCATTTTACGAAATGGCCACGACCTTAGCACTCAGGTGTAGGCGTACACCTGTCAGTGTCTCATTATATAAAGTGGTGTGTCAATTGATCTTTAACCCGGTCTACGGATCGGGCAACTGAACGCATAAGAAACATGTAATTCGTTTACAAGTTTATATATTTACATAATTATCCCAAGTTATAAAATATTATTTGTGCCATGTGCATTCAAATCAATCATTTTCTTAAACCCTTTTCAAAATGAGTCGGTTGATTGTATTTACCAGTGTAAACTGACGTATTTTCCCAAAAAGGCTAAGTGCAGGTACTAATTGGAATTGGCTGGCTACTCCTAGCATCAATAAAGAGTCTCGCAAGCTTAGATGCCTAAAGTCTGTTGAACCATGTTATTTTATTTGCGATCCGCCTGTGGATCCTTTACTTCCGTTGTAATACTTTGATGTTACACTATTACGGATTGTAATATATTTACCCTTTTGCTTCCGCTGTGCATTTATATATTGTGTTGTTTGACTATGATGTTGCCAACCACGTCACGTTACTCCCCTACCGGGCCCACCGGTAACACGTGGAAATTTGGGGTGTGACAAAGCGACACTAATAAGAACTCCGGAACGGGTTCTTGGAGCCAGAAGATTCTCATTAGGATGGGCTAGGGGTCGTATGGATGGACAGGAAGAAAGATAATGTGTGTTCAATGAAAGTGAGAAAGGTTTCGGGGACGAAACCTTGTTTAAGGGTGGTAGACTTGTAACGCCCCAAAATCTGAATGTTAATATTTGTCGTGTGTTCCGATATGACACGTCATGAAATAAATAACTAGGCTATTTAACCTAGTTAAGGGTATGGTCAAAAGAATTAAAAGAGGAAGGTAATGTCAGTTATGTTTTAAAGGTAAACCCGAGGGGCTAAAGTGGGAAAGATGAAAGTTAAGTTATTAAATAACTTATCACACACAAACACACACATACGTGTGTGTTCGAGAAGGAGCAGGAGGCTCCTATGGAGCCTCAAACCCTAGCATCATCTTTATGCTCAAATCGGAAGGCAAGATGAAGCTTAAATCCATAACCGAGCATGGATTAATGATCACCAACACGAGAGGATCATAAGGTATGTTTTAAATCTAAGATTGGTGATCATGGGTGAAGTGGGTTATGCTCTAATCCGTGAGTTAATATGAAATTGATCATGTACAAGGGTTAGAATCCTCGTATAGAACATGGGTTATGTATGGTTTCTGTTAATTTGATGATTAGAGGTGAAACCCGTTAGTTAGGGTGAAGATGATGACTAGAATCACCTCCTATGTTCAAGTCTTGTTGAATGATTGATGTATTATGTGGGTATGATGAATTATTGTTAGATGAAAGTATAGGAATATGATGATGTTATGTTTAATGTTCATTTTGAATGATATATGATGATTAGTAGTAGGATTTGATGGGTTATGTATGAGTTTAGAAGATTTGTGCATGAAATAGTTGTACGTTATGTTTACAAGGTAGTACTCACATCAAGTGTGTGATGCAATGTATATAGTTTCGTCCGTATAGTCGATTATGATGTTACGGCTATATAAGTCGATGGTTACATATGGTTAATAGTTGACTTTTGAAAGTCAACAAGATTAAGAAACATGATTTGACTCATTGTCGTAAAGGTAGGATTATAGGAAGTCGTTTGGTACATGTTATGTTAATATGTATTATTTGTAATTACATGATGAATTACGTGTGATGGAAAGGGTATGAAGTCGATTATATGTTTTAATGCTTGTTAGTAATGACTAAGGAAAGTTAAGTGTGAATTATGCGAATGATATGATGGTTACATGTACAAATGAGTATGCTAATAAGGGCGTGGTTTCGGTGAAATGAAAGTATAGGAAACACGTCGAGACGGACTCAAGCTTGAGGTGTTAACGGGTCAAGAAGAGGCAAGGAATCGGATACGAGCACGGACGCATAAGGTAAGTGATTTCTGTAATCACTTCTTAGTTCGATTAAGTAATATGGTGTTTTAATTAACTAAACACGATGGTTGAAGACAAGTATGTGTCGTAGTCTTTTGTCGTAAAGTATGGGATTAAAGTTGACCAAAATGCCCTTGATGGGTATTTTGGACAAACGATCTTAAAAAGTAGTTTAGAAGCAAGTTACTCGATTAGTGTAATGTTTTGGTTAAGTATGAAAGTGAGAAGTATGGTTTGTAAGTCATAAACGTTTTAATGCGCAATTACCCTTAACGGGTCAAAATAAGCTTTTGAGCGAAAACGGGTGGAATGAGATGTAGGGCATCCGAGAATGAATCTTTTATGACAAATGACCTTGAAACTATCAATTCATATGAAGTTAAGGTCAAACAAACAAGTTATGTGGGTAAATGCATGAACGGGTAGAAATCATGGAAAAGGGTAATAAGCCGAAGGCTTAAAAGTTAGAAATTTCGGTAGTCCAAATGTTGGATCTTAACTCCATAAGATGGAGAATTAAATTACGGACGCGTAGGAAAAAGAATCGGGTAAAACGGACCAATAACAAAGAAGTTATGACCGTTTCCGTGAAACGGGATCGCGCTGGGAATATGCAGCAAGTTGCTGCAAGGTTCTGTCAAAACAAGGGCCTAGCGTGACGCCAAGGGCCTTGGCGTCACGCGAGCCCCCTGGTTGTCGAAAGTTGCTCGTTTGCTCAGTTTTGGATTGGGAACTCGTTTAAACGCGTTTTAAGTTGCGTATGACTAATTTAACTCATGTTTTGTGACCATTAGGGTAAGCGTACGTGTGGATAGGTATGTATGGATGTTGTATATCTCTATACACATATGTAGAAGTGTATGTAAGCGTGTATGAGCGAATGTATGTAAGATTATAGTGTGTAAGCGAGTACATAAGGATATATGAAGACGTATATGAGTAGACAAGTATGAGTCGGGTATATTGCAATGGGTGATTGAAAATATGAAGGTAGGTATGTATGTGGGTATATACGTATGTATGTCGTATAAGTATAAGTGTATGTATGTAAGGGTGTATGTAGATAGTATGTATATGTAGTCAAGTGAGTATGTACGAAGGTATGCACGTATATAAGTTGTGAGAAGGTATGTAATAAGTATGTGCGTATGTATGTAAGTATGTATGTATGTATGTATGTATGTATGTATGCAGGTATGCAGGTATGTATGTATGTATGTAGGTATGTAAGAATGTATGTATGTATGTATGTATGTATGTATGAATGGAGGTATTTAGGTATGCACGTACGTAGGTACGTACGTATGTATGTAGGTACATAGGTATGTATGTTGCTATGTGTAATCGTAAGTGTATGTATAAGTAAAATGAAAGTATGTACGCATGCATTCAATGAAATTGAGTACTAACGACAATAACAGCGTGCCTGGTGATGAAGTGTAACGCAGGAATACCAAGGAAGTCTCACTACGGATCGTATGATCAGAGGGAAAGCCGGGATGTAAAGAGTTAATGAAATGAAAAGTAAACGTGAACAGATCTTGTATGCTTATGATACGTACTAACGTTATGAATTTTATGTGGTGAGCGCAGGTAGTACGAGCCACGAGGATTACTAAGGAATAGAGATCGAAGATCGAGTCACAAGACAGATTGTACGGGAATGTTTAAATATGTAATTTAATGTTGATAAGTTATGTTCTTATATTATAAAATGAATTTTTAGAATGTCAAGATGTATGTCATGAAAGAAATTTTAAGACTCGAAATTCCGCTGCGTCGTTTTAAGGTTAAACGTGTTAGGGTCTTACATTAATTAAGCACTTTAACGGAACGGTACCCAACCGAACAACCGGACGTTACCCGGAATACAAAAATATTGTCAAACACATTGTTTTTATTTTTCTAAGCTAGTTAGGGTCCCCGAACACCCTAACACACTATATATTTCATAACACACCATAAGACACTAACTAATCACCTGATTCCCAACTAGATCATTAACTAAATAGTTGAAACCCAACCCTATACCCCCCCCCCCCTTGGCGACGGTCACCATGGGTGGCCCACCCATGGATTTGTTTCATTATTTAATGTGATCTTGTTGTTAGATTAGGAGAATATTACACATAAGACAATGGCATGATGGAGCTTATAAGTATTAACCACAAGTCCACCATTCTCTCACTTCACAACACATAACACACTTCAATTCAACAACACTCCTCTCTCTCCCTCTCTCCTTGGTTTCGGCTGTGAGCCACCACAACCACCATCATCATCATCCAAGCTCTTTCATGCAATCTACATACTTCCATAGGTGTTAGAAGGCATACAACGAAGCTCGGTGTGTTCGGAAGTTGAAGGACCACTCTCGTATTCTTTTATCCACCACATTTCTTCACTTGAACTTCCCTAGTCTTGAACTAGTGGTAAGAACTTAGATCCTTGCATTTTACATGTTGTTTAAGTGGTTAATGATGTGTAGTGATCAAAATGATAAGAACTTTAATGAATCTTATGAAGAAGTCTTGAACATAAACTAACTTAGTAATAAAGTATGGTTAAAAGATGAAGAAATCATGATATTCATAAGATGTGATGCTTGTTGGTTGTTGTTACTCATGTAGTTGATATGGGTCATCATATGATCTTGCTAGATCATGATTAAAAACATGATCTAGCAAGATGAGAAAGTTAGAATGTTGTAGGATGATGGAATCATCCACACATAAACTATGAACTTGAATAAATGGGTGTTTTCTTGAAAATAAAGGTCAAAGTAAGTTATAATCATGTAGATCTAAAGATCCACGAGTGGTTTTTCAAAAGAACCAAGTTAAAAATATGAGTTTCACTAAAACTTGGATCTTACATAAACTAATCACATTTTTGGTGGATAAACAAGTGTAGAAACACTTGTGTAATAAGAAAAGTTCACAAAGAAATATTTTTAGAAAATACGGTTGGAAGTTGTAAACACCTAAACTCTTTAAAAATAAAGTTTTTAAAGAACTAATCACATGTCAAAAGGTAACAAGACTTACTAAGTATGCTAGTAAGTTACTACATATTTTTATAAATTTTCAAGTTCATGAGTTTATAGTTTATGCTTGTTTTTGACAAGTTTGGTAAATAGAGATTGTATGTTAATGATTGAGAATTGTTTGAATGAATTTTTGAAAAGAAAATGATATGCTAGTAAGCATGGACACCCCCATTTACAAAGGAAACTCTAGCGAAATTTTCTAAAATCCCAACACTTAGAAAATATTTTTCTAAAACAAGCGTTACGAGTGTATTTTATAACTTGCTTTTCGAATATAAACTTCGCCATGATTTTTGTAACAAAACACCAAGTATCGGAGGTTGACCTTCGTAAATAAAATTTGATAAATATATATTTAAAATATATATTGTATACCAAAACTCTTGTGTGAATATTTGTTTATTTTACCGTTATATTATTTTAGGGTAAAATAATATATAACTTAACAAAGTGCGTTGACATTTAAATTGTGTGATATGTGATAAAGGTAATGGGTAGATAAACCATACGTGTTGTGCATGAGAATTGATTGTTATCTGTACCTTTTTAGGACGTGCTTGATTTCCTGATTATTAGAGTAACTAATCTAACCGAGCAAACCGAGGTGAGTTCACACTTTTCTACAAAGCATGAAAATTCCCGGTGGGAATGGGAATGGGTTCAGGAATAGGGATTCCTCGTCCTTGGGACGTGTTCAGGAATGAGAATTCCTCGTCCTATTGGGACGGAATTAGACTTACTGGACTAGAACTCTATCAGCGAAGTCCCTCCCTTTTATATCGACTTAATCGCCGAGGCTATGGCGAGCGGGTCATTAGTTAATAGCGCTATTAGGTTTAACAAACCTCACAACGTGCCAGTCGGACGGGCGTGTACGTCGGTGATGATAGACACCAACGCTAGGGCACAAGTAATTTTCGTTAGTAGTCGATATGATAAACGAGTCTGGTAGTTTAAATAATGGGGTAGCCCCCACGGCCGGAGTGCCGGGCTGGATAGCCAGGGAAGGTGGACATGGGATGATTAACTAATAAACGTTTTCGAACTATGGGGTAACCCCCACGGCTGGATAGCTGATTAAGATTAAACTACGTTTTTGAAACAACTCTAAAATGGACAACCAACCGTGAACTCACTCAACTTTGTTGTTGACTCGTTGTTACATGCTTTGTAGGTCGATAGATGCTATGTGGCTTGCACATGGAGGTGGTCGTTGTGGGATGCGGATTGTTATGTCCCGTACTTAATAAATAAACTTTATAAACTTATGGAACTTATGTTTTGGGTCTTTAAACTTATGAACTACGAACTTATGTTTTGAACTTACGTTTTATGCTTCCGCTGTTAACTTAAAACTGGTTAGTGTCTTATGGTCACCAATTGTATTGTGGTTGGTTTTACTTACGTAATTTCGTTGTTCAATATGATTGGTGGCTCGATCCTGGTCATATCACGCCTCCAAGCGGTGATACTCCGCATGGTGGATTTTGAGGGTGTGACAAAGAGTGTTTGAGTATAAGCACAAAAACACTCTTAACTATGATATGTGTTATGTGGTAAATTTGTAATTTATATGTAGTAATATGAAGGGAATATATATATATAAACGTGATCGAAACTCTGAACGCACACCGACAAAAACCTAAGTGAAAAGAGTTACAAAAATGTTCCCCGTCGTGTGTCACGAGCAGGTCATGTGTGCCCGTCGCGTGGTGCGACGGTGCTTGTTTTCAGCTATATATAAAGCTGATCAGGGGCTGTTCAAATGCACTAACGAATTCGCGAAATTCAAATTCTAAGCCTCTCATATTTATGTTTCAATTCCCGTGTACGAAACCCTAATCGCTAAATCGATACCCTGTCCGATTTATCCAAAACCTTAGCAACGAAAAGCTGAAGTTCCGCCTGAATATGGTGAGACTTTATACGTTGCGGTTTTGATCTTGTGATTATTGTTGAAGTTTGATTTGGTTTCTTACACTAAAACATGTTACATTATGTGTTTATCTAGGAACCAGGACTTAAACACAGGAGGCTTAAAAACCCAAAATTCTGCAAAATGAGTCATAATCTTTTATCAAATGTTTTCTAAACCCTAAATGTTTTCCAATTGTTACTTATATTACAGTGATTAAGTCTTTGTATTCTTACTGTAAAACTGTCAGTATGTGGGGATTTTGTATACACTACTTGATAAGCTTCACTAGTTGAGAGAATGATCAACAGTGATATGACCATAGTCACAGGGATTGCCGAGTGACAAATACCTTTAGGTAGTTGTAAATTATAAACAAATGTAAAAAACCTTAATGTTTTAATTATAAGAAATAGAGTAAAATCCTTTTTGAGTCATTGTGGTTTGTGCATTTTAACTATTTGAATCCAAAAATCAAACTTGTGGTTTGTATTTTTAACCCTTTGAATCCAAAATGAAACCTCATCCAACTCTTTGAGTCCCTATGGTTTGTATTTTTAACCCTTTGAATCCAACCCTTTTAGTCCATGATTTGGATGAGGTTTGCGTTTTGGATTCAAATGGTTAAAAATACAAACCACAAGGACTCAAATCAAGACAAGTTTGGTTTTTGGATTCAAATAGTTAAAATGCACAAACCACGGGGACTCAAAAAGGACTTTACTCCATACAAATGAATGAACTCACCGGTATTTTCTCACGATTAAATGTTTTTAAATGCGTTTCAGGTGATTTATTGTGAAGGGGAGGGAAAAAGTGTTACGAGGCACTCAAGCTTAAATAAGTGGCTATGTCACATGAATAAAACGTGTTTTTTAATTGAGGGTGTATCCCATGAAAATCATGTATGTAAATATGGGCTTTATCCGAGCAGTTTTCGAACGAACGTCGAGCGAGTATCGAGCTTCACAGAACAAACAAAAAAAGTGACGATGGGGGTGCTAGTTATTAGAATAAACTGCAGTTTTCGTCCCTGATGTTTTGTCCAATGGAAAACAAGTAAAAATCTAACTAATAATAAGGAATACAAAAAGCCTCAACTAGTTCTATCGAGATTATCTAAGCGGGAAAATAAATTGTCGACGAATTGAAACATACCATAGTTCTATCGGAAGTTTGAAATTGAATGAACTGATTGAAACAAAACATTCGCGAGTTGGCGTGTTGACGAGTGGCAATGGAGAAATCGAATGATGATGGCCAATGGGGGTTTTGATTAGGGTCTTGTACTTCTAAATCGAATGGTGGGTTGAGACTTGAGTATTGATCGACGTTTCACATTTAGTATTTGAAATTTTGACTCAATTACTCAAATGGACATTTAAGTATTGGAAATGAACTATTGGTATTGTACTTCAATTCTAATTACTTAAATGAGCTCTATTTGGATCTTGGACCAAACATTGTTAATGTGGGTATCTAGTCATTTCATTAAAAATGATACACACGCATGCACAAACACACACACACACATATATATTAAAAAATAAATCGAGCCGAATCGAACTGAGCGGATCTTTGCTCGTGCTCGGTTCATTTACAAATCGAACTGATCTTAACCGAGTGTTTTTCAGTCGAGCTTAATCGAACGAGTATTTTTCGAGCGAGCATCGAATGAGCATTTTTCGAGCGAGCATCGAGCGCCAAGCAATTTGAACAGCCCTACACACGATCCTGATGAATTTTCTGCTGCGATAATTTTAATAAACACCGGTACCAGCTTGTGTTGTCCACGGCTCTCGTCCAGGGTCAGGGTTGTGACAGTTGTTCTTGCATCAACATGCTAATACACCAATCATGCTCAAATTGATGTGCCTCAACATGATTTTCAAGCTCATAGTACGTCATGTTCGCGTATAATACAAATGGATGATGAGATTCTATACTACAAAAACAGAAATTTCCCGCAACAAAGCATGGCGTCTAGACATAATTAAGTTTAACAACTACTGTATCACTCGTTAGATTGTGGACCCGTTCATGGATTATAACCCATGCTCCAAGAAACTAGGAACACGGGTCAAACACAGGTCAATGGCCGGCTAATCTGGTAAAAGTCCAACGGCCGATAAAAGTATGAACAAACTTCTTAAGGGTTAAAACTTGGAAAGACGGTTTTTACACTTGTCCGCCACCCGAGCTACTACAAGCTTGATTTGGTAGAACGCTATTCCCGCCAAAATCTCCATCCAAACTCATCTGCTGGACTTCTTGCGGCGACAATATTTTGATGCAGCGTACGCAGTTTACAAACTCTCTGAATTGCATACATGACACCCAAGTCATTAACATAATATAATACAACATGAAAAAAAAAAATCTATATAATGTCTGTCATATTTCGCACACATTATGTATAAAGAATTTATTTTTTTTGGACAAAAAGTAAAGTTATGTCAACCACATCCGATGAGTACCAAAACGTCTCTTTTTGAGCCAGGTGCGTTTTGAAACGTTACCCAACCTGTCCACAACCAGCCCAATTTACCATATTGGGTGTAAATGAGTCGAGCCTAAGTTCCACTCGTTTATTATTTATTAATTATTTAATATTTTATTTATGTACATACATAACTATTTTTATATATCTATGATTTATATATATAATTTAGTTATTTTTATCATGATTATATATATTACATACAAATTATTATATTGATATAAATAATAGGCCCGTTTAGGCTTGCTAGCCTAGCTGAGCCCGGTAAATAAAGCTAGGGCTTGGGCTTGTTTACTAAACGAGCTTATTTAGGCTCGGCCTGAGGCTCATTTAAGCTCAGGCTCAGTTCGATTCAAGCTTTTAGCGATCCGATCTCGAGTAGCTCACTAGCGGCTCGGCGCGTTTACACTCCTAAAGTATATACTAAGAGTATTGTGAACTTACTCCCAAGGGTCATCCCCAACAAGGAGAACATCATTCTCATGATCCACATAGACAAGTTTCCAGCCAACTCTTTGTCGATCTTCCAGTTGACCCTCGATACCAAACCTTCGGGCCAGGTCTTGTTTAAGTTCATCATAGCCTGAATATGCAGAAATGTCGATTGATCTTCCAACTGCTCCTCGTTTGTGGACCTATATGATCCCAATAAAAATTTAAATACTGAAGAACAATGTGTACATAAGAAGTATGGAGATAAGCAAAAGAGTAAAATGCCATTTTCGTCCCTGAGGTTTGGCCAATTTTGCGACTTTCGTCCGAAGGTTTGTTTTTCCGCATCTGGATCCAAAAGGTTTGCAATCTTGCCATTTTCTCCGTTAAGTCAGGGGTATTTTCGTCAATTTAAAGGGCAATTTGGTCTGTTTCACTTAAGGACTCGCTTGTACAAGATGCTAAATGCTTGTACATAAAGTGAAAAAGACCGAATTGCCCTTTAATTTAACAAAAAAGGCGAAAATACCCCTGAAGTAATGTAGAATAATGGACGGAGTTAACGAGCCGGATGAAAATCGCAAGATTTCAAACCTTTTGGATCCAAACGAGGAAAGGCAAACCTTTGGACGAAAGTCGCAAAATTGGCCAAACCTCGGGGACGAAAATGGCATTTTACTCTAAGCAAAAAGACAATAAATAGCCAATATCAAACCTTGGTATACGTCCGCAGTCGCTGAAACGGTTGCGGTGGTGGGGCCCATACACCGTTACTTAACAAAGTGTCATCATTTATGGTAGAATCGATGGAGTTGAAAGTCATATCAGGAACTCCAAACGACTGAGACACCATTGAAGACGAGAGTTCAGGTTGAGTTTCTTTAACGGGGTTTTCGTAACTCGAAATCAAGCCTCCACCTGAGCTGATATTATTTTCAGACCCCATCATTCCTTTTGTGATCAAAGGGTCAGGAATCATCGACGACATGTTTACCCCAAATGGATTAATATCCGTCCTGGGATCATTTCGAGCTTCCTCATCTTGAACCGTATCTCTAAACGGCAATGGTTGTGAGTTAAACGACATGTGATTGGAGTTATGAGGTTGCAAATGTACGTCGTTTTGGGAAATGCAAACTGAGGTAGCTGATGATGAGCTATCCAGATAATCCATCTGGGGCCCACCGAGATTCTGTAAATACGTCCGTGGAGCTAAAAATCCTTGATTTTGAATCTTTGAAACGTTCACTGAAGGTTTCACATCAGCTTTTTGCTGCAATTCTTTACTAAAGTTTTCGTTTGCTGATATTGTTTCCAAACCATTTGTATTCATTAAATGAGTAGAAGAAGCCTGAATTATGTCTTCACCAGCCACAGTTGTTCTCTGGTACGATCGGTTGTTGATCATAGCGGGCCCCACATTTGGACAGTTATTAGTCGAAGGTGATGTGGAACATGACGGCACATCATCACTCCCGGTTCCAGTCAATAAACTACTGCTATTTGTCGAGAGCTGATTAGTTGGCACTGTCATCTGCCCTGACAACTCATGTTGAAGCTTTGGTTGTTGAGGAAGATGTGAAAATCGGAAATTTTGTTCGTTATTGTTTCTTGACATCTGTTGAGGGAGTGATGTGACGGGTGTTTGCGAGGGCGTTTCCGTCGTTTGACTGGTTGAAATTGACCTTGTAAAGGTTTGATCTTGGGGATGTTGTACTTGCTGTGCTAAAAGTGACTGTTGTTGAAGCTTCTGTAGAAGCTGAAACTGATTTTCCGGGATCTGTAGCTTTTGACCAAATTGCGGATCGGGAAATTGCGACGGCAATGAAGCTTTCTGTTGACTTTGACTTTGACTGACCATCATCTGCTGCTGCTGTAATTGCAGCTGTTGTTGCAGTTGATGTTGTTGCTGTTGTTGCTGTTGTTGTTGATGTTGCTGCTGTTGTTGTTGCAGTTGATGTTGCTGCTGTTGTTGTTGCAGTTGTTGCTGCTGCTGCTGTTGTTGCAATTGCTGCTGCTGTTGTTGTTGCAATTGTTGCTGCTGTTGTTGCAGTTGTTGTTGTTGTTGTTGAAGTTGAAAAATATTTTGAGATTGAATCTGTGACTGAACTTGGTTCTGAGGTAATGTTTGATTTAACAGATTTTGCCTAACCGTTTGCTGGGTCAGATCAGTCAACTGTTGTGACTGCATCATCATGGCTAACGGGTTTGTAGTAGCAGGTTGAGGTAGCTTTTGTAGCTGATCAAGCTGTGATGTTGACCGTTGACCATTAAGAGCATTGAACTGAAGGTTATTCTGAGTAAGCATTTGTGCCCCGCCATAGTTTTGCAAAACCGGACCCGCCAACGAGTTCAAATACCCCGGTTGGATTTGATTAACCAAAGACGGGTTTTGCTGCATGTTCATCCATTGGGCTAAACTCAGGCCCGGATCCTTCATGGACATATCTTCACCGAGCCATGGCATGGTTCGCTTGAATATATTGTCGAAATCCGCTGAATCATCACCTAACATTCCCGGTTGTCTAGGCCGTTTTCCTGGGTAAAATGGTGGGGTCGGGCACATGAAAAATGGAGCAGTAACGGGCTCAATCTCCCATATCGATACACGGTTACGCCTTTCGCCAGCTGTTGCTTCGTCCCAACCAACCTACTCCAGACCATAAAATGATTACCGTGGTCAACACTTCAGTTGACCAAAAAATGTCACGCGAGTAATATGCTAGGTATATACCTGTAGGTTACGCCATTGTGAGTTCTTCCATCTCACACCATCCAGGTCACTGATGCCAGTAATTGTACCCATATACCTGCATAATTTTTTATAAAAAAATATTTACACAATTTACAAAAAAGAAAGCATTCATATTCAAAAGAGTAAAATGCCATTTTCATCCCTGAGGTTTGACCAGTTCTGCGACTTTCGTCCAAAGGTTTGTTTTTCCGCATCTGGATCCAAAAGGTTGAAATCTTGCAGTTTTCGTCCAGCTCGTTAACTCCATCCATTTTTCTTAGTTAAGTCAGGGGTATTTTCGCCTTTTTGTTAACTTAAAGTGGCAATTCGGTCTTTTGAATACTTGCACATTATGCTAAATGCTTGTACACAAAGTGAAAAAGACCGAATTGCCCTTTAAGTTAACAAAAAAGACAGAAATACCCCTGACCTAATGAAGAAAAGTGGATGGAGTTAACGAGCCGGATGAAAATGGCAAGATTTCAAACCTTTTTGATCCAGATGCGGAAAAATAAACCTTTGGACGAAAGTCGCAGAACTGGTCAAACCTCAGGGATGAAAATGGCATTTTACTCTATTTAAAATATAAAAGTTATATTACCTTCTTGTTCCAGATTCTTCCGTCTCGAACATCATCCGGAAGCGCATGCCGAGAGATATTTGGTTACTGCAGACTGCTTTGTAGTACTTGGCTAACGGAATCACAAACTCTGAGGGGCTAGCCCTGTTTTCAAAACATTAAAAAAAGTGAAAATAAATATCTGAGCTAGCTTTACTCAAATGATTAGTAATGATGATGTATGGTCAAATACATCATTGTAACACGTTGCAACTTGGAAAATAAGTTGATTTATATTTTACCTTGGATTATAAAATACAGTGAAAGGGCTGTTGTTTGAAGCTGCATGGGCAGCAGCAGCTAATACTCCAATATGCATACTGTCACTGGACAAAACTGATGATGATATATTTGCTGGTTGTCTGTTAGCTCGTCTAATACCCAATAGAAGCTGCTGTTTTTCATCCCTGTTATATAGATTATAGATTAAGCTTCAGGATGTATTAGATGTGCGCGCGCACACACAATTATATATAGTGAAAGGTTTAAATACAAAAAGGCTCTTAACGTGCGATGGTACGCGACCACAACAATAACGTGCGTAATTAGGGTTAACCCAACCCATGCGTAGTTATGCAAATAACGTGCGTGATTAGGGTTTAACCCAACCCATGCGTAATTATGCAATAACGTGCGTAATTATGTATTATAACGTGTGTATTTTAAAAATGAACATGCGTAATTCACTTCGCACCGTCGCATAATTACGCATGTTATTGTTGTGGTCGCGTACCGCCGCACGATAAGGGGCTATTGTGCGTTAACCTTCCCCTATATATGTGTGTGTGTGTAGTGTGTATGTATATAATATAGTATACATCAAAAAAGTACACAAATTTTGATATAGTCATGGAAGTACCGTATAAACAAGACCGAGTCTCCTGCAAAAAGCCTCTTCCCACTAACAAAGAGACTCCAGCCAGTCGTGAGCAAGTGACGTTTAGGTTGCCCTGAATTTCGAAGAATAATTTGTTTAATTCAACGAACATATTTTCTTTAAATACACCAAAAGATCGCCCCCAGATGGAGATTTACAAGTCGGGTGATATTTTGTTACTTAGTGCTCAGTTTCAGTATCTTTTATCTTTTTATTCCGTATGCTAATATGCTATTGATGGTGCACTTTGGTAAAGAAAAACTTAGTTTGACTAATTGACTTACCACGATAGATATGGCGAAACGTCCATACATTGTCATGTAAATCTCTGGCCATAAGCTCTTGTGCAGGTGGTTGCATATTAAAATCCTATAGAACAATAAATAAAAACCGATTGTTAGCACATATAATCCAACTTTTCATCAAACAAAAAAAGTGTAAGAAAAATTCACACACAAGAGGTGGGAATATTTTTTCAGCTGCTCGACGAGGAACAGAAAAACCTCCATGAGTGCTAGTATCACTTGCTGTCAAAGTTTTACAAAAAAACTCGGTTTGTGGCTTAAGTGCCTTCATTGACAGATCAGACCTCAATACTGCTTCTCTATCAAACTGCAAATAAATGTAAACAATTAATTATTCTAGTCAACAACCTAAATTTTAGCCTCGTGAATTATTAATTAATTCAGGTCAGTACCGAAGGAACGGGTTGGAGTGTCATCTGAGCATATACTTCATCAGTTTCTGTATCAGCCTGTAAAAAGTATAATTTTTGGAATGAATATATAAACAACATAATAGCAATTCAGTTTCTGTCATCTGAGCATATACGTCATCAGTTTCTTTTGCCGATCAGATGTTTTTGTTTCTTTTTTTGCAGTTTCGCAAGTTTATTGGTTATTTTAAAGATAAATTTGCAAAAGTAACTGGTATTTAAAACAATAAAACAGTTTTAGAAAAGGGCATACATGTAATGTGATTTTATGAAGGATGCAGATCAATTTTGACTGAAGATTTGGATAGCTTGGAATTTGAGCATCCACATCCTTCTTCATAGATGCGGCAACCTGAATACATATATAACAAAATATTACTTAGTCAAGTAAAAAAAGGAAGTTCTACTCAATTCAATCAACTGAAACCTCATAACTAAATACTATATCATTTTCAAACAACCTGAATACATATATAACAAAATACGTGTTCTCTGGTCCCTTAAATGTTTGAGTATAAGTCAATTATCCAACATACCATACAATTAGGATCTTATGCAGGGTCAACTCAACCTTTTTGGAGGCCTATAGCGGATTCTAAAACTGGGGACCCTTCCGTAAAGAAAAAGTCTTGTTAAGGATCCTAACACGTGGGAATAATACGACACATTTTAAACGCGATTTTTAAAAGACACAAAATCACACAATTCCTTAAAAAATTGAGGTATTGAGAGCTGAGACCGGAAAGAAAGAATAGAATGCGACTGAAGGTAGCTAAGCCTTAAAAAAATTGGGGCCCCGTGGGGCCTCAAGCTTTAGCTTCCTTTTTTTGGTACACTCGAGCTGCCCAATCTTATCGACTATAAGTAATAAAAGGATTAGTTTAAATGATGATGTAAAATTAATCAAGTCCAATATACCCTTCAACTAATATTTTTAGCAGTGTTGTAAGAATCGCTAGGTGCTAATCGATCGGTGGGGTATCGACTAGCGATTAATCGGGATTAATAGGGATTAATCGGATTGAGATTTTATATGTAATTTTTTATTTTATATGTATATACACACATTTTGATTTGTAAATTTTTAAGTAGACATGTTTTAACACCTTCTTCGACCCATATTTTGAAGTAGATAGGATTAGTTGCCAGAATTTACAGGTTTTGGCCAAAATATGGCTAGTATTTACAGGTTTTGGCCGGAATCGTTAGACTCCCACCGATTTTTGGCCGATTAGGACCGGATTTGACCACTGTTGACCGCCTAGTGATTAATTGGCCGATTTGATGAAAATTACTCGGTGAACCTCCAACTAGCGATTAATTGGAGGCTAGATGCGATTTTTACAACCATGATTTTTAGACCAAAAATTTTGACAATTGATAGAAGACTAAAAGTAAGGTAATTTGAGAAGATGATAGTGACCCTGCAGAATTGCATATAAGAAGGAAATGGAAGTGGGTCCCGAAGACAGCATATCATATGATATTTCTGCAGCTTTTTCATCAAAAAGGAGAAAAGAAATCAAGACTTCCATTAGCTGAACCTATGGTAGTAAAGACTAAAAGGAACTTCCAGAGAAGATAGTTCCATCTCACCAACCAGCACCATATCATGTGTATGTTAGCAGATTTTGCATTAATTCAACTATACTTCACTGCCAAATTGTTAATAACAAAATAAATATTTATCAGGAAATACAGGTTCCTCTTACCCCTTTTTATCATAGAAAACAAATTTTACATTTATTTATAGGGTTTGTTTGTCTAACTTAAGAATCATTTAATGAACATAAACCCCATCTATAAATGCTTATAGGAATTAGTTATATTTTTATTATACCAGATTTGCCCTCTGATTTAACTTTAGGGGATTTTTTTTGCAGGACTACTGGATTTATTAAAAGCAAGACCATATTATAGAAACTACAAACAAGTATTTTCCTGTAGTGATATCAAATTAAATTAAATTAAATGAAAATTAAAATTAAGACTATACTACAATTACCAACAACCCTCTGTACAATTATTCCAAAATTGATATCAATCCTGTTTCTGTTTTAGCCAGAAAAAAGGTTGTACGGTACAACTGCTAAACCAAAATGCTTAAACACTCACGGCTCATCAATCACTACACTACAAGTTGTACGTTACGCATCAACACCTGTGCACCATCTCCCTCTATGTTCAGGGTTTTTCTTCATAGTTGTTACTTGTTTGTCTTTTTAATCCATTTTGCCTTTTTATCCAAAAAAAAAAAAATCATTGTTTCGTTCTTAACTTTATATTTTGGGTATGTTTGGCATGGAACTTTTAGAAGTTTTTAGGAGCTTCTAGCTTTAAGCTTTTAAGAAAAAGCTCCTACTCAATAAAAAGACTTGTTTGGTTGAAGGACCTTGAAGCTTTTAGGTTAGGAGCTTGAAGCTTTTGGTTGAACTCTCCTACTAGTAACGTTTAGAAGGAGCTACAAGCTTTTGAGGGAAAATGACTATTTTAACCTCTAAAGATAATGAATTTTTTAATGCACAAACTTTTTAAATTTTTAGTTATGCCCATTTTGGTCATTTTATATATTTTATTAAAAGCTCTAGCTACTATGCCAAACACCAAATATATCTAAAAAGCTACAGCTACTAGCCACCAGCTACTTGTGCCAAACATACCCTTTAACTAACTAATATACGCCTTCTAACCCATTTAATTTAATTTTATTTAAATATAAAAAGTTGAATATGCGACTGTGTTGAAAACCTCATTTATTTAATAACTATTATTCGTTAAATTATTTTCCTAAAAAGTTGTGTTGAAATCAAAAAACAGCTTTTTCTGTATCGTAAGCTATTATGAGTACCGGTATCGGTGGTAACCCGAACCGATACCAACCGAACAACATAGGTACATGTATGGTGGTATTCGTTTTTATGGTTTTTAATCGATGTAACAGTAAACCACGTGAAGATATGCCTCTGGCTATACGGCAACTTTATTTTTTGTTCTCTTTAGAATTCTGTACCAAGTGCCGGTACAGTACCGAGTACCCAAACAAACCGATACTGACCGAGTTCTCACCGCATCATACGGGGAGCTCTAGCGGTAACTAAACAGAAACAATAATAAAAATTGAGAGATTCGGTTCACGTTAGCCTGTATCGGCGCAAGATAGCAACAAAAATTAAAAAAAAATTAAATTACCTGTTCGCTATGGCCTTGAGGAAAATAGACGACGTGTGTACCGGCCACCGGTAAGTTGACCAGAGGTCCGGCACAGGCCTGCCATAGCTCCGGATTGATTATCCGGTTCTTTTCTCCACCTGCTTCCAAAACATGAAAAGCAAACAAACTGGTTACAATCGAAAAAGTAACTTTTCGCACTTTTTAAACCTAATCGATCAAATTCGTCACAAAAGTAATCAAAATCGCTACAAAAGTTTAATAAATTCGACGGAAAATCTATCGGAGAAGATGATAAACTCACCTTCAACTGGATTCGCAGTTGTTAAACTCGATCCGGAACTGTTCGCCGATATCTTCATTGCTCGTTGTTCAAATCAAATCACCGAAAAACAGCGTCGTATTACGGATAACCTGAGCGTTCTACCGCCAGAGATTCATCGGAGCTTTCAGTTACTGTAAATCAGTTCGAAGAAAACGCCTAAAATCACTGATAAACGGCGTCGTATTACACACGACCGGAGAGTCCTACCGCCGGAGATTCAGTTACTGAAAATCAGATCGTAGAAAACGCCTAAAATCACCGGCAAACGACGTCGTATTACAACAAACAACCGGAGAGTCCTACCGCCAGAGATTCACCGGAGCTTTCAGTTACTGCAAATTTTATCGGAAAAAACGCCTAAACTCACCGACTGAAGACGTCGGATTACGGAGTCCTAAAGCCGTAGATTCACCGGAGCTTTTAGAGAAAACGCCTAAAATAGTAAAATCACCGCGACGGCGTCGTATAACAGACGAACGGAGAGTCCTACAGCCGGAGATTCACCGGAGCTTTCAGTCACTGTAAATCAGCTCGGTGAAAACGCCGAAAACTATACGCCGGCTTAGGTTCCGGCAAAGGTCGCCGGAAACAGAAACGGAAAACGACAGATTAAAATATTATTAAAACAAGCGGCCGGAAAAGGTGGAAGGAGACAATATGAAGACCCGAGACACTTTAATAAAGGAGAGATTGCTGAGTGATGTAGAGACCAAAAATGCTGCACCTTTGCCTCTTGTTTCTCTCTCTAGAAAAGTTTGTTTCTGGTGTGTGTATATATGTGAATCTCTCTATGTTTCTCTCTCTAAAAGTATATGTATGTATATATCTGAATCTGTATCTTTCTCTCTCTTCTGGTCTGAAAGCAATCTTTCTCTCTCTACGCAATCGGTAGTAGTAGAAAGAAAGGGAAAAGGTTGACCAGATGAGGGTAGTTTGGTCATTTTGAAAAGTTACTTTTTAGACTGGATTTAATTAGATTGTTTAGTTCATTAATTGTTTGTTAATATTACCCAAATCCAATTGTGATTTTGTAAATCTTCATTTTTATATTTTTTTGAATATTGGATTTAAAGAAACCCAAACTTTCATCATTTGGCTAATAACATTTTTATCATTTTTATATTTTTTTTTTTAATTTGAGAGTACCAGAGGAAAATAAGTTGAAAGTTGGAAACTGAAATATCGGTTTTCGATTATTAAAACTGTTTGGTTTTGGTTTTTTTCGATTTCGGTTCGGTTTTTGGAACAAAATAATTTAAGATTCAAAAAATAGAAAGTATACTTTAAAATATAAGAAATTTTTTTATATATTTACATTTAAGTTATTATAGTTAACCTCTTTAATTAATACTAGTTGTACACCCGTGTGAATACACGGGTATGTTTAATAACGATCCAAATCAAATACTAAAAAACAGATTGTAATATATCATTTAAATTATTTCCATTTAGTTACATATCTTTATAAAACAATGTAAAGACGGTTTGTTTTAGTGTACATGTTTGATATAGAAATAAGGTAAGTAATTGATAATATTTTGTCTAAAATGAAAGCATGACCTAATTTTATGTTGTTTAGTAGCTTCTTATATATGACCTTAATTTTTTTTGACACATTGTTAGTGTAAAATTCAGTAAAGGTCCATTGTTATTGTATAATTCAATAAAAGGCCTATTCAATTTAGGATGTAAATAATCCAATTCAGTAAAACTAAAATTGAACAATAACACAATTCAATAATTCAATAAATGTTATTGATCCAATTAACTTTCAGAATGGTCTTGTGGGTTGAAGCCTATTAGAACTCTTCTTTCAAATATAGTTGTAACGCCTCGTATTTTCGTATTATTATTTTCTAAAGTTCATATGTGTATTTTATTTTTCGAGGCGTTAATTATAATGGAAATACATTTTCAATCACATGATTTTATACGAAACCGAAAAAAATTACAAAAGATTTTTCCTTTATAATTTTTAGGATTTTACCGTAAAATCTTACAAAAAGAATTTTTAATAATTTTTAGACATTTTTCTAAACATAGGTCCCTTTTGTAAAAAGTGCATGTTTTAATCCCTAGAATTCAAAAAAAAATACGTGAATAGTGGCTTACGGTCCGTAAGGGGATCTGCAGACAGAAGGTTGTGAAAACTAGTCGTTTTGACCCATTTGTCCACTTGTGTGACTTTCTAGCTCATCCAAACGGTTTTGTCTAATCCCCAACTATAAATAGACCCTTCCTAGCTTCCATTTTAACTTGCTAAACACTTCTATAACCTCCAAACACTCCCAAATTCTCTGATTTTACAAGAACAAGGCAGAATTCTCAAGAACCGAAAGTGAAGTTCAAACTCCCATTTCTTCATATTTTCTGCATCAATTCTTCTTCTACAAAGCTTGGAACACCTCTAGGATTGTTTACATCAGATTACTTCGATAATCTAAGGTAAAACAACATCATTTTGAGGTCCAAACTTCCTGTTTTTGAAGAATAAACTCTAACATTCTTAAACTCTTAACTTACTTACATGAATCTTGTACCTACTTTGCCCATAATCAAAACCATGATTGTGGTGCTTATGTGTGGTTAATTATTATGAGTTTAGGGGTGTGAAAACACCCTAAACATTCTGTTAACAAAGTCTAATACAACCTACAAATGATTAAACCATCCAAATCTACCGTAGTTCTTGTGGTGACGCGTGTTTTGGTAAAACCAACCAAAGTCTACCATAAGATAATGTGGCAAGGTTTGTGTTTGGTGAATCATACCATGAGGTTAATTCTTCATGCTTAACTTATCGAATATAACAATCTAACATACTCTTGATGGACTTAGCTCAGAAATACTATATGTCCATATACATACATATACTAACAAGATATATTTTTATAAACTCATACTCTATATTCCAATTCAAAACTCCGTCATTAATTCCAATCACTCATGCACTTTCGTTTACCCACACAGGGTGATCTCGGTGTTCCATCCTCCTAATCTCATACACTCGTCAACAATTGGATAATCGGAAGACTTAGCAATTTTGTGAGTATACTCGCAATCCCCTTTTTTATGTTTACCACTTTTTGGGGTGTAACATGTTTACCTTATTTAAATACACTTAAACTTATTCTTTATGCAATGCACAAAACAATCCTTATACATGAATACTATGTTATGATACTTGATGCTTACATGGACCATACTTATGTGATATGTTTTAGTCATTAGCTTTCACTAGCCTCCATTTGACATGTATAGCGTTATAGGAGTAACGCACCGCCCCCCTTAAACTTGTGGTCATGTCGAATTAACTAAACTTTCTTGCGTAAACAGAGGATTGGCTAGAAATATTGCATGCCATGTTAGGTTGATCTCGTATAAACTAAGTTGCCATGTGGATTCGTTTTTTTAAACTTTATACTTATACTTATTCATAAACTTGTATACTCGCCTTTGCTTTTGCATTGAATTGTATTTTAAACATGTTACAGGTTGAGGATTGATGATGCTATGAAAACGGACTAGCAAATATGCCTAGATACTCACTTAGACGTTTAGGTTTAAAGTGTTGTATCAATTTTGTTATTATCATGTTTGAACAATGTTGTTATTTGAATTCTTGTAATGTTTTGACAATTTATCTTTGAAATGAAATCGGTTGAATTAAATATCGTCACAAATAGTGTTATGAAGTCTCTTACAATCTTGAACAAGTCTCACTCCGATGATTCCGCCATTGGTTGGGGTGTGACAATAGCCCTAGAACTCACATCGAAGGTTTACATCTTCCTGATCTAAATTGCGAGAACGACAAGACAAGTTTCTTCAAGCTCTTTGCGACATCATCCACAGGTAATCTATATGGCTTTCGAACAACTTCTTCTTCTAAAATCTTTTCTTCTGGTAATTTATTATAGCACGATTGTATGTTTGATGCATAAACCAAACATTCTATTCTATTTTATGTTTCTTCAAAGGTTTGTTAAGACATTTTCTTTTATAATAATTTTAAGATCATTTAATTTTTAGAGTAAATTCCGATTTTGGCCCCTGTATTTATATCATTTTTATCCTTTTAGCCCAAAAAGTAATCTTTTAACATTTAAGCCCCCGACGTCTTTTTTTCTAACTCTTTTGGCCTCCAACGTCCTTTTTTCTAACCCTTTTGGCCCCTAAAAGTAAATGGATGGGGTTAGTGTTAAGGGCCAAAAGGGTTAAAAAAAATAGACGTTCAGGGCTCTGATGTTAAAAGATTACTTTTTGGGCTAAAAGGGTAAAAGTGATATAAAATTTTGTTATTTCTTGTAGGAAATAATAAATAAACTATTTCAATGATAAATAAACATGTAAGGTTTTTATTATAAACACTTAACATTCAAGAATAAAATTAATAATTTATACTAGCATTGGTTTAAACACTTAAACAACTTAAAAATAAAAATATATAGATTATAACTTATCGGTTCGGTTTTTTTCGGTTATTGAAAATGATTATCCGAAAACTGAACCGAAATTTTCGATTATTAAAAATCCGAAAACCGAACCGTCGGTTTCTTTTTCGATTCAGTTATTTCGGTTTTCTGCTCACCCCTAGTTGGGAGTGGTGTTGGTACAATGCGTAAGTTGGAAGTGTTATCGACCAAATGGTGAAAGTTGGGGTAATTTAAATCTAATGTCCCAATTATTTTTTTATAATACTCATGTAGAGTCATTTTAAGCTTATCTTTTACCAACAGGGGCGGATATAGAGTGTAAGAAGGGGTAATCTCCGTTGCCCCTTGACGTTCCAGCAGTAGTGTAAATTTTGGAGAAAAAAAATTGACGTTTTTTCAATTTCGTTACCCCTTTATAATTTTTTTTAAACGTTGCCCCTATAGTGATTTTCTAGATCCGCTGTTTACCAATTTATAATACAATGATTGTCATTTGTCAACCACTTGTGTTGTATATGCGTATTACGTATTCGTATGTGTGTTAGATGTATGTGCTTTTGCATTTAGATATGCTTATATAAATATGTTTTTATTTGTATATGTGTAGTGGTAACTTTTAATGATTTGTTCACTATATGATGTAACGAGCATGCTCGAGCAAATGAAGGGTATTTATTGCACACGCAAAGTGTTTAGCTACTATTAATCATTTCATCATAATACGCATTTTTATTTTAATTATAAAGTCAAAATCATAGACCCAATTGAGTCCTTTTCATATTTACTTTCTTTTTTGCTTAGGGTGGACGGGGCGTAAGCGGGGATAGGGTTCGGTGACCCTAGTCACCGATCGGGAACACCGCCGCCATCAAAGCGGGGACCCGATTCGGTGATAGGGATCGGTGGGGAGATACCGCGTTGTTTGGCTCGACTTTCGAAAGAAGACCGTTCATCAACGGTCATTTTTAAAAAAAAAAAAAAAAAAATTCAACTTTTTTAAACAATATATATTAACCAACCTAAATCAAACTCACCACTCTCAAACTCACACCAAAACTCTCAAACTCAATTCTTTCAAATACAAAATGGATCCCAGGCTTCCGTTTCTTTCAACCCTACCCGACTTTCCCGACGATGGAGATGCATCGTCAAGCGATTCTAGCTTAATTTTCTTCCAAAATCTCATCCAACAAGCGGAGCTACTAGACACGGCATCGTCTAGTAAAAAAAAAATTGTCCGTCGAGATCGTGAGGGGGGCCATGAGACACTCATGGCCGATTATTTTGATGAAAATCCAAAATTTAATGACGATACTTTTCGTCACAGATTTCGTATGTCCAAGTCGTTGTTCCTAAAAATTGTTAGTGACGTGGAAGCGTTTGACGAGTGGTTTAAAGAAGGCTTAGACGGGAGAATGAAGAAAAGTTTCACACCGTTGCAAAAGGTTACTTCGGCGATTAAACAACTTGCAACCGGTAACCCACCAGACGAGGGGGACGAGTATTTAAATATGTCTGAAAGGACCTCTCGTGAGTGCCTTGAATATTTCTGCGATACGGTCTGTAAAAGGTATGGCGGTGAATTCCTACGTAGACCAACGAGCCACGACGTCGCGCTATTGTATCAGGCTCATGAGGATAGGCATCACCTACCTGGTATGTTGGGTAGTCTGGATTGTACACACTTCGTCTGGAGAATGTGCCCCACAGAATTGCGTGGACAATACATGAGAGGCGATCATCAATACCCGACGGTTATGTTAGAAGCGGTGGCGTCTCAAGATTTGTGGATTTGGCATGCTTTTTGTGGCCCGGCGGGTTCACAAAACGACCTCAACGTGCTGCAACAATCTCCATTATTTCTTGCTCAACGAAACGGAACGGCGCCAAATTGTCCGTTTCAAGTGAACAACCACTTATACAAACGCGGGTATTATCTTACTGATGGGATCTACCCTACCTGGTCCGTGTTTGTGAAGTCTTTTCCATATCCACACGACCCGAATGAAAAAAAGTTCAAGAGGCAACACGAGGCCGCAAGAAAAGATGTGGAACGGGCGTTTGGTGTGTTAAAGTCGAAGTGGGGAATACTAAATCGCCCAATGCGTTCGAAAACGGTGAGAAAGATAAGGTCCATCGTGTATGCGTGCCTTATTTTACACAACATGATTATAAAAGACGACGGAAGGGCGATAGCACCGGTACATATTCAAGATCCTCCAGCCGAACCCGTCTTCGATGATACAGCTTATACGGAGCTCATTGACGAAGACACGCATTGGAGACTAAAACACGATCTCGTTGAGCATCTCGGAAGTTTAGACCTGCCTCACCTTGAAGTTGATTCGGACGACGAGTAGTTTGTTTTTATATTTTTCTACTTTGAATGTATTTTTTTTTTCTAGTTTGAATGTATTTTTTTTTAATTTAATGAAATGTCTTTTATTTAATTTTTTTTTTATTAATATTTTTTTAATTTGTAAACATTAATAATTTTACAAAAAAAAAAAAAAAAAAAAAACCCAAGTCACCTAAAGAGGGGAGTGCCGCCATCAAAATGGGGTGTTAGGGGAGTTGACGTGGCACAAGAGGATTGGTTGGGTGTAAGAGAGGGGACTCACCTATTAGGTGAGTGCCCCTTACACCCTTACATTTCAGCAAAAGATTAGAGTGTTGGCAACGCAGACATTTTTGGGCATTTGTTAGCTTACATGCCTAGGCTATGTGATATGGATGAGTATGTGAGGAAGTTTGTGTAAGATGGAACCTGGATGGATGTTAACTAGTGGGTTATATAAAGGGAGTGGAAGCCTTAAATATAGCTAGTGGATGTTAAAAGTGAAAATAGATGTGAAAATAAGATAGGTAAATTACATTTTTCGTTTTTTATTTTTGTATCGGATTGCAACGGGTAACCTTTAACTTCAATAATTACAGTTAAAATTCTTTATTTGCAAAACCCGTTACACTCTACGTCCTTTAATACTAACCAGATTAAAAATTTCAGTTAAGTTTATTCACTTAAGGGTATTTTGGTCAATTCATGTTTTTATCTAAATGTTTAATAAATAAAACCCAAAAAAATTGCATATACACTTCATCTTCCCCATTTTTCTAACCCTAAAACCCTAACTACCGCATCTTGCCACCACCTCCTCATCCTGCCGCCACGACTCCAGCCACACGCACCGCCCCTAACCCTTTGCAGATGGAGTCTATTTGACTCGCGTGTTATTTATTCATGCATTAAGTGACAAAACCATCTGCTCTTTCCCAGTTTAAACGTTCGGGTGGGTTTACTGTCGGCGGTATAATATCTCTCTTCAAATATGATAGTAATCCTATTGTTTTGAGAAATGTGAGGATTTGATGTTTCCAGGCAAGATAATTGTCATTATCAAGCTTAATAGCAGATTTGCCAAATTTGCTAGTTTGGGAGAGAAAAAATGGTTTGTGAGACTAGAGGGTATGGGGAGGCTCATCCCCATTAGGATGGGCCGCCACGTAGGCGCCATATCACCGGCTCATGGAGGATGGGTCTCCTTCACTTTTGAGGGGGGTGCCCCACCTAAATATTTTATAATTTTTATGTTTTTTTATTAACTTAATAAAAACTTTATAAAAATTAAAAAATACAACATAAAACAACATTAATAAATTCATTTCATAACATAAAAAAAATTACATTTCCTAAAAAAAAACATTTCCAAAAAATAAAAAAAATTACATTTCCTAAAAAAAAAAAAACCTACGACGTCCATTTTTTCTTCACCTCTTCCTTCATCCTCCGATACACCTCTCGTTCATCCTCCGGAACCGAGTCGAGATCCAACCTCATTATCCTAAAATCCTCCGCTCGAGCATAGTCGGCCGACACGTTTTTCTTGTGACTATATTTTTCGGCCGCAAAGTCTTTAAACGAACGGAACTCGGAAATCAACTCGTCCATTTTCGAAGACGCCTTCGAGCCGCCAACTCCACCCGAGCCGCCCCCTCCACTCGAGCCGGCCCCTTTGCGCTTTCCGGACGCCTCTTTTTTTGCTTTGTCCCTTCCGCCGGGACGTTCGATCTTGTGAGCGGGCAACGCATCCTCGTCATATTTCGGTTCGTCGTTTATGTCGATTTGACAACGAGCGGTGGAGCCTCCCGCACTATAACTTCCGGACTCGAAAGTTTTAGTCCGTTTGGCGGTTGCGACCTCATTTGGAACCGGCGCCCATTTAGGTTCTTTCTTTAAAATGTTCCATGCTCGGAGGTGCGGGAAGGGCGGATTTTTTGCTTCCCATTTAGCCATCGCAAGGTTAAGAACGTCCTCGTCGCTACTCCCACTAGGACGATTGATGTAAAGTGGGTTATAAATCCCGCAAAAATCATTCACGATCTTGTTCATTTTCCGCCACTTGCTCGATACGGAATCGAGATCACGTATCGGGCCTTCCCCCATAAGGTGATTAAATCTATCCGTACATGCCTTCCAAAAACCAGAACCCGTTTGATTGTTCCCTAAAATTAAAAAAAAAATTGCATTAGTAAAACTAAAAAATAATTCTTTTTAAATTTAAATTAAAAAAAATTAACTTTGGTTCATACCGACAATCGGGCAAGTTGAGGTCTTAACATACGCAATTGCTAGCGCCTCCTCCTCTACTTTTGTCCACTGTCTCGACTTTGCTCTCGAACCGCTTTTTTTTTTTGCGGTGTCGGGTTCGGTTTCAACCGCCTTCCCCTTCCCCATGTTTTTTTTTGCGCTTGAGTTCTTTAGGTGGCGATTCGAGGACGACTTCATCATCATCGTCAAGTTGAACCGAGTGTTGCGGTTGCGAAGTTGGCGGTTGCGATTGGAATTGATCAAGTTGAACCGAGTTGCGTTGCATGAATTGTTGTAGTGCTTGGTATTGTTGCATTTGTTGAACTTGGGACATTTGGGAGAAGGCGTTAGGTGATTGTTGGAAACCCGAAAACGTAAATGGTAGAGACCCCCACGAAGGATCCATAGTCGGAGTGTAAGCGGAACTCGAAAAAAAGTTAGGATTGTTCGGGTTGGGGTTATTTGGGTTGAAGGGATTCATGATTGTATAAAAAATGGGATTGTTTTTTTTATAAAAAAGGATGAGAGAATGGGAGAAGAATGGAAGAAATGGATGAGAATGGTATAAAAAATGGTTGAAAGTGGTTTATATTTAAAGTGAAAAAGTAAATTTTTTTTATTAAATCTAGCCGTTTGTAACGGCTATTAATTTGAAACAAGGCCCGTCGACTTCGTCTGTGGGCAGCCGGTTTAGCCAGGACGTTCTGAGAGGGGCGGTGTGGGGGACCGGCGCCGGGCCTAAGCCGACCCCCATACCGCTTAGTCTGAAATAGGAGCTGTTGAATGAGGGAGAAAACATTGTCGGTTGCAGATAGAGGAAAAGATGAAGGACATGAAGTATTAGATGATTTTGGGAATAAATTTAAGAAAAAGAAACAGATAGAGAAGAGATGATGCAGGAGAAGATTTGGGAAAAGGTATAAAAACTCTATATTCGTATATTTAAATGACAAAGATATGCAAAGGATAGTTACACAAATATATTCAATGATAGTATTGATACAGATCTGCAAAGGGTTAGGGGCGTGGGTGTGGCCGGAGCGGTGGCGGCAGGATGAGGTAGCGGTGGCAAGATGTGGTGGTTAGGGTTTTAGGGTTAAGAAATTGGGGAAGATGAAGTGTATATGCAATTTTTTTTGTTTTATTTATTAAACATTTAGATAAAAACATGAATTGACCAAAATACCCTTATGTGAATAAACTTAACTGAAATTTTTAATGTGGTTAGTAATAAAGGACGTAGAGTGTAACGGGTTTTGCAAATAAAGGATTGTGACTGTAATTATTGAAGTTAAAAGCTATCTGTTACAATTCGGTACAAACATAAAGGACGAAAAGTGTAATTTACCCAAATAAGATTTAGGGGTGTGGGAAATAGTGGAAGCCTTAAATATAGCTAGTGGGTTATACCCGTGCTTCACGGCAGAGCCGACCTAACTTTTAACAAAATTTAAATGGAAACGTAGCGCGTTACCGCGACGTTGAAATGTAAAGTACCTCGAATTTATACAATATAATGAAAACGTATTATATTTTACCTGACTGGTTTTTGAGAAAAAATTACGTTAAAACGTAGAATAACAGAAAACGTACATAAAAATAACCACGAAAACGTATCATATTTGACATAACATATTTCCGAAAAAATACGTCGAAGCATAAACCAACTTATATTTATACCGACAAGTACATAAAAATAAGCACGTAAGAAAATAGTGTTTTTTAAGTTAAAGAATGGTACAACGCGTTGCGGTGCTGTCGAAACGTAAAGTGACTCGAATTTATACTTCTAATGAAAACATCTTATATTTGACCCGACTCGTTTCCAGACAAAATTTACGTCAAACGTAGACCAACTGAAAACATATATAAAAATAAGCACGAAAACGTATTATATTTGACACGACTATTTCCGAAAAAATAAAATAAAATTTAAGTCAAAACGTAGACCAACGCTATTCCAGGCAGGATATAGAAAATATCGTTGCTCAAGGGATAGCCAACGCTATTCCAGCAATAGTTGCTCAAGGGATAGCCAACGCTATTCCAGCAATTGTTGCTGCTGTTAAAAATCCAATCGAACCGCAACAAATAGTTCCTAGCAAACATATTTCTGAAGATAACTTCAGTAATAGCGTAAACGGAGGCAATAATCATACTAATCATGAGAATGAACCACGGCAAGCTCCTCCTCCTAAGAAAATGAAAGCTGCAACGCCTGGTTGCACTTACAAAGAATTTCTTGCTTGTAAACCCACTGAGTTTGCAGGCAATGAAGGAGCGACTGCGGCACTGCGTTGGTTAGAGAAAACCGAGGCAGTAATTGCCATAAGTAAATGTGCTCGGGATGATCAGGTCATGTACGCGTCAAACCTTTTCAAAGAAGGGGGCGCTAGAATGGTGGAATACGGTGTTACAAGCAAAAGGAAGAAGGATGGCGTATGCTATGAACTGGGAAGAATTTAAGAGCTTTGTAGAAAGAAAATTTTGTCCCGAGTATGAAAAGGAACAAATGACAAATAAGTTTCTAAACCACCGGATGGTGGATGTAGATTGTCGAGGGTATACTACGACATTCTTCGAGTATGCTAGAGTGGTACCAACACTGGCTTCGCCAGAACCGGTACTTATTTCTCGTTATATTTGAGGATTAATTGCCGAAATCCGTAATATCGTCAAGGCTGCGAAACCTCGCACGATTGATGATGCGGTGGATTTAGCCAATACTCTGACTAACGAACTAGTACGGACAAGAGAAGAAAATAGAAGGAAGGAAGTAGCCCAAAAGATTACCCAAGGATTCCGTCCGGATAACCATAACAATTTCAAGAAAAGAGGGAATGAGCAATCTTTCACTAGCCCATTTTGCAATTCTTGCAAAAGGAAGCATTTTTGGAAAATGCAAAGGATATTGCAATTTTTACAAAATTCCGGGGCATCAAGAAGAAGACTGCAGGAGGAAGAAATTTTCAGTCTGCTACAACTGTGGAGAAGCTGGACATCTTAGGCCAGATTGTCAAAAACTGAATAAACCATCTGATAATAAAGCCAAACCTGCAGAAGGAGCAAAAAGGAATATAAGAGCCTTCCAACTGACTGCTAAGGAAGCAGAACTCATTCCAGATGTGATAGCCGGTACGTTCTTAGTTCACAACGTTTACACAAAAGTATTATTTGACTCTGGTGCAAACCAAAGTACTTCATTCTGCCAAACTTTTAACTTACCTTTAACCAGCATTAGGCAAATTTCTACAGTAGAAAAGGCAGATGGGAATTCAGTTAAAATAAATAAGGTTCTGCAAAATGTAGAAATAGAACTTTTAAGTCATAAATTTTCTGCAAACTCTATGAAATTAATTGAATTTGATGTTATATGGATTAAACAATCATGCTCGAATTATCTGTGATAAGAATTCCATAAGAAATTTTCTGCAACCACTGGAGAAGTAATAATGATTACAGGAGATAAGCCACGTAAACCCATGAAGTTCATATCAGTAATAAAAGTTGCTAATAATGAACGAAAGCAAGGAATAGTATATATGATTTCAGTAATCATTCATACTAAAGATAAAGAACTTAAGGAAATTTTCTGTAGTTTCCGAATACCAGATGTATTTCCAGAAGAGTTACCACCAGATAGGGAGGTAGAAATTATGATTCATCTAAATTCAAGGTACCTTATCGGTTAGCACCCACAGAAATATTAAAACTGAAAAAGCAATTAGATGAATTATTAAGTAAAGGTTTCATACAACTTAATTTATCCCCGTGGGGGGGCACCAGTATTGTTTGTTAAGAAAAAGGATGGTTTAATAAGAATGTGTATTGATTGAATAAGGTTACAATTAAGAATCGATACCCATTACCTAGAATTGATGATCTATTTTGATCAATTCCAGGGAGATAGATATTTTTCTAAGATCAACTTACATTCCGGATATCATCAATTGAAAGTACAAGAGGAAGACATACCTAAAACTGCT
Organism: Helianthus tuberosus; assembly: GCA_030545235.1. NCBI lineage: Eukaryota > Viridiplantae > Streptophyta > Magnoliopsida > Asterales > Asteraceae > Helianthus > Helianthus tuberosus. The sequence goes on along the minus strand of CM060442.1, from coordinate 225,675,169 downwards.
TTCAGGACTAGGTATGGTCATTACGAGTTTACAATCATGCCCTTCGGATTAACAAATGCACCAGCAGCATTCATGGACATAATGAATAGGATCTTTAAACCATATTTGGATAAATTTGTAATTGTCTTCATCGACGATATACTTATTTATTCAAAAAGCCAGGACGAACATTGTCAACATTTGCATGCACTCTTTAAGAAAAGAGAAGCTTTACGCCAAATTCTCGAAGTGTGAATTTAGGCTGCTAGAAGTGCAATTTTTAGGTCATATGGTGAATCATGAATGTATTCACGTAGATCTTGCTAAGATAGCAGCAATTACCGAATGGAAGATTCCACAATCTGTAATGGAAATTAGGAGTTTTGTAGGTTTAGCCAGATACTGTAGACGATTTAGTAAAGATTTTTCCAAGATAGCTGTACCATTAACTAAGGTAACCTGTAAAACAGTTAAGTTTGAATGGGGATCTAAACAAGAAGAAGTCTTTAGGATCTTAAAGCATAAATTAACAAATGCCCAATCCTAGCCTTACCAGAAGGAACAGAAGATTTTAAAGTATACAGTGATGCTTCAAAGCTAGGATTTGGATATGTGTTAATGCAACGCAAAAAGGTAATTGCGTATGCATCAAGGCAATTGAAAAAGCACGAAGAAAACTATACCACTCATAACTTAGAATTAGGAGCCATAATTTTGCCCTTAAAATTTGGAGACATTATCTGTATGGAAGTAAGTTTACTGTCTATACGGATCATAAGAATTTAAGATATATATTTGGGCAAAAAGAATTAAACATGAGGCAAAGGAGATGGATGAAAATCCTAAGTGATTACGACTGTGATATTCAGTATCACGAAGGAAAGGCTAAAGACGGCTAGAGATCGCCAGAAGAGTTATACAGATAATAGACGAAAGCCTTTGGAGTTTCAAGTTGAAGACAAAATGCTATTGAAAGTATCTCCTAGGAAAGGAGTTGTTAGATTCGGTAAGAAAGAAAAGCTAAGTCCAAGGTACGTAAGACCATTTCCAGTGATCTAACATATAGGACCAGTTGCTTATCATTTACAACTACCAGGAGAGTTAGCTGGAGTACATGATGTATTTCATGTGTCCAACCTCAAGAAATGTTTATCAGACGAATCTTTGATAGTACCTCTTCAAGATATAGAGGTAAATGAAAAGTTAAAATTTGTTAAGAAACCTCTTCAGATAGAAGATAGAAAAGTGAAAGTTCTCAAACACAAAATATTAGTTCAAGTAAAAAGGGATTTAAAGATAGGACCCTAATACACTTGGGAACTGGAATTAGAAGCGAAAGTATCCTCAATTATTCCAGTAAATCTCGAGGACGAGATTTTTATTAAGGTGGGGAGAATGTAACAACTCTCATCAAAAGTCATATTTATTTAATTAATTTGCCCAATAAGAAACCCTAATTAAGACACCCAAGTGATTCTGCACAATCCCTAAAATTTTCAGAATCAGGATTAGGGCCCCTAAAACTCAGGGGGGGGGGGGGTAAAACCTAGTTACGATTGTCCACATAACTATCTGTAGAAATCGAATTTCACGAAACTGTCAACTCAGCAAGCCTACTCATACACGGGGCTACCCTATGAAACTAGGTTAGCAGTCGCGTAGCGCGACGACTAAAGGGGTAAGCAGTCGCGCTACGCCACTGGGTAAAATTTTCAGTATAAATAGTAGAGTTTGGGACTTGAATTTGGGCGCTGGAACGACGTAGAAATTCCAATCCTACACTGAGTTATGCTCTGTTTACCACAATTAACACACACGGATCACTAATCGACGCCACAATCAGGGTAATAACTCGATCGCTATTATGATTCATTTTCAATGTACTCAATGGATGTTTAAGTGCTGCCCACATTAGGGTGATGCTTTGTCATTAGTCGTTAATTCGATGGATGTTTAAGCATAGCACTTTGTCATTCGTTGTGAGGGTTGATCTCGTGAGTTATCGTAAATGTTGTATTGATTACTAACCCAGAATTGTGTGCCTGTTATTAAATTTAGGTTAAAAGGCTAATCAGTAGGCTAAACTCTGCTCAAATTAAATATGCAATGTGAGTCATTCTCTTTTTCTCAACTATTTTACAATACCTCAAATTATTTTCAAAAGTTATAATTACAGGGACTAAGTCGTGGATATCTTGAATCACTGGCTAGTGGGGTATTGTGCACATTACTAATTTTCTCCCAGTTATGTTCATTGACCTACTAGGGATAATCATCACTATTTAGGTTCATTGACCTAATAGTGGTATGACCATCGTCACCATTGTGACTTGTCACCATTGTGACAGAGCGCCAGATAAAAATAAGATAGAAGCCATTGTAATCGTTCTTATGCTGTAATTAATAACTATACATCATTTTATATAAATAGAATGATTCACTCAGTATTTCCCGCTGACAAAACCTTTTTCAAACATGTTTCAGGTGATCTGTTATGATCCAGGAAAAGTGCTGTGAAGCACTACAAGCTCAAAGAAGTGGCTCAGTATAAAATAAAGAAACATGTTTTGTAAAATAAAAGATTTATTCGTGAAATCTCAAGATTGTAAATTACCGGGGTTTTATCCCGAGTTGTGAAATAAATAATCGGGGAATATTTCAGTTTTAAAAAGATCCTGATAATAAACTTCCGCTGTTAAACTCAATTAAATAAATACCACGGGATTTCTGTCCCGCGGCTCCTGAAACGGGTCAAACCGGGTCGGGGGCCGTGACATATATATCCTACCAAACCATACCATTTCTACCATCTATTCTCCATAAATTTTATAAATTCTATCATACTCGCTCAATGTTTCCCAACAATCAAAACGTGTGGGACCCCAACAATCCGTTTTAGGGTAATTTAGCAAACAACGAGTAAGAAGAGCGATAACGAAGAGACCCGCGAACAGGTGAGATTGGGTATTATCCAATGCCACTTATCACCCCAACCTCCCCCTCATCCGACAACGCCACCGCTGCTTCCCGGGTATTTTTGGATACTATTCCGCACCACCTATTTTTCCCCAAACCCAAAACATACCCGAAACCCAACTCACTTCCACAAAAGGTGGACGATCGAGAAGGCACCGTAAGAAGGGTGAGAATGTCGAACGTGCTCCTAAAATGATCAACACGTGGACGCCTACCGAAGAACTTACATTGTCACAAGCATGGCTCGACATGTTGAAGGATCCGATTGTATGTAATATTTTTCTCCATTATCTTTTTATAAGTATATTTTTAGTTTTATTTTGTTGCTACTAATTTTTTTTTCAAATTACAGCAACCGACCAAGATATAGTCGTCTTTTGGAGGCGTATACGTGAGAGGTTTCTCGCCGCAATGGGTCCTGGTGAATATCGTACGCCTGATTTGTTTTAGGGAAAGTGGACCGCAATGCGCACCAAGATTAACAACTTCAACAACATACACAATACCCTCGTCAACAATCACATAAGAAGAAGCAGTTCAAGCGACGTGGACATTATGACCGCCGCCCACAACGAATATAAAATGTATCATGGCCATCTGTTTACAATGATACCTGGGAGCGTCTATGCAATCTTCAAAGTGGCATCTTGTACCACCGTTTGACTCAATGACCCATAGGTCAAAGCAGTCCAAATCAACAACGACTAGCGAACCATCTGAGTATGATGCTCGTACTACCATTAATATAAACGACGACTTGGATGAATTGCATTTTGAGGAACCTCAAGAGCTGCCACGACCAAAGGTTAGGGATAGAGGCAAGGCAACAACACGAGCACGAGACATCTCCTCTTCAACGCCATCGGATGACCCATCAAGATTGGACGAGTTTGAAGATAGACTCACTCGGCTTCTCTCGATCAAGGAAAATGAGTATGAACTTAAAATTGAGAAACAAATGGGGAAACATGTGAAGTTTCTCGAGAGAGACTTTTCCAACCTATCGGCGAAGGACCAAGTCATTTTAGAGGCTCGTAAGGCAAAAATCTGAACAAAATATATGTAGTTTTTTAGTAGGTTTTTATTTTTATTTTTAAATTGGTTGTTTTTTAAGTAACTTTGTAGTTTTTTTTATTTTTTAAGTAGTTTGTAATCTTTTATTAATTTTATCGGTATTATTTTTTTAATTTTGTTTTAAATAAAAATGGTATATAAATTAAAAAAATACAAAATATAATAAAAACAAATAATTAGATAAACATGATAGGGTTTTAAACAATTGCATACAAATTAAAGGGAGAGACTTTAAAACCCCCTATGTGATATGAAGCCTACGTGGCGCTGATGTGCCGTGATATAGCCCATATGGGCTTTATACCACACCTACCAGCCTTAGTGATGTGTTTATGTTTTTTTTTTCTCGTTATATGTAATACAATTATATTATATTAAAAGAAATTATACATATATATATATATATAACGAAAGACGATGAATAATAACTTTTTTTAAAGTAATATATAGCTTTTTATTATTATTTTATTTAATATATTATAATAGTTTATTATTATATTTACTTTTAATAGCATATTTTTGTTTTTTTTCCTTTTTTAAAACCGTATATTTCCGGTACCATTTTTTAATAATTCTTTTTATTTTTTAGAACATATATTAATTTATCAAAATAGTAACTTTATTTTGAAAAAGGACGATGAATAGTAACTATATTTTTAAAACAATATATAGCTTTTTATTATTATATTTACTTTTAGTAACATATTTTTGATTTTTTTTCCTTCTTTAAAATCGTATATTTCCTTTACCATTTTTTAATAATTCCTTTTACTTTTTGTAGAACATATATTAATTTATCAAAATTGTAACTTTATTTTTAAAATAATATATAACTTTTATTTACTTTTTTATTTAATATTTTATAATAGTTTATTACTATATTTACTTTTAATAACATATTTTTTTTCCTTTTTTAAAACTATATATTTCCTATACCATTTTTAATAGTTCCTTTTTTAGAACATATATTAATTTATCAAACAATTTGATACTTCTTTAATAATTTACGTTTATAACTGTTTTTAAAAACTTAAATACGTAGTTGTGCTTGATTTTTCCCCTCAACATTCTGTTATGAGTTTTGTTAAAAACGAAGTTGTACTCAAAATAAAGTATTTATTTGGTATCATAAAACGGTACAATGATAAATTAAACAGTTCTAATGGTTTGGCTTTAAACATGCTTTATTTTCAAATCATTGTTTACTCGGTTTCGCCGGAACGCCCGACGTAAAAAAAACTAGTTATATTAGTTAATGAAAATAGAATGGTACAGTATTTCTTAAATATTAAAGTGAGTATACTTATTAATAAAAGATTTCTGTATTCATTTCTTACAGAAAATTATAACTATTAAAAATTATCAAAGTATAACGTTAACGATAATAAATTCAAAATGATCATATTCCTTTTACATTATATTTTTATAGTGTATACTTTCATAGTGGAGGGTTCAAATGAGAAGAATTTTTTTGTAAGAATAAAAAAGAACAAACTTCAACCAATAAGAATGCTTCATTTTAGTTCATTTAATTTTTGTATTTAATATGAGTGTAAGGGTATATTGGTAAAATTAGATAGATCATTAAATGTTAGTTTTCCTTTTTAATAGCTAACTAAATTAAATTTGTAACTTAATTTCAAAAAAAATATATCTTTTCAAAGAAGAAAAAAAAATCAATTTAAAGTGTAGGATAAATTATGAGGTGTGTAGGATGAATTACGAGTTGTGTAGGATAAATTTCAGTATGTGTAGGATAAATTTAAAAAACGTGTAGGATAAATTTTGATGTATCTAGGAAAAAATTTTAGTGTGGAGGATGATAGTCTTTATGACTATTTAATTAGTCAAATATAATAATAAATGAGATGAGAGAAAAACTATTTAATATTTTTTATAATTGTACCCTTTGTTCTTTTTCTTCTCAATTTAATTTTCTTCTCAAATGAACCTCCCCTACTTTCATAATCATCATTTGTGGTATTTAACTTACTTAAAATTGGTCTAAAACATTTAGTTAATATGAGTGTGAAACTTTATTTTAACATGCATATGTAGTCAAACGATAGTGCAGGGATATATACCACCGTTATATTCAAGGTAGTTTTAGAGGTACCATTATAATCAAATAATAGTTAGTTTAAACGTATCATTGTAAATTTGTAACAAGCTACTAGTTATGCACACTATATAGAACCAACAATATATATTATAACTTCTTTTTGAATATATACACATCAACACTCGAAATAGTGACGATGAAAAACTTAATAAAAAAGTTTAACTATGTAAAACCAATTTGAACTTAAAATATTAATGAAGTTAGATTTATAAAAAAAAATTAATATAACATAGAAAGCTAACTCCTTTTTTGTACTTTAAAACATTGTAAATATCTTTTCAGTGAGATTAACGATCCAGATTACTTCCTATGCTTTTTTACAAGATTCCACTTTTATATTTTTATTTGTCCCAAACTATATATATTTAAAAATATTCGTTTTTTATTGAAAGAAAAGTATGTTTATAATATTTGCTAAAAACAATTTATGGGTTGTCCTCCATTATTATCTAATCCTTTCCTGGGTTTGATGCCGAACTAATCCACATGGGTAGTGGTGGAATTTCTGATAATTACTTCACTATCACATCGCCTTTTTTTAAATACTTTTTTTTCTATGACACTTTTTATTTGATTTTTTAATTATGTTATTAATTCAAATTAAATTAAAAACCTAACATGGGAACGTTTGAACCACCTTTTTTAATGTTTGAACAACCTTTTTCTTAATCTTAAATCAATATAAATGATGGGATACCTTATATTAATTATGTAAATAACTATGCATTAGCAAACTAGAACCATTTTATAGAAGGGTCCTAAAATTGAATGGTTGTTTAGGGTTGCAAACGAGCCGAGTTACTCGCGTGTTACTTGAGCTCGGCTTGAAAAAAGCTCGAACGAGCCGAGCTTAAACGAGCTCAAGCCTAAGGTTAAGCTTGTTTAGTAAACGTGCCCGAACACGAACTTCACTTATAGAGCTCAAGCCGGCTCGCGAGCCTAAATAAGCCCGTTAGTTGTAAAATTTTTAATAAATATATTAAATATAGATTTATAGTAATAATTTCTATTTATAAATTTTGAAAAAATACTAAATTATATAAAATGATAATTGTAATATTGATATAATATAAATCAATTAATAAATAATAAACGAGTTGAGAAATAATGAATGAGTTGAGCCCGAGCCGAACTTGAACTTGAAAACTACATGTGAACCGAGCTCGAGCTTTCATAAGCTAAATGAGCTCGAGCCTAGACGAGCTCAGCCTCAGCTCAACTCGTTTGCACTCTTAAACTACTATATAAAGTCGAAAAGAATAAGTATATTTTGATAAGAAAATTAGAGGGTAATTAAGAATCTTTGGCAAAACAAAGGAAACCACCCTCTGAAAATGATTGCATGTATCTGAATATTGACGACATGTTTTGATCATTGTCGACTCCATATCAGTTGCCACAATTTTGAGCAAACTCTAAAATTTTGATTATTATTGGTTGTTGATGCATCGCTAAGTCAATCGATATTTATTTTGGCTCTAAAGCGTAACTTTTTGATGCATATTTTATTTATGTTTTTATAAACACGTATTGAATACTGGTTTATAGTAGTTTCAAAGTTTTGATTTAATATATATTTTTGACATATTATTGACGTATGATGAATAACCGTATATATTAATTATTTCTGTATTTTCATAGCTATATATTTGAGTGAGACTAGTTTATTTCTCATGTAATATGCAAATCTACTTTAATAAAAATACTATAAATAATACATTAGCTTTACATTAGTTATTAATTAATTAATAAATAATATACACATATAAAGAAAATATTTTCTATTTTTTCATAGTTATATATTAGCATTACAAATCTATTTTATCTGTTATACTATATACATTTAACCCATTAATTTTTTTATTTGATTTGGTTTTTCTCTAAATAATTTTCGTTAGTTAACGTTTTACGAAAAGCTGAATACGCCGTTGTGTTTAATTTTTTCAGACGTTCTAATATGGATTTTGTTAAAATAAAGTATTTTTTGGTATTGTAAGCTATATGTCTTGACCATATTGGCGTCCTGACGAATTGAACCGAGCACCAAAAGGTGACCACTAATATACAACACCGAAAGGTGACCATCGAATGTGAACTACCGAAGGTGCTACCGAATGTGCTTATGAATGTGTATATTAGAATCTGCTATCTTATATATAGATATTGTTAAGTATATTATTATATAGTTGTGGTCCTATTGATTATTGAGTAAAATCCTTGCATGTCTTTCTCGTACATTAGGTTACAAGGTTATCCAGGAAGTTATAGAAGAGGGTTCGAAGGAATAAAGACGTACAAGGATTTTTGTAAAACTTAATGAAGTTTTTTTTAACTTTGTTTCAAGTAATGTAATGTTTTATTATTAATGGAATTATGTTTGTGATTAGATTACTATATAAGTGATACATTAGCCATAACTAAGTTGAGGTGTTACAATTATCCTAAGAATCAATATTAAATTCGGGATAGTATAGTAAATTGTATAGCTCATATATGAAGTATCATATCCAATATATTTTTTAAAAGGCAAATTTCTTTAATATTGTCACATGTAGAATTTAAACTCAAGACTTTTAAACCTAAACGTTTATTTGTCTTTTCTAATAGATCACCGACCTATTATCATATACAATATACAATAGATGAAGCGATGTTATATTTTTACCGGTCATCCCCAAATAAAAATAACTTTGTTGATATCATTGTAAAGGAAACAACTTCTATAAATATTTAAAAGTTAAAAAAGTTTTTGCTTTTATTTGTTTCTCATAAATCTGATTAGCTGCTATTACTTATACTCACTTAATATCCTCATTTATTCATTCTCTCTTTAATGACCAAGGTTGTTTCCATGCAAGGGTAGACAAACTTTTATAATTGGAGGTGTTATCTAACTATCATTAATTCATCAATAATGCTAAAAGTAGTTTCGCACTTAGATGCTTAAATATTAGTTTAGATCTAAAGCATTTCCTTCTACATGTATTCATCTTATTATAGATAAGTTTTAGTTTCATTACAAAATACTTTATTAGTGTAGCCGAATTAAATGAACATAATAAGAAAAATGATGTAGAGAAGTTTAAGTATCTCTCACTCTCAAACATGCCTCAACACTAATATATACGAGGTATCGGTAAAAAGTGTAACACTCCTTTCAACCTTTTGTCAACTTATATGACATAAGTTGTTTTCTTTCCATTCTATATATCATATATATTTTTTGATGTATTCTATATATCATATATTCATGTATATTTTTTGATGTATAGTTGCATGCATGTAAATTATGCTACGCTAGTTATAGTAAGAACTGAATGTACATTACATTTTAGTGTAATAATCTACAAATAACTACATCATAAACTATATATGTTACATAGAGAAGAAAGTTAAAAGTGAGTTTTGAAGATAGTTAAAAGTAAGTTTTGTTTAATGATAAAAATATCGAAGTGTGTATGTACTATATGATTTTAGTGTATGTGCATACAAGTGTATATACTATGATTTAAATAAAAGCTATTAAAATCTTTATGATTATCAACCTTTTGTCAACTTATATAGCATAAGTTGTTTTCTTTTCCATTATATATATATATATAGAGAGAGAGACCGGTTATTGTACAATATGGCTTGACGTACGAAGCGTACGAGATTCAGTATCAACATGCGAAAATTTGTTTATAACATGCGATTTTGGTATTCTTTAACATCATGCGAATTTTGTTTTTTTACTAACATGCGAGGTTTGGTTTTTTTTATAAATATGCGATTTTCATTTTGTTTTGAACATGCGATTTTCATTTTTTCTTAACATACCGTGCGAATTTGATATTGCGTACGCTTCGTATGTTAAGTCATATTGTACAATACCAAGGTTAATCCTTGGAAGGTGTAAGTATTTAAGGGGAAAGACTAGCCGTTCAAAAAAAAAAAGAAAAATTGTTTTAAATAGAAACTCAAGTTAAAAATTGAAATCATCTTCAAAATGTTATACGAACCAAATCAAATCGAAAACCTTAAATTTACACCCAGAAAACCCAAAATATCTCAATGACCCGACTTAATGTAACAAAAATTTTTAATGACTTGGCCAGTAAATTAAAATCCTTTTTGATTGACATACAAAAACTGAAAAATATAGTGTGCGTGTAAGAAAAGTGTGTTTACGTCTGTACTTACTACACTTACCTTCATTTATGTAAGGAAAATAATATAAACTAATTACTTATTAAAAAAATAAATTCTCTTCATTTATTTATTCCCTCCATGTGCGTTTAATTATAGCCTGCAATACATTGTTGGTAGACTCATTTAATTATTGTTTATTTGTATATTACTAGGGAGAAAGCCCGTGCGATGCACGGCATGCATAATAGCTATTGTTTGTTTGTGGTAAGACGTCTGACACGGCCAGTGCATAACATGTAAGACAAAACGCCTACAAAGGGGCGTGCTTAAACTTTATTAAACCATGGACCATAAGTTGTTTTCTTGGCAAAACTTGCCGGCCAAAAAGAAGTGAAAAAAGATGTCTTCCAAGGAAAATAAAACATGAAACAGAAAAAGGAAAAACGCATAAACTCTCGCACGTCTTCCTATCTTATTGGATAACACATAGACCAAACTTTTGCTAACGCATGCCACCGTCATCCCCAATCCCATCACCAGCCAACTGACTGCAGTGAAATAACGAAAAGAAAACTATTAAAAAGGATATACTATGTTTACGTATATATGCATCGAAAAGTAGTACGGGTTTTCATTACTAACACTAAGTGTAGACGGTATACCTTTCATGTGGGTCACTGTCAACTGTTTCTTCTGAATCCGAATCTGCATAAGCAGGCCTGGGAAGGAAAATGTAACACCCCAAAATCAGATTATTAATTTGCTAGTTTGTTATCATGTTTAACAAAATGAGGTATAATAACTAGGTTAGTAAACCTAGTTAAATGTCTAGCAAATTAAGTAAAGGGAAGAAACTTGTGGCAACTATGATGGGTGATAAACTTGAGGGACTAGGATTGCCAAATTTGAAAATGAATTTAATTAAAACAAAAACTCACACACACAAGGTGTGTGTGTGCGTGAGAACTATCAGGAGCAAGGGGAAACCCTTCTCCTTCAACTACTTACAAGAACTCAAGAATTGAACCTGATTTTGGGGAGAAATCGGATGCATGAGCTTATATTCTTAATCATCTAGACAAGATGAACATGTGGTAAGTTGAAATTTGTGAATTTTTGATCTTACATGAAGTGGGTTATTGATTAATCCACGAATTGGTTTGAAATTAAGCGTGATTATGTGTTAGAATCGCTATATAAAACGTGTATTATGTATGATTTTGGTTAATTTGATGATTTAAGAAGAAACCCACAATGTTGAATGAAGGTAGCGACATGGGTGTTCTACCCATGTCCAATCCTTGTTTGATGTATTTGTTACTAGCTTGAAATGGGTTTGGTGATGTTAGTTTAGGGTTAATTGTATGAATGGAATGTGATTTTGAACACTCTCTTGGTGATTTAGAAGTTGGAAGTTAATGACTATGCTTGAACTAGTTGTAAACTATGCATAGTAGGTTGTACGCACACCAAGTGTTTGATAAAATGACTAGGTAAAGCTAGAAAGTGAAATTGTATGCAAGTTGTGAGTTTACATGTATAGAAAGCGATTGTGATAAAAGTAGTGGTTTACTAACTTGGAAAAATATGCTTTAGATGGTACTCGTATATAAAATCGGGTTGAAAGTATATGTCGGTCAAACTTATGCATTAGGAGCTTGTACATTGTGTTTGAACGAGTGAGGTTGCTATGCGGTCTACTAATCCTTTAGTTAGGGTGAAGATGATGACTAGAATCACCTCCTATGTTCAAGTCTTGTTGAAAGATTGATGTATTATGTGGGTATGATGAAGTATTGTTAGATGAAAGTATAGGAATATGATGATGTTATGTTTAATGTTCATTTGGAATGATACATGATGATTAGTAGTTGGTTTTGATGGGTTATGTATGAGTTTAGAAGAATTGTGCATGAAATAGTTGTACGTTATGCTTAAAAGGTAGTACTCACATCAAGTGTATGATGAAATGTATATAGTGTCGTACGTATAGTCGATTATGATGTTACGGGTATTCGATGATAAGTCGATAGTTGAGTATGGTTAATAGTTGACTTTTGAAAGTCAACTAAGTATAAGAAACATGATTTGACTCATGGTCGTAATTGTAGGTTGATGGGAAGTCGTATGGTACATGTTATAGCAATCCGTGTTAAATGTAATGACATGATGAGTTATATGAGTTTAACGTATACGGATATGATTATATGAAGTTGATTATGTATTTTAATGCTTGTTAGAAATGACTAAGGCAAGTTAAGTGTGAATTATGCGAATGATATGAATGTTACATGTACAAATGAGTATGCTAATAAGAGCGTGGTTTCGATGAAATGAAAGTATAGGAATCACGTCGTGACGGACTCAAGTAGGAGGTGTTAACGGGTCAAGATGAGGCAAGGAATCGGATACGAGCGCGGACGCATAAGGTAAGTGATTTCTATAATCACTTCTTATGTTTGGATAGGTGATATGGTGTTTTAATTTACTAAACTTGATGGTTGAGGTCAAATATGTGACGTAATCTTATGTCGTAAAGGATGGAATTTAAAGTTGACCAAAATGCCCTTGATGGGTATTTTGGGCAAACAATCTTAACAAGTAGTTTAGGAACAAGTTATTTGATGAGTATAATGTTTTGAGCAAGTATGGAAGTGAAGAGTATGGTCTTGGTATGTCATAAACCAATTAATGCGCAAATACCCATAATGGGTCAAATAATTGGAATGTGATAATAAGTCAATAAGGCGTAAGATAAGAATTTCGTTAATCCGGATGTGGGATTTTAAGTTTATATGATAGAATGTGAATTTACAAGCATGTAGGAAGAAACGGGAGGTTAAACGGGTAAACGGTTCAAAAGTTATGCGCGTTTTAGTGCGTACGGACGACGAAACGGAACTGCAGAAAAGTGCCATTTCTAGAGGTAGTCGCCGACGGGTCAAGGGTAGTCGCCGACGGGCTCTAGAAAGTTGATTTTTTTTGCTGACGGGTTATTTACCTGTCTACGGGGTTTTTGGCTACGGGAAGAACCACGGGCCGTCGCCGACGGGCCTAGGGCCGTCGCCGACGACCTCCCCAAGTCTAAAAAGCTGAAATCTTGTTTCTAAGTTGATTTATGTATCGTAGGCTTCGGTTTGTTATCCGTGGACTACGGCGGACCTTCCAAACATGATTTTGATGGTTCCTTAGATGTTTATGGGTTATAAAACTAAGTCTAAGACCCATGTAAATAATGAATGATTATGTAGGAGATACACGTGATCTAATACGTGTTCGTTAAGGTATGTACGTATGTAGATATGTATGTATGTATGTATAAAGATATGTACGAGTGTATGCATGTTTGTAACGATGTAGGAAGGGTATGTACGTATGTAGGTGTGTATGTACGTATGTATAAGAATATGTATGAGTGTACGCATGTATGTAAAGATGTAGGAGAGGTATGTATGTATGTAGATGTGTATGTATGTGTGTATAAAGAAATGTACGAGTGTATGCATGTTTGTAACGATGTAGGAAGGGTATCTACGTATGTAGATGTGTATGTACGTATGTATAAGAATACTTATGAGTGTACGCATGTATGTAAAGATGTAGGAGAGTTATGTATGTATGTAGTTGTGTATGTACGTATGTATAAGAATATTTATGAGTGTACGCATGTATGTATGTAGTTGTGTATGTAGGTATGTATAAAGTCAAGAATGATTGTATGCACATTTGTAAAGTTGTAGGGATGGTAGGTATGTATGTAGATGTGTATGTATGTATGTAAGTACATATGTAGTCATGAATTTGACACGTTGAGCGTTAACGTTATTAATGGTGTACCTTGAGAATGAAAAGTAATGCAGGTACGTTATTGAAGCCTCACCAGGAAATGGATACGCAGATGAGATGCTTAAAGTTTCTTAAAGATCTAAATGTGAAGTGTACGCGAATGATCTTGGTTATATAATGTGTGCTAATGTTTTGAATGTATGTGGTGAGTGCAGGTTGTACGGATCACGGGCGATTATCACAAGGAAAAGAGGTCGAAGATCGAGTCACTAGAGAGATTGTGCGGGGAAGTTGAATGTAAAATGTAGAAAACATAAGCTATGTTTTTAATTAGTAAATAAGAGGATGACGGATTTATGAATAAGAGTTATGTTAAAGTTAAAGTTTAAATAAGTTGAGGTATTTATAAAGAAAGAAATTTTATGGCACGAATTTCCGCTGCGACTTTTGTCAAATACGTGTTAGGGTCTAACAGAAAAGCACGAAACATTTATGTAGACGGTTATCCAAAAATAAATATGCACAATTACATTGTTTATGGAAATCAATCAATTATAGTTGAAAGTTTTTTTGTTGCCTTTCCATTTATAACGACACCAAGTTTATTTTTTTCAAAAGCCAACTTCTCCCCTTATATGTCTTTACACATTCGAAGTGATGCGTTACCAAGTTTTTTTATTCCTATTTTTTTTAATGTAGAACAATGCACTTTTATATTTACGAACTCAAGTTTCCGACTGTTGTAGCCTCCTAATTTTAAAATAGAGTAAGCATATACCAGGTATGTAAATAACATTTCAGATCGAGTAGAAAGGTAAATAGCACATCTTTAATTAAAATGGTTTATTAAACAGGGCACGAATAAAGTGTAAGCCGATATATACCTTACGATCACAAAGGGGCTGTCTTTAAGAACCCGATACTGATTTGTAGGTTGCACGGTGAAACCGTTGACCAAATATACACCGCCCTCTTTGAGTTTGTCAAAGAAATAGTGGGCAATGTTATTCCTTGCGGTGCAATGCATTACACCTCTCTGCGCAAATAAAGTCGTAGATTTTTGTTTCAGAATCAAAAGTAGAAAAACGTAAGAATGTGGGATAGTAGAGGGTAAAAAACTATCTTTATGTTAGTGACAATATAGTCGGTGCTCATGTACCTGCCGTTAACACTTGTCACGTCCCATTTTCTACAAACCATTATCATGATAGGTCCGGTGCTCCCTTCACGGAGTTCTGTAGGATCGAATTCAGACCTAAACGAGTCGTGTAGAAGAGTTTATCTCAGTTTGAACGGCGGAAACAGACAAACTGAGTACAATTCAGCGAGAATTCATTTTAATATGTTGATATTATTGATCTGAATGACATGTACAATCGAGTCGACACTTCGGCAGCACTTCGTGGCTCACCGGAAGACAACACCTAGAACTCTCTCTTGATTTCGCTCATTCGACCTATATATATAGTTGTTGATTCCGCTCATACGGACATGACAAATAAGCGGAATCATCTTGACTAAAAAGCGAAATCACTATGATGACTAAAGAGCGAAATCATCACTAGTCATAAAAGCGAAATCAGACTATTATCACATGACCAAACTCAAATTTAACAATCTAAATCTTTGTCTTCTTGTGTAGTGATGTCATGTATGATGTCACTTTGATGTCACCATTATGATGTCATCATTTGATATGATGACATCATGCTCGATCAAATCCGCAACGAACCCGAGACTCGACATAAGACGAAGACGACAGATGAATGCACCAACAAGTTCACTAAGGAACATATGACTGCTTGTACCACCGTCGGACGTTTGCAAACTAAGGGGGCTGGCCATGGCAATAGAGGAGGAAAGGGAACTATGAACCTATAAACATAACAAAGCCGACAATCTTATAGCATAACCAAAGACCGTTCAACTGTCTACAAATTAATCATATCCTAATGAATGATATTAAATGACAGGGATATTCAAAGAGGCACAATAAAACAATGCAATTTAATTAATTTTAAAGCGACTTTTGGTATCCTAGCTTGTAGTTAGAGTTTCTTGAATTGGTTTTTATATAATGTTAGACTTTATAAAAGAGAACAATTTATTAAAAAATACCTACCACTTGTACACTATTAATTATGAATGTGATAGTTCATTTATATGGCTTTGGACACCACATGATTTATAAAAAGTTTAATTCTTTTAATTTGATTTAAAAATTGTAATCAATTGAATATCATCCGCATGTAATATGCACCATTAAGACAAAATGGAAAACCTTTTCAATTTTCCAATCTAATTCGAAGAACTTCACAGGTCGCACACTCCATTTCGTAACCGACATGTATTAATCACACATGTATTAATCACACAATCAATGACTTGAATTAATATTTGTTAATTGGTAACTGATAATCATTATAAAGGAGACAACTTGAAAGACACAAATGTATTTAAGAGGCTCATAATGAAGGTTGTCAATGGCATCAAAGGAAGATAACAGAATTTGAACTTTTACACATCAATTTTCATCATAAAATTCTAAATCTCTACTAAATATATTCACCAACTAACATTGAAAATCAACTGAAGTCTACTAAGATAAAGAATGAACAGAGCATTTATAGCACCCTTAATTTATGTTTACATTGTAGCTTTGTTTTAATAAAATGTTATATCTAATAGCCAAACACTTATGAATAGGTCAATTTGGGTTGTGTTAGGTCAATTAAAGATTTGAGTTAAAAAGAGAACCGGGTAAAAAGTTTGCAAAATTCTACTTTTAATACTCACATGTGGGTCTAAATCCGTTAGCATGTGCACATATTACTGTAAAAGAAGTGAGAACGCTCCCGTGTATGATACAGTTTATCCTTCAAATCACCAATATTATGAGTTCATGAAATACAGTTTATAATCGTATTATAAATATCATCGTTATCATCATCCCTATTTCTATCGTCTAATGTTGCGGTTGGCTGACTGAAAAAATAGAAATATATATTAAATTAACGAACACATATACAATTTATGGAGTCCGATTAAACATTAGAATTATCAAAACCAAACTTCAACAGTTCTTATAAGATGATTAGAAGGTACTCACAAGCCCACTAATACACATTTTCAACAATGTTGCGCTCTTGTAGAACAGTAGTCTGCCACTCATTTCATTTGCTACTTTCCTAATAACAATACACTTTTATAAGTAAGGATTTGCATAAAAGTAAAAAATAAAAAAATTGAAGTTCAAGTAACCAATTATTTCATAAATGACTACTACACCTCAACATTTCCCACTTTTGGAAAAGCTTCCAACAATCTTTGGGCACACGTCTGAACTTTAGTACGGCTTACCATCCACAGACAGACGGTCAGAGTGAGCGTACTATTCAGACGTTAGAAGACATGCTACGTGAATGTGCGATCGATTTGGGAGGTAGCTGGGATAAGAACCTGCCATTGATCGAATTCTCCTACAACAATAGCTACCATACCAGCATCAAGGCTGCGCCTTTTGAGGCATTATACGGTAGAAAGTGTAGATCGCCTGTTTGTTGGGCGGAAGTTGGAGAAGTCCAGTTATCAGGACCAGAGATCGTGTTCGAAACGACGGACAAGATTGTCCAGATTCGTAACAATCTCCAGGCTGCCCGGAATAGGCAGAAGATTTATGCTGATCCAAATCGTAAGGATTTTCACTTCGAAGTAGGTGACAAAGTCCTACTTAAAGTGTCACCCTGGAAGGGGGTGATGCGATTTGGTAAGAAAGGTAAGCTAAGCCCGAGATACATAGGACCTTTCGAGGTTATCGAACGTATCGGGTCAGTTGCCTACAAGTTAAACTTACCTGAAGAGCTCAGTAGTATACACAATGTGTTCCACATCTGCAATCTGAAGAAGTGTTTCGCTGACTCCGCTGACGAGTCAGTGATTATACCCTATACAGATGTGCATATCGATGAGAGCTTGAAATTTGTGGAAAAACCTTTGTCGATCGAAGATCGACAGGTGAGGAAGCTTCGAAGGAAGCATATACCTTTTGTAAAGGTCAAATGGGATGCCCGAAGAGGTCCCGAATTCACGTGGGAAGTTGAATCCACGATGAAGGAAAAGTACCCTTACTTGTTTCAGTAAATCTCGGGTCGAGATTTATTTTAAGGGGGTGAGGATGTAACACCTCGAAAATTTACGTCCTATAAGGTGTTGACACGTGTCATAGGTTTGAACGTGTGAAAGAATGTTCTTGAAGGACTAAAGTTGACAGACAGTGAAACTGTGTAAATAGAAGGGTTCAAAGTGTCAACAATAAATAATTACACTTTGCAATAACCCTACATAATGTTTATAACCTAAAACGAATAGATCACGGATCATACGAAGCGAATTGTGAAAGAAAGTGAGAGATTACAAACTACAGGGGTTAAATGTGCCAACATGTTTAAGTTATACCTCTGAGTGACCTTTTGACAAACCCGAAGCTTTGTAACGATTAATTATGCTCACTAGAATGTACCACAAAAATTTCATGAAGTTTCGATATCGTATGAGCAAGTTGTGATAAAATTCGTGTACGAGGGTTATAAGCGTCAACATTGAAATTTAGGGCTTTTCGGGAAATCACAAAGTTACCCGAGGACTTAACAAAGTGGGTATAAGTCTTAAAGCCCCACATACTAAATAAACAAAGCTTCTTGTGCAAGTTGGATTGAGAAAGCGACCTTTCGGAGGACCAGGGGCCAAATTGCAATAAAAAGAAAATAAAAATCAGGTTATCAAGTCTAAAGCGGCCCGCTTTAGACTTGACTATATGGGAAGCGGGCCGCTTCCGGTCTGCAGATGCAGAAAATGAACAAAGGCACTGGCAGGTGTCTGTTATAGCATTTAACCGACTCAAATTGGTGGTTTTCGAATCTATGGGCTTGTATAAGCTGGTTTCCAGCTTTTAGAGGCTATATACATGCATCATTGATCATTCCTCAAACATTTAGAATCAAAAATTGTGAAAGGTCAAGTTCTTATAAAAGTCTCATATTACACATATCAACTTCTGATCATTCTGAGCCATTCAAGCTGATACCAAGCGTTCCATATCATCCATTAATCAAGTGTAAGTGCCTTAGATCCTTCTCGATTCAGTTTTGATTCATTTATAGCCTAGAAATCAAACCGTCGTAACTACGGTTTGACTTGGCGATAAATCACAAACGATCCAGAGATTTGTCGAAACGAAAGTTGTTACGAGTTGGTAATTATATGAGTATTAAAACCCAAAAAGGGCTCTCACTGATTTTAATCCTAACTATGTCGTTTGTCGAGTCAAAGGTTACCCGAAAAGTCAACAGAAATGATAATCGCATATTTAATGATACGGAGGGCGTGTAATCTGTTTTAACACTCATATAAACTGAAAATAAGTATAAAAACTTGTCTACGCTTGTTTGATTCGACAACTTTCTATTTAGAACCGATTCGGAGCCGAAAGACGCAAAAGTTTGACTTTTGCGTTGACCTCAGTTCTGACCCGATTCTTATAGGTTTAGACATGCCTTAAGGTTCCTTTAGGACCTAGATACACGTGTGTATAAACCTCTGCGTTTATACCACTCGAATCCCTAATCGTCCGATGTTTCCGTTAATCGCCTAAATAGTGACCGTAATGCCCTTATGACCATAAAACGAGATTTTGGGAAAAGTGGAAATTCCATAATCTTAGTTATTGATTATTATGCATGTCCCGAAAATTTCACGATAATCGGAGGTCTAGATTAGGACTTATGCTTAATGACGTAATTATGGCGATTCTTAATACATAAATGACGTCATTAGCGTAAAGCCTATCTAAACCCAATTTTTGACACCAAACCTTTTACTCACTGATGTAATATAATATTTTGGGATTTTTGAAGATTTTTAATTATTTTTAAACTAATCATAAGCTTGGATTAGCGCCTTAATTCGGTTAATACCGAATATACCCTTTTCGGCCATAAAATGAGTTTTACAAATCCTTTTAACGCCAATCCAATTGCTACTGATTTTAAATATTAATTAGAGTGTTTTGAACCTGTTTAACTGATCAGGAAACTCAGAATCGTATTTTAAACCGTACGTCGCTTAAAACGGCTTTATACGCGTAATATACGCATAGTTTGGGTTTAAAACTATTTTAACATATAAGACTTATAACCAAATGTTATAACCTGTTAATATAAGCTATTTTACTGATGTAATCAGACCCGGTTCATAGAAACCTAATTTAATCCTTTTATAATCTTTAAAATGACCAAAATACCCCTACGGGACTTATTAAGAGATTAAACTCGTTTTGGGCATCATGGGTGATATCCTACTGATATCACAACTTATTTAAGGTGTATTAACTTAGGGAACCTGTTTAGGACTCTTACGGATACCCGTTACGCTTTATGCGCGTTCGGTTCGGTTTATGTAACTAGTTTACATAAATTAGCCGAAACGGGTCAAACCTTATCGGTTTATTCTCAAAATCCAGAATGTGTATCATATACCCATATTAAACAAGTCTTCAAACTTGTCGGGTCTAAATCACATTCTATCCGGTCTTCGCTTAATCGTGCGTACGAACCGTATCTTTAAAACTAACCGGTCTAAGCGTAAGCTTAACTAAAGACCCGTTAGGATTCTAATAGGTTATTATAAACCTTCGTTCCAGATTAGGAGAACCAGTAAAAGATACCCGCACTCGCTGATTTTGAACTATACTTGCTCAGGTAAATACTTTTAACTTATTTCCCTATACGGGCTTGGGTAAGGTATATAAAATACCGCTTGGTCGGGCGTTGAATATTTAATCTTATTATGGTTAAATTATTGAGATGTCTCCGTTTAATTTGTTTTGTTGCTTAAAGCCTTTGGGGGGTTAATGACCGTGTCCCGGATATCCCTGGCATCATTTTACGAAATGGCCACGACCTTAGCACTCTGGTGTAGGCGTACACCTGTAGTGTCTCATAATTTAAGTGGTGTGTTAATTGATCTTTAACCCGGCTCGATCCGGGCTACTGAACGCATAAGGAACATGTAAATCCTTTACAAGTTTATATATTAAATAATTATCCCAAGTTATAAAAAAAAATATTTGTGCCTTGTGCCTTAAATGCATTTCTTAAACTCTTTTCAAAATGAGTCGGTTGATTGTATTTACCAGTGTAAACTGACGTATTTTCTTAAAAAGATTGAGTGCAGGTACTACGCGAAATAGGCTGGCTTGTCTCCTAGCATCCACATTAAGTCTCGCCAGCTTGGATGTCATATCTGTTGAACATTTGTTTCCTTTTTATTTTGTTTGATCTACCTGTGGATTATATTCGACTACTTGTGATACTTCATATTACAATATCGTTTGGTTGAATTAAATCTATATATTGCTTCCGCTGTGCATTTAAATATTGTGTTGTTTGACTATTATGTTGCCAACCACGTCACGATACTCCCCCACCGGGCCCACCGGTGACACGTGGAAATCCGGGGTGTGACAAAAATTAGTAGGTTACAAAATTCGTCTGAGGAAATAGAAATTAATACATTAAATTTGTACATTTCAACTTAGAGGAGGAGATGAAGGGGCTGAAACTTAATTCAATTATTTCAATTAAAGGTATTTATAATAGGCAATTACAACTTGAAAGAAACAAATGTATTTAAGAGGCTCATAATGAAGGTTGTAAAAAAGTTGATATAACTAAATTTTTAAGTATATATAGATTATTTTAATCAATATTATTTTAAGTACTGCATTTAAAACATCATAAATGTTGATTTTAAAATAGAACATGTAACTAAATTTTAGATTATATATAGATGTTCAAGTAAGAGCATTCACATCTTGTTTTTTTTTTTTTTGAACGGCAAATTAGGATCACTGACGGACCACTGGAGTATCATCGTGCCACCAGAGGAACCGCCCGATCATATCCATCTCCACTAGGCATAATGCCACACCAATTCTGGAGGAAACCCAATAAATATGGGAAAACCCCCTTGTGGGAATCGAACCCAGGACCTATTGGTCCCAAAGCCTTATCCCACCACCAACATGCCACTAGGCTATAAAGCCTAGATTAAATTTCTTTAAGTGTAATTTTTATATTATAAAAAAGTGGTTGTAAGTAATTATGAGTGAAAAATAGAGAAAAGTTATTGTTTATTTGTATATTTAAGGGGATATTGTTTACTTTATATAATTTTTAATATATTTTGAAAGTGTTTGTGAGTGAAGGAGAGAAAAATTATAATTATGAAAATATAAAAAATATTATTTAATTGACAGAATAGAGAAAATATAGTTGTTTTTAGTGTAATTATAGGATAAAAATGGTAGAAGAGATGTGAAGCTCGCTATCTATTTCTTTTTATTCTTTTTATAATATATTTACTAATTTTGAGTAGAAATATTACAGCTAATATTAAAGTTGTTGCTGGGTGTAAATGCGCTAAAAGACTAGCGTGAAGGGACCTTGATAACATATGATTTTATATAAGAAAAACGAAACATGAATGTCATTATTTAGTTAAATAGGTCTAAATTAGACTAAAACGTTGAACCACGCACGTTAGTTATGGTATGTTAACTTGTAAAATTTATACCACAACGTAATACATTATCGTAGAAAAAAATAACCATGACGAGGCTTATTCAAGCGGATTTGAATAATAATAATAATAATAATAATAATAATAATAATAATAATAGCGGTAGTGGTGGTTGTAGTGGTAGTCGT
Source organism: Helianthus tuberosus (assembly GCA_030545235.1). Classification (NCBI taxonomy): domain Eukaryota; kingdom Viridiplantae; phylum Streptophyta; class Magnoliopsida; order Asterales; family Asteraceae; genus Helianthus; species Helianthus tuberosus. Next base: position 225,652,336 of record CM060442.1, on the reverse strand, counting down.
AATAATTAAATAAATTTATAAAGTATACTGCTTAATAAAATTAAAAGTAAATCATAAGGGAAGAAAAATAAGTTACTAATAGTATAAACTAAGAAAGGAAGAAAAGTAAATTTAGTAACGGAAAGAAAAGCAAAATGATATAGTACAAATGTAAGAGTATAATGTACAAATTAAATAAGCACAAAGAAATTAAAGAGTGGTGTTATGAGTAATTTATTTTTATAAATAATGCCGTTCAATAATTAAAATAAAATAAAAAATAAAAAGTAATATAGTGTTAATTTGAACATTTATGCGTAAGGGATATAACAATTGTGTGATAAATAAAGACAAGTCATGTAAAGTTAGAACTTTTGTTAGGATTTTTTCATAGTAGATATAATGCTAAATGAGAAGGTTTATTTGAGAAAAAAATTTAATTGAGAAAATAAAAACATAGATATAATGCTAAATGAGAAGGTTTATTTGAGAAAAAAAATTAATTGAGAAAATAAAAACAAATTGTACAATTGTAAAATATTAAATATTTTTTCACTTATTTCATTTATTAACATCTTTGACTAATTAATAAGTCATAAAAACTATCATCATTCACACTAATGTTTTTTTTTTACTACACACATCAAAAGTTATTCTACACCTTTCGAAATTTACCCTACACATGTTGAAATTTATCATACAGAACCCGTAATTTATCATATAAACATTGTAATTTATCCTACACTCTAAAGTATTTTATTTTATTTTTTTGAAAAAATATATATTTTGAAGATAAGTTACAAATTTTAATGTAGTTAGCTATTAAATAGGAATACTACTAATTAATGATATTTGTAGGTTTACCATATTACTCTTATAGTAACATTAAATGAAGTAAATGAATCACTCTTATTGGTTGAAATTTCTTCTTTTTTCTTCTTACAAAAAGTTTCTTCTCATTTGAACTCTCCACCAGTGCTACAACTATTTTTAGGATGTTAAGATATGGAGCTTTGTAAAACTAAGTTGATTGTATTATCGTATATTTCGATGTTTTTTTATACATAAACTAGGTTAGAACCCCGTGTATTACACGAGTTCAATAAATATAATTTTATATACTAAATAATAAAATAACAAATCTTTAAGAGTCTTGTTTATCACACAAGTTGAATAAATATAATTTTACATATTAAATAAAAAAAAACTTTAAGAACCTCGTGTACTGTACGGGTTGAATAAATGTAATTTTATATCAGATAATACAAAAATATATATTTAAAAACCACGTGCATTACACGAGTTTAATAAATGTAGTTTGTATACCAAATAATATATATATATATCTTTAACATGTGTATTACACGGCTTGAATAAATATAATTTTGTATACTAAATAATAAAAAAAAGTTATATCTTTAAAAAACTTGTGTATTACTAGGTTGAATAAATGTAATTTTACATGTTAAGTAATAAAAAAGTTAAAAGTTAGGTTTGTTTTTATAAACTAAACTCAATCAAATAAAAACGTCTTTCTCAAAGGTTAGAACACCTGACCGAGAAGAGCTGGTAAGATATACATCATCACATTTTTGGTATAGGGTGGGAGTTGGCTATAAAGTCCATTTTTCCTACAAAGTGTACAGAGCCATAAAACATCATAATGTCAACTATAAAACACACTTAAAACCCACAAATAACATAGTGGATGTTACTAAAACACCATATGTGTGGGTTTTGTGTTGTGTTTTGAATGATATGGCTTTGATTATCGAATGACTAACATTAGTGTGTTTTATGTTGATTATCATATTGTGTTTTATATTCATAGTTGTACGATGGTGTGTTTGAAATTTTTAAGGAATGTTAGGGTTTGGATATTGTGTTTTAGTGATCTTCACTATGTTATTTGTTGGTTTTTAGTGTGTTTTATCGCTGAAATTGTGGTGTATTAAGACTTTGTACACTTTGTATGAAAAATAGATTTTGTAGCGGAACCCCACCCTTTTGGTATAATACTATGTTTATTATATTAATATAATATCATTATCAAACTGTGTTAATGTTATATTAATATTAAAACATGTGAAATATTAATTTACGTAATGTTATGTTAATATTCTTTTAATTTTGATCAATATACTAGTTACCGTGTGGATATTATATTAATCCAACAATATTAAGTTTGGTTTTGATGATAGATAATTTGGTTTATTTTTAAAAATATCTTATTTTAAATTAACAATTTAAATCTGAAAATAATATTTTATTAGAAAAATAGAAGGATTCTATTTGAAATTCAAAGTATAATAAGATTTAATATTCATTTACTATTTAATTAATATAAAATAAGTATGAAAAAAGGAAGAGAAAACAGAAAATTAGATGGTTCTAATGAATTATATGTGTCACACATTGGTTTACTTTATTATATATATATACACACACACACACACATAGGTTAGAATCTCGTGTATTACACGGGTTGAATAAATGTAATTTTCTACACTAATAATAAAACAATATATCTTTAAAAGTCTTGTTTATCATATGAGTTGAATAAATGGTTTTACATATTAAATAATAAAAAAATATTGAAACCCCCATATATTGTACGAGTTAAATAAATGTAGTTTTATATACAAAATAGTTAAAAAAAATTATATCTTTAAAATCCTTTTGTATTTCACGGGTTGAATAATAAATGTAATTTTGTATATCAAATAACAAAAAAAATATATATTTAAAAACCTATGTATTACACAGTTCAATAAATGTGATTTTGTATACTAAATAATAAAATAAAAAATTATATCTTTAAAAAAACCTCGTGTATTACACGAGTTGAATAAATGTAATTTTACATATTAAATAATAAAAAGGTTAAAAGTTAGGTTTGTTTTTATATACTAAACGGAAAAAGACGGAAAAACAAAAAATTAAATGGCTCCAATTAATAACGCGTGTCATGCATTGATTTACTTTATTATAAAGTATAGATACAATACATACATATCCATACTTCAAATTGATAATGTAACTAGTGGACTTCCCCGTCGCATTGCGGCGGGAAGCCACCCAGTATCTGTTTGATTGAATAAGGCATCGATGTCGTAATTGGCACTTTGTATAGCAATTGTAAGATAAACCCTAAAAAATATTGTCATGATATGCCTAAAAGAATATTGATACATAGTTTATATGTATCAAAAACTAAAAAAAATGAATATCAAAAGTACAAATATAGGTACAAATGTTCGGTTGAAATCGATGCGGTACGAATGTTGATGTTGTTCCAACAATATCAGCTTTGTTTGTCACTGACACTTGCTATAGCTTATGATATAAAAGATGTACTCTATACTGCTACCAAATTTGTTCGGATAGTATTAATTATGTTTGTCACGGTAAAGAACAAAAAAACAAACAATTATAATTGACTCGTTCAATTTTGAACAAATTTTTTATCGAAATACAGATAAAAATTATAAGCATGCCGTAACACTATATTCTGAGTTTAATAAATCATTAAACTATATTATTAGAATAAACGAAAAAAAATGGTAAGCAACGTTAATTTATAAAATATCGTAGCTTGAAAATTATAGAATATAAACAATATATGTTTAAAATGATTTATAATAATAAAATATTAAAAATAAAAAATATATATAATAATATAATAATGTTAGGTTACTATTTATGACCACTAATATATAATATTTAGGTTGCGCTTTTGTCCTCTAACTAGTTTTTGCCCCGCCCGCGTTGCGGGGCAATACTCCGAATATTTCACTCTCTTAACATGTATGTTTGTGTTTCGGTTACTTGTATATACTACTGATAACACGATCTCAAAATAAATTACATCGAGTCAACAAATTAAAACAAAAACACTACTGAAGGGGTATGGTCCCAAAAAGCCGCGCAACCCCCTGCAAGGTCGCGCGAGACCATACTCCTTAATCAGCAATTTTCTTGATTGCCAACCTCGCGCGGGCTACAACAGACCGGTGTAGCGCGGCGCGAGGTCCACATAAGAGTAAAACTCCAGTTTGCAACACTTAGCATTCTAAAAGGAACATCTGAAAGCCCATGCCGCGCGCATGGTAACAACGTGCTCAGCAAGAATCATGCGTGACTACGGCGCGAGGCTTTTCCAGATAGTACACAAGGTACAAGTGGCAGAATAAAAGAGCCAATCAGGGTCCTTCTGTTCCTGCGCAATCGTGCTCCACGATCGTCTGACATGCAGGAGACAAAAAGTACTGAAGGACGCCTATGTGGCACCAATCATCGGGCAGAGACAACTGCCCCACGATCTCCACTTACCTGCTGATGGCAGAGGGCGACCAGGCCGACAACAGTGACACGTGGCTCCAATCACGTTGCGCCAACTCCACAGAGCTTCTAGAAACCACTAACGGTCGACACCAGTGAGACAAGGAGCATATCCTCCATGTTGTCGCCTTCCGGCCCAAGGCCCATCAGCCCACACCCTCTTACACCTCTCCGGCTATAAATAGAGACCTCCACTTCACAGGTTAATTCATTCCATTCCCTCTACTCTCTCACTTAACACTTAATTATCTCCAAAGCACAGTCGCTTATTCTCACGCCGGAGCCCGGTTAAGAGGGAAACCCCCACATTCCCCTCTTAACGAGTAACGGTGTTTTGTTTTGCAGTTATACACGGTCATTAAGGAGCTCAGGAATCCAAGAGAAGATTAACCACTATGCAAGGAACATAAACCAAACTGATTATCACCTAATTAGTTCTGTGTTTCTTCAACTACCATACTTTTACTAAAAAAACTAAAACGATGGGAAGACTATAATTTTAAATTGGGAGCAAAATTGAAAATTTTAAGGACAAATGAGCATGTACCAGGCATGCCTGAACGAATAAAAATTACACCTATGCCCGCCCGCGTTGCAGGGCGTTAAATCAAATATTTCTTAGTTTCATAACATGTATGCATGTATTTAGGTTACTTGTACATATTACTTATAACACGATCTAAAAAAATTAATTGAGACAACCAATTAAACGAAAACACTACCATAATTTTGCTAAAAAAATTAAACCAATAACAGGTCTATAATTTTGAGCTGGTGGTAAAATACTAATTTGTCAGGACCAATGAGCGAGTGTTAGACAACTGTTTGACACAATAAAAGTTACATTGAGTCAACCAAACAAAATAAAACAGTGCTATAGTTTTGCAAAAAAAAAAAAAAGTAAAACGATGGCAAAATCATAACTTTAATCTGGGGGAGAAATCGTAAACTTTGAAATGGGAGCAAAATCATAATTTTGAACAGAGGGCAAAATCGTAAAAATATTTTGAACTGGGGTGAAATCATAATTTCGAGCTAGGGGCAAAAGCATATTTTTATTTTGAAAGGGGGCAAAAGCGTAATTTTAGACGGAGGGCGAAACCGTAAATTTAAATTGGGAGTAGAATTAGAAATGGGTTTTTGAACTGAGGGCAAAAGCGTAAATTTTGAGCCAGGGCAAAAATATAATTTTATTTTAAATTAGGGGAAAAACGTAATTTTAAACAAAGAACGAAACCGTAATTTTAGGCTGGAAATAAAAGTAAATTAAAAATTGGTGTATTGGGTTTATGATCATTAGGTCATGGGTTCAATTCCCACAAAGGGGGTTTTCCCAGATTTATTGGGTTTCCTCCTGAATTGGTGTATAGGCATTATTGCCTAGTGGAGATGGATATGATCGGGTGGTTCTGCTGGTGGCACGATGATACTCCAGTGGTCCGTCAGTGATCCTAATTTGCCGTTCAAAAAAAAAAAAAAAATTTGGTGGTTCAATAGGGAAGTGTCAGACAAGCTGCCTGGCACTATTCCCCTAACTTCCTTTTGTATAAGTAGGAAATGGATCCATCACTCTTTTTAGCATTTCCAATTGTAGCACAAAAAGTCGTAAACATGAATATATGAATACAAGATTTATCGTATATATAACGTGTATAGAAACGATGGAAAAATCATAATCATTCAATATAACGTGTATAGAAAGGACGGAAAAAATCTTAATCGTTCAATGAATTGATTGCAACTATTAGAAGCTACCTCAATTAGTAAAAGTTATCAATGTACAATAACTAGCAAACAAGGACGCAACAATAATAACAAACTTTCAACATATTTCGGCTTATATGTATTTTTAGAAAGTTAACAATGTATTTAGGTTACCTTTTGATATAACAAAGAGTTAATAGTCAAAATCACTTTTGCCACTTTAGTTCAAAATTCATTTTTTTTTAAATTTGGGTCCCTGAGGTTTGCATTTTGTTGCCATTTTAGTCCAAATTTCAAAAAAGTCTAATTTTGTCTGGATTTCTTACTGAATTTTGTCTTCTTCCTCATTTCCTATAAGGGCAAAATTGTCATTATAGATTATTATAAACTAATTTATATTAAAAAAAGCCTCAAAGAACTTTAAATAACCCTAATCGATCAAAACCTCTCACCTTCCCCCATAATCTTCTTCCTCAGACCTGCTTCCTTTCCCCTAATCGAACATCGAACCCTATCAATGGATGACAACGAAGACTAGAACTGGTGCATCCGAAGAGAAGGCACAACATTTGATCCTGAAGTAAAGAATCACGATTACGTATCATATTTTACTTCAGGATCAAACGTTGTGCCTTCTCTTCGGATGCACCAGTTCCAGTCTTCGTTGTCATCCATTGTTAGGGTTTGATGTTCGATTAGGGGAAGGGAAGCAGGTCTGAGGAAGAAGATGATGGGGGAAGGTGAGAGGTTTTGATCGATTAGGGTTATTTAAAGTTCTTTGAGGCTTTTGTTTTTAATATAAATTAGTTTATAATAATCTATAATGACAATTTTGCCCTTATGAGAAATGAGGAAGAAGACAAAATTCAGTAAGAAATCCTAACAAAATTAGACTTTTTTGAAATTTGGACTAAAATGGCAACAAAATGCAAACCTCAGTGACCCAGATTTAAAAAAATTGGATTTTGGACTAAAGTGGCAAAAGTGAGCAAACCTCAGGGACCATTTTGGCTATTAACTCTATAACAAAAAATAAGTATTTTTCATAGAATATTACTTTCTAACATTCCCATGAATAGTGTCTAAATTATCTTATTGTGTATTTTGTTTTGCCTTTTTTTCCTTTTCTTAAGCATACTAAACTTTAGGGTTTTTTAAATTTTGTAACAATTTTTTGTTTTTTTTTAATAATTTTAGCCACAATAGTTAAATGAGTTTAGTTTTTTACGATTTAAGGTTTAAATATTGTTATTATTGAAACCGATATCGTTTTTTTGTTTTCATGGTTTCCAATTAGCCGCACCGATAAACCCCAGAGGGCACGGTTACAGTTTTACGCGCTGCTCTGCAACGCAGAGGCTTAACACTAGTTGTTATTATTATGCATATAATGGCAAAACCACTTACACTAGTATATGTATAATAGTTATTCTAGTATATCGTAAGGTTATGGGGTATATTTTCATGCTTCATAACTACATGTAGACGTCACGTCACCCACTTTACCCTCTTTCACTTCACCTCACATTAAGGAAATAGTTTAACCCTAATAACGCCCCTTAAGTTAATTAAAATACATACATATGGTATGTTGTGTGAGTGTGTGCAAATTTCCCAATGCTTGATTCATCCCCCCTCATTTCTCTCCTAGGTAACTTCTTAACACGTGATTGCGTGAAGCTTATAATGCGCCTTAACACCCTTATGAGCGGTACAACAGATGTTAACGAATGCCAACTAGGTTAACGCCAATAGACGTTAGAGTATATTAGACACCTAGTATGATCATCAATCAATCGTAAAGTTTCTATTTAGTATAAGCTCGTATTAAGCACCCCCGCGTTGCGGCGGGGGCGTAAAACGGTGTCAAATAGTATTAATGTCACACCACCGCGAGCGACCACCAACACTGAATTGCGGTGACGTCCAAAAATTATATCAAGCGCACGAAGAAAGGCATGGTTTTCCAGGAATGCTCAGAAGCATTTATTGCATGCACTAGCCGTGGCAGAACTGCCCTACTGCGTGGCGAGGTCATATACACGAGGCGATCATGGTCATCCAACTATAATAGTAGAGGCTGTTGCGTCACAGGATCTCTGGATTTGGCATGCTTTTTTGGTGTTCCTGGTTCACTTCACGACCTTAACATCATCTACCAATCAGATATCTTTAACGATGTCATAGCAGGAACTGGTCCAAACACCAGTTTTACAGTTTGGGGGTTGGAATAGAAGCGCGATTACTACCTTGCGGATGTAATATACCAAACGTACTCTCCAATCGTTAAAACTATTCCGCACCCGACAGACAATAAAAGAAAGAAATTTCCAAATTTTCAAGAGGCGGCGAGAAAAGATATTGAACGATGTTTTGGGGTTCTACAAAAAATGGCATATCCTTGAACATCTAGCACGTGCTTTTACACCACAGGGGTTGCGATACTCTATGTATGCTTATATCTTGTTGCATAACATGATCATCGAAGACGAAGATAGAGCGATTTGTGAGTACGACGAAAACGCGCCTAACGGGAATTCTGTTTCAGTAAGTGTAGAACAACAAGATTTAAACGGATTCTCCCTATGAAACGGGTACACACATCAAAACCTTCAAGCGGACTTGGTGGAATACATTTGGAACAACGTACAAAACGAACCCAATGACGACATGCCCGATGAAGACTAGTAGTTTTTTTAATTTTTTTTTTAGTTTAGGTTGTTTTTTTAATGTAATGTACTAATGTAACAATTAATATTTCTTTTAGAGTTTAAATTAATTTTAGTTATATATATATATATATATATATATATTGCATATTTAATTTGTTAAAATAAAAAATAATATATAATAAATGGGGAAGACCTATCCTTCATCCCCTTGGTTCATCCTTAAAGAGTCATCCTCTAAGGACTTGCCTCTTTTGACACGCTATAGTCTTATTAAAAATCAACAAACGTTCACATTTAAAAAAAAAAAAAAAATCACTCTAACATACTTTTGTATATAAAAGTCTTTACACATGTAAAAAAAACATGAAAAAAATTCTCAATCTTAATTTTCTTATATTAAAGTCTATATACTTGTATTGAATAAATATACTCGTAAACAAATGTTTAAAGTAATGACACTTTACCTCTCAATGTGTCAAAATTGTATGAGGCGACGTTCAATTTTAACCTTATTTTGAGTAATTTAAAGAGTAACAAGTTATTATTATTATTATTTATCATTAGTATATGCATTGCAGAAAAGTGTACCGAATTTAAATTAGAAAATTTGAGTTGAGGGACTTTTTGAAATGTGCAACAACTTTTAATTTTTGTATCATTTCTAATGACAATCTCATTCGCATAATCGTTCGTTCTAGTGAAAATCGAGTAGAACCCAAGTGTTGATCTATGATGATTTTGTAAGTGAGATTGTTTAAGACAATGAAATTTAAGTTTGGAGTGTTGTTTATACCATCATTATGAAGTATTATCTAATAATGAGTCAAAGTTTGATTTATAAAAATTCAGTTTTAATATAAAACTTATTATAATTAGGTGTAAACGAGCTGAGCTAATTGAGATCGGCTCGAAAAAAGCTAGAAATGAGTCGAGCTTAAACGAGCTCGAGGCCGAGCCTAAAAATAAGCTTGTTTAGTAAACGAGTTTGAGGCCGATCTTCACTTATCGAGTTGAACCGGCCCACGAGCCTAAACGTGCCAATTATTTATATAATTTTTAATTAATAAATTAGATATATAATTTAAACAGTAATAATTTTATTTATAATATTATGTAAAATAAAAAATTATATATATAATAAATGAATTGATAAAAATAATAATTATAATTAATATAAATTAGTTAATAAATAACAAATGAGTCATACTTGAACCAAACTCAATCTTAAAAAAACTAACACGAGCTTAAGGGGCTGTTTGGCAACATCTGAACCAATAAGTGCTGAATGAATAAGAGGTCTGAATGGGTAAGAGGGTCTGAATGGGTAAGTGCTGAACCAGTAAAGTGCTGTTTGGTTCCATATCTGAATGACAGTGTAAAATGACATTTTTACCCCTCCCCACAAAATAAACCCTCTAAACTCTTTGTCTGCAACAAATGTACACGGTCTCTCTCTCTCGATCACACTTCAGGCAACAAAACACCCTCACACCTGAGAACCCTTCATATCTGCAACTCCTCTTCCTTCAAACTCGCACAGGAACTAGTTGCACCCCCTCCTCTCCGGCGACACGTTTCCGGCGACACACCACCATCATCCTCTGTAACACCCTAACACGTTTAACCTTAAAACGACGCAGCGGAATTTTGAGTCTGAAAATTTCTTTCATGACATACATCTTGACATTCTAAACATTCATTTTATAAGATAAGAACATAACTTATCGGCACAAAAATTTCATATTTAGCCATTCCCGTACAATCCGTCTTGTGACTCGATCTTCGATCTCCAATCCTTGGATATCCTCATGGCTGGTACTACCTGCGCTCACCACATAAAATTCATACATTAGTACGCGTTATAAACATACAAGGTTTGTTCACGTTTACTTCTCGCTTCATCTACTCTTTACATTCCAGCTTTTCCATCCTGTCATACCATCCGTGGTGATACTTCTTTGCCATTCCTGCATTTCACTTATAACTCCATGTACACGAATAAACAACGTAAAAACTTGATCGTACCAACCGACTTACATACATACCTAAACTTCATACACACTATCTCCATACATACATACGTACACACATACATGTCAACCTACATACAAACTTACATACAATTACATACCAATCATTCTATATGTATCTACATATATACATACCTACATTGTCACGTACGATCATATTATCCCACCTATAAACATTCACACATGCATACATACATACGTACATACATACATACTCCTTATTACATGCCTTCACATAAACCTACATACGTGCATACATTCGTACATACTCACTTTCGTACGCATACATACTTCCTACATACACCCATACATATATACACTTAGGTTTATAAAACATACATACGTACATGCCTACATTCTTACATATATCTTTATAACCACCTGCTTGAGCATACCCCACTCATACTTACCTATTCATATACATCTTCGTATATACTCATACATACATACATGCTTGCTTATCCACATAGGGGCGATTGCCAATGAGAATTAAATTAATAATTCTTACCTGGAGTACGGGATCCCACTTTAAGGTTCATAAACGGAACCTAAGGTGGGATTCTTACCTGGGCTATGGGATCCCGCTTTAAGGTTCCTAAATGGAACCTAAGGTGGGATTCTTACCTGGGCTATGGGATCCCAAGGGGAACCAACATACCTATATCGTCACGCACGATCATGTCATCCCACCTTTATACATTCACACATACGCTTACCATAATGGTCATAAAACATGAGTTAAACTAGTTATACGCGACTTAAAACGCGTTTAAACGAGTTCCCGATACAAAACGGAGCTAACAAGCAACTTTCGACAAACAGCCACCCCGTCGCGTAGCGCGACGGGCCGTCGCGTAGCGCGACGCCATCAAACAAACAGAATGTTTGTTGCTGCAGTGCTGCAGATTTCAGCACGTCCGCGTTTCACGGAAACGGTCATAACTTCTTCGTTATTGGTCCGTTTTACCCGATTCTTTTTCCTACGCGTCCGTAATTTAATTCTCCATCTTTTGGAGTTAAGAACCGACATCCGGATTAACAAAATCTCAGACTTTTATCTCTTCGGCTTATTACCCTTTTTCCCAACCTTGACCCGTTCATGCATTCGTCAACGTAACTTGTTCGTTTTACCATATCCTCTTATACACATAATGATATCCATGACGTCTATCATAAATTACTGAACTCTTGGATATCTTGCATCCTTTTAGTACATTATCATTCATATGCTCATTGCGACCCGTTAAGGGTATTCACGCATTAATTTGGTCTATGACTAACCAAACCATCATCCCTACTACCATACTTGTCCAAAACGTTACACTAATCGAATAACTTACTTCTAAACTACTTTTAAGATCGTCTACCCCAAAATACCCATCAAGGGCATTTTGGTCAACTTTAAACCCATCCTTTACGACGAAAGACTTTAACACATATTTGACCTCAAACATCATGTTTAATTCATTACAATACTTTATTACTTACGCGTACTAAGAAGTGATTACGGAAATCACTTACCTTATGCATCCGTGCTCGTATCCGATTCCTTGCCTCTTCTTGACCCGTTAACACCTTATGCTTGAGTCCGTCTCGTCGTGATTCCTATACTTTCATTTCATCGAAATCACGCTCTTATTAGTATACACCTTTGTACACGTAACAATCATATCACTCGCATAATTCATCCTTAACTTTCCTTAGTCATTTCTAACAAGCATTAAAATACATAATCAACTTCATATAGTCATATCCGTATACGTTAAACTCATGTAACTCATCACGTCATTACATTTAACACGGATTGCTATAACATGTACCATACGACTTCCCATCAACCTACATCCACGACAACGAGTCAAGTCATGTTTCTTATGCTTAGTTGACTTTCAAAAGTCAACTATTAACCATACTTAACTATCGACTTATCATCATATACCCGTAATCATCATAATCGACTATACGGACGACACTATATACATTTCATCATACACTTGATGTGAGTACTACCTTTTAAGCAATACGTACAACTATTTCATGCACAATTCTTCTAAACTCATACATAACCCATCAAAACCAACTACTAATCATCATGTATCATTCCAAATGAACATTAAACATAACATCATCATATTCCTATACTTTCATCTAACAATAATTCATCATACCCACATAATACATCAATCATTCAACAAGACTTGAACATAGGAGGTGATTACTAGTCATAATCTTCACCCTAACTAACGGGTGTCACCTCTAAACACCAAATTAACGCAAACCGTTCATAACCCATGTTCTACACGAGGATTCTAACCCTTATACATGATCAATTTCATATTAACTTACGGATTAGAACATAACCCACTTCACCCATGATCACCAATCTTAGATTTAAGACATACCTTATGATCCCCTCGTGTTGGTGATCATTAATCCATGCTCGGTTATGAATTTCAACTTCATCTTGCCTTCCAATTTGAGCTTAAAGGCGATTTAGGGTTTGAGGCTCCATGGGAGCCTCCTGATCTTTCTCGAACACACACGATGTGTGTGTCTATGTGTGTGTTTAGTTATCTTATAACTTAACTTTCATTTGTTCCATTTTAGCCCCTCAGGTTTACTTTTAAAACATAACTGACACTACCTTAGTCATTTAAGACTTTCGACCATACCCTTAACTAGGTTAAATAACCTAGTTATTTGTTTCCTGACGTGTCACATTATAACATACAACAAACATTAACATTCAGATTTTGGGGCGTTACAAGTCTACCACCCTTAAACAAGGTTTCGTCCCCGAAACCTTTCTCACTTTCATCAAACACACATTATCTTTTCTTCTAGTCCATCCATACGACTACTAGCCCATACTTTCCTGATCATTCTTTCTTATATCATTTTCATTTTCATTTACTTGACCTGTCAATAACTGGTCAATACACATACTCTTCCGTCCTTTAATATGATCCTTTCTTAATGGATCTAATATCTCCATCTCACCTTTAAAATTTACATTCTCTATATACTCTGTATAACATTTAACTTTTGTTTTGTTATCACAACAAAACTATTATTACATAATCACGCCTACGTGCTTAATTCTAACGTTAACCTCATTCTACATTTCTACAGCTACGTATACCTTGCATACCTTTATTTTATCTTTAAATCATTTCGTTCATTTCACATTACTATTGCTTTCACTTCATGCATTACTTAATTTACACATATACAGGTGTCATACTAGTTCATATCTATCCAATCATGAGTTAAATATTCTCACTAACCTCTTTTTCATTTCCCAACCCACGATCTGCAACCCAGATCGATTCATCTTTTCCTCGAGTACTAGCCATAATAGGCCAGATTTCATTCATCCGTGTCATGGGTTTCCACTCATGCACATCCTTTCCCCAATACGATTGGTTTCATCACATCAATAATCCTGCTATAACATACCGCACATTCTATTTCTTACATGCAATCTTTTCATTCAATTAATCATTTTGCCAACGGAAGTACACGCTCGTACTTCCTTCCATTCGTACTTACTTGCAAAGACCTTATTACATCGTTTCAATATTTCTTACTGAGCTCACCATTTCCGCCCATACTCAAGTTATTGTCCGGGTCACAGCCCGTCATCATTCCGACTTCTAAGAGTCAATTACTAACACATCTAACACGTAACTTATACAAACTTCGTTTATTATACTATCACTTTTTACTTTATACTTATTTCTATGACCCGTTCGACTCAATCATGGTCAAACTGTCGACATCTTCTTAGGCAGATTAATTTCATCTTCTTATATTTTTGAATCCGTCTCACGGATTCAGACGCATCATTCATGCTTTTTCATTCATTGAATCCGCCTTACGGATTCAAAAATTTCATTCATGCCTCTTATCCTTGAACCCGCCTCGCGGATTCAGACATTACATTCATACCTTTCCTCCTTGAACCCGCCTCGCGGATTCAATCATTACATTCTTACTTTTCCTCCTTGAATCCGTCTCGCGGATTCAAACATTCATTCTTACCTTTCATCCTTGAATCCGTCTCACGGATTCAAACATATCGTTCATGCCTTTCATCCTTGAATCCGTCTCACGGATTCAAACATATCATTCATGCCTTTCATCCTTGAATCCATATCACGGATTCAAACATATCATTCATGCCTTTCATCCTTGAATCCATATCACGGATTCAAACATATCATTCATATCTCGTTGATCCGCACTTAATCACGGATTCAACATTCTTCATTCTTATCAGGCATGTTTTTCATTCTTACATAGTACTCTCAATTTCCCGAGAGTCTTACTTCCCATTTCACCCACACGCCCGCCTGCTACCCATCTCTACCGGACATACCTGTAACAATTATCATGACCTCACGAACGTCATACGTTTCTCGTGTACTGGCCAGGTACACAATCCACATAGTAGTTTCGTGCCTTCATGTAATTGTCACCTTATGTTCGTAGACTTAGGCTTCGGCGCGTGTATTGCTTCCAATACTTCGTTACTATACTATCATTTGTCTTTCATCTTAAAATTTTCCTTCCCTGAATGAACTTTTCCATTACATACATCCACATATTACATTTACGTACCTGGGCTCATTTGCCTATTTATCCTATTACCTCTTTGCCTGCCTTAGTATTCATCCTAGACCGCATTCACGGTTCATCCTCTTCCAACACTTATGCTTACCTTGCACATACAAACCGTCAGTTTCTTTATACGTATACATAAGTACATACTTTCATTAGCCTTTACCTTTGGATCTTGATCGAGTCTTAGATTGTACGGACTTCTTATCTCAAGAGCACACAAGTTTGAGTTCAAGTACTTACCTTCTCGTACTTGATTCTCTCAAACCAGGGCTCTGATACCAACTTGTAACACCCTAACACGTTTAACCTTAAAACGACGCAGCGGAATTTTGAGTCTGAAAATTTCTTTCATGACATACATCTTGACATTCTAAACATTCATTTTATAAGATAAGAACATAACTTATCGGCACAAAAATTTCATATTTAGCCATTCCCGTACAATCCGTCTTGTGACTCGATCTTCGATCTCCAATCCTTGGATATCCTCATGGCTGGTACTACCTGCGCTCACCACATAAAATTCATACATTAGTACGCGTTATAAACATACAAGGTTTGTTCACGTTTACTTCTCGCTTCATCTACTCTTTACATTCCAGCTTTTCCATCCTGTCATACCATCCGTGGTGATACTTCTTTGCCATTCCTGCATTTCACTTATAACTCCATGTACACGAATAAACAACGTAAAAACTTGATCGTACCAACCGACTTACATACATACCTAAACTTCATACACACTATCTCCATACATACATACGTACACACATACATGTCAACCTACATACAAACTTACATACAATTACATACCAATCATTCTATATGTATCTACATATATACATACCTACATTGTCACGTACGATCATATTATCCCACCTATAAACATTCACACATGCATACATACATACATACGTACATACATACATACTCCTTATTACATGCCTTCACATAAACCTACATACGTGCATACATTCGTACATACTCACTTTCGTACGCATACATACTTCCTACATACACCCATACATATATACACTTAGGTTTATAAAACATACATACGTACATGCCTACATTCTTACATATATCTTTATAACCACCTGCTTGAGCATACCCCACTCATACTTACCTATTCATATACATCTTCGTATATACTCATACATACATACATGCTTGCTTATCCACATAGGGGCGATTGCCAATGAGAATTAAATTAATAATTCTTACCTGGAGTACGGGATCCCACTTTAAGGTTCATAAACGGAACCTAAGGTGGGATTCTTACCTGGGCTATGGGATCCCGCTTTAAGGTTCCTAAATGGAACCTAAGGTGGGATTCTTACCTGGGCTATGGGATCCCGCTTTAAGGTTCCTAAATGGAACCTAAGGTGGGATTCTTACCTGGGCTATGGGATCCCAAGGGGAACCAACATACCTATATCGTCACGCACGATCATGTCATCCCACCTTTATACATTCACACATACGCTTACCATAATGGTCATAAAACATGAGTTAAACTAGTTATACGCGACTTAAAACGCGTTTAAACGAGTTCCCGATACAAAACGGAGCTAACAAGCAACTTTCGACAAACAGCCACCCCGTCGCGTAGCGCGACGGGCCGTCGCGTAGCGCGACGCCATCAAACAAACAGAATGTTTGTTGCTGCAGTGCTGCAGATTTCAGCACGTCCGCGTTTCACGGAAACGGTCATAACTTCTTCGTTATTGGTCCGTTTTACCCGATTCTTTTTCCTACGCGTCCGTAATTTAATTCTCCATCTTTTGGAGTTAAGAACCGACATCCGGATTAACAAAATCTCAGACTTTTATCTCTTCGGCTTATTACCCTTTTTCCCAACCTTGACCCGTTCATGCATTCGTCAACGTAACTTGTTCGTTTTACCATATCCTCTTATACACATAATGATATCCATGACGTCTATCATAAATTACTGAACTCTTGGATATCTTGCATCCTTTTAGTACATTATCATTCATATGCTCATTGCGACCCGTTAAGGGTATTCACGCATTAATTTGGTCTATGACTAACCAAACCATCATCCCTACTACCATACTTGTCCAAAACGTTACACTAATCGAATAACTTACTTCTAAACTACTTTTAAGATCGTCTACCCCAAAATACCCATCAAGGGCATTTTGGTCAACTTTAAACCCATCCTTTACGACGAAAGACTTTAACACATATTTGACCTCAAACATCATGTTTAATTCATTACAATACTTTATTACTTACGCGTACTAAGAAGTGATTACGGAAATCACTTACCTTATGCATCCGTGCTCGTATCCGATTCCTTGCCTCTTCTTGACCC
This sequence comes from Helianthus tuberosus, assembly GCA_030545235.1. Lineage (NCBI taxonomy): Eukaryota > Viridiplantae > Streptophyta > Magnoliopsida > Asterales > Asteraceae > Helianthus > Helianthus tuberosus. Next base: position 225,634,643 of record CM060442.1, on the reverse strand, counting down.
GTTAACACCTTATGCTTGAGTCCGTCTCGTCGTGATTCCTATACTTTCATTTCATCGAAATCACGCTCTTATTAGTATACACCTTTGTACACGTAACAATCATATCACTCGCATAATTCATCCTTAACTTTCCTTAGTCATTTCTAACAAGCATTAAAATACATAATCAACTTCATATAGTCATATCCGTATACGTTAAACTCATGTAACTCATCACGTCATTACATTTAACACGGATTGCTATAACATGTACCATACGACTTCCCATCAACCTACATCCACGACAACGAGTCAAGTCATGTTTCTTATGCTTAGTTGACTTTCAAAAGTCAACTATTAACCATACTTAACTATCGACTTATCATCATATACCCGTAATCATCATAATCGACTATACGGACGACACTATATACATTTCATCATACACTTGATGTGAGTACTACCTTTTAAGCAATACGTACAACTATTTCATGCACAATTCTTCTAAACTCATACATAACCCATCAAAACCAACTACTAATCATCATGTATCATTCCAAATGAACATTAAACATAACATCATCATATTCCTATACTTTCATCTAACAATAATTCATCATACCCACATAATACATCAATCATTCAACAAGACTTGAACATAGGAGGTGATTACTAGTCATAATCTTCACCCTAACTAACGGGTGTCACCTCTAAACACCAAATTAACGCAAACCGTTCATAACCCATGTTCTACACGAGGATTCTAACCCTTATACATGATCAATTTCATATTAACTTACGGATTAGAACATAACCCACTTCACCCATGATCACCAATCTTAGATTTAAGACATACCTTATGATCCCCTCGTGTTGGTGATCATTAATCCATGCTCGGTTATGAATTTCAACTTCATCTTGCCTTCCAATTTGAGCTTAAAGGCGATTTAGGGTTTGAGGCTCCATGGGAGCCTCCTGATCTTTCTCGAACACACACGATGTGTATGTCTATGTGTGTGTTTAGTTATCTTATAACTTAACTTTCATTTGTTCCATTTTAGCCCCTCAGGTTTACTTTTAAAACATAACTGACACTACCTTAGTCATTTAAGACTTTCGACCATACCCTTAACTAGGTTAAATAACCTAGTTATTTGTTTCCTGACGTGTCACATTATAACATACAACAAACATTAACATTCAGATTTTGGGGCGTTACATCCTCGGCGACACACCACCATCATCCTCCTCCTCCCCATAGCCGACACCCTCATTTCCCTGCAATTCTGGCTGCCAGCGACGAGATTGAGACAAGGATCGTGATGTTGATGATGAGTTTGAGGATGGCGGTGGTGTCGACGGCAACCAGAGCCGATGCACGGCGGAAGCCGGCGCCGGCAGAGGCAATGGTTCAGCTTCTGTCTTGGTTCGGTTCAGGTTAGTCAGATTTTGAATATTATTCGGTTGATTTTCAGTTTCATTTCAAAATCGGGTCTCATTTGATTCAGGCCTCATTTGTGGAGGAGATGGGAGGAAGGGGCAGGTATGTCAAGTTTTTAATTCAGCATCTTCTCAAATCTGAACCATTCAGACTGAATGAAACCATTCAGAGGTAAGGGTTTTGCGAACCAAACAACCCAACCTCTGACCGATTCAGAGGTTAAGCTCTGAATGGATCCATTCAGCACCAAACAAACAGCCCCTAAGCTTTTAAAATTAAAACGAACTCGAGCCTGAACTACATTTACACCTTAGTTATATTCTTTACTTGATATAACACACACATATATGGATTTCTTAAATGTTTTCTTATGTAAAATTCTTTACCCTTCCAAAGGTGCCCCTCTCAAGTATATCCATGGACACATGTATTCAAAATCAAATTGGCCAATTGGGTCACTATGTTCCATGGAAGGTCAACATATTTGGAGTAGTAGGCCCCAACTGGGTCATCCCAATAATTTATTTTGTTTTCCAATTTTATATATGAATTTAATTTAAATAAATGAGTTTGCTTTGACATTTTGGAGACATACATTTTTTGTTCTCATGAGGAATTTCCTTGAAACAAAATTTTGTTGAATTGTTGTGCCAAACACACTACTTTTCAAATCAACGGTTTATATGGATCTTTGAAATATAAAGAATATTAAAAGATAAAAATATAACTTTGACTACATAGATCTTTGTAATAAAAATTACACATAGTCAAACAATTAAAACAAAACACTACCATACTTTTGTTAAAAAAAAACTAAAACTACGAAAAGACTACAATTTTAAATAGGGAGCAAAATTGTACTTTTTCATGACAAATAGCGTGACACGAATAAAAATTACACCGAGTCAGGGGTTGTTTGTTTACCTCTTAATGAGGCACTTAATGGTTCAGACATCTTACTGGTTCAGCACTAAATGCTTCAGACTGTTTGTTTCACGAGTAGATGTCTGAATGGTTCAGACATTTGCCTCTGAATGGTTAAGATTTATACAAAGTCTGAATGACTAAGACCTCTAATCTGAATTGGTCAGACATTTGCCTCTGAACGGTTAACCATTATACAGGCTCTTAATGGTTCAGACATCTTACTGGTTCAGCACTTAACCATTCAGATGTTGCCAAATAGCCCCTCAATCAATTAAAACAAAACACTACCATAGTTTTGTCAAAAAAAAAAAAAAAAAAACCCCGATTGCATGACTATAAGTTTACACTGGGGAGGAAATCGTAATTTGACAAGAAAAAAACAAAAATGATGGCAAAACTGTAAATTTGAAATAAGAGCAAAATCGTAATTTGACTGAGAGAGAAAAAACAAAACAATAACTAAACTGTAATTTTAAATATGACAAAATTGTAATTTGGCGGATAATGGAAAAGTATCTGACAACTGCCTGACAATATTCCCCACTATAGTGTCTGTAGTATATATATAAGCATAAGTTAATTTATAAAGAATATTAAAAGATAAAAATATATTACTTTGACTACATTATATCATTGTTACTTTGACTTTTCTATAGCTATAAACACTTGAGAGATAAAAATTGTAAGAACGAGGTTATAAATCTCCAATTAAGTTGGACCATAATGACCATATAAAGTAGAAACTACATTAAAATCGTTTTAGACATTTCTTTTCTCTTAAAAAAACACGTTACTTTATCATTGTATTAGATTAACACAGCAAGATGACATAACTATTGTAACCATTTTCTTTTCTTGTATATATTATCGATACACACAAAGCTATATTGCAACAGGACATGCATGATAGATAGACGACATCATATTAATGAATTATTTTCTCTTAAATATAGAATAGCAATCCTTTCACGTTTGACTTTAGTTATAAAGATTCTCATAGAACTTTAGAAACCATATGTTTGAGATAAAGGATGCTAGGAATGATACTGAAATGAGCTTTTATGAGAATCTATTTCATAATGTTCTGAATAGGACATCAATAATAAACCCCGAAACTCGGTTATGATTTTTTTTTTTTTTTTTTTTGATTCGATGATTTTTTTTTCTTTCATTCCAATCAACACGGCAAATTACATAAGAATAGCAGGTAGACGGGCAACAAACTGCGCCGCCATCCCCTTTCTGAATGGAAAACCCGAATCTACTAAAAACAAAGCCTCGCCCCTGAGGGGTCGAAAAGTTGCTGTCAAATAAATAACTAACTATTTGAGAGGATTAATTAAGATTGATTATATTTGAGATTGTCAAACAAATAACTAACTATTCAAATACTAAGTCAAGTGGGCAATAACAAGATTATATTAACTATTAAGTTTGCACTTTCATGTGTTACATGTGTTGCTTTGTCCTAATTTAACAGATAACTTTTTCATTAAATAAAGAGTGGCAAAGTGGATAGGTCGTGTCAGATTGTTTAATGATTTGAATTGGGCTTGGATTAAAATGAGTTTTCTAAAAAGTGTCTTAGATAAGTTTAGGTCAAAATGGGTTGGGACATAACTGTTTAATGTAGCTAACCTTGAATGTGACGGTACTAGTAGGTGACGACGCTTGGTGATAGTGACCATGGTGGCAAAAGTGGCGGTGATGGGGAACGTATGTAGTAGTGACGATAGTGGTTATGGCGACAATAGGTGAAGGTAAAGCAAGTTCATATTTTTGCCATTCTAGCTCAATTATTAAAGCACACTTTTATTTTTTGTCAATCCAACTGACTTTTTAGAAAAATACACACGATCCAATTTGACCCAAAAAAAAAAAAAGAATCATAGAAACTATATATGTCTATATTATCGGTACAATTAAAACTAGAGTTATTTACACGGATAGTCATGTGATATGTCTATATTACGGTTTTGGTCCATACTTTTATGAAAAACTGCACCTTTGGTCCTCACATATTTGGTCATTGCAAAGGAGAGCTTGTCTAGAGAAAAATCGTCGGAGAAGACGACCACAAACGTCCCGCACTAGTCATTATAGCTACTCAAGGGGGGTCAAGGTAGGCATCACATGCAAAGACGCCCACCACAAACATGCTTCACTTCTCAAGGTAGCGATCAAGAGTAACCACAACCGCTTACTACTCCCCAACCAGGTCAGTGTGAGGCATTGGGGTGGGGTTACTACTCCCCAACAAAGAAAAAGCAGTGAGACAATGGTAGAATTGGGAATTATTTTTTTTTTAAAATGAAATCGTTTCATAACTTTCTTACTAAGAGTATTTTATTTTAGTTACTTTACAAACTTCTAGTCGATTTATTATGTATGTTAGTGCTAGGGACCAAATATGTTACACGCAAATGAACTGTACGAACTACATTTGTAATTTCCAAAAAGTATAGGAAAAAATATAATACATATATACTGAAAGTGTAAAATACAATATTCCTTAACATGCGATAGTACGATATAAAATTACGCATGTTACAAAACTCAAAACCCTAATCACGCATGAACAAAAAACAATAATCTGCATGAAGAAAAACCATAATCATGCATGGTTATTATTTTTGTTCATGCGTGATTTATGGGGTTTTTTTTTTTTTTTTTTTTTTTGCGTGATTATGGTTTTGAGTTTTATAAAATGTGTAATTTCATATCATATCATACCATTACACGTTAAAGAATATTGTACGTTAACCTTCCTCTACATATATAATTAACTTATAAAATTATTCAAACATTAGCATTTATTAGATTGTACACTAGTCTTCTATGACACATATATTACATACATAGATAAGGTATTCGAACACAACACCGTCAAGTCTTAATCAGTCTTTTGTTAGGTAATATAACCAGGGACTGGTCATAACCATGACTACGTTTCTCAAAACTGGCCATGATTCACGAACCATCGACATCGGACCTAGGACCGGTCCTGACCCAGTTTTTTGCATCTCTAATTACACTTGACACATACATGATAAAAAAATTCATGTTGGATGGCCGACATTAATGCCTACTTGCCTACTTCATAATCCTTATTGCATTTTAGCATCCAAAGTATATCACAATGACAAATTTGGCCATACGATGTTCGAAAGTTGTGACTATTGTAACCGGGGTGGTTTATTGTAGTGCTTGAGTCTATCTTTCGTTGGTTTTCTGTTTATAATCTACTTGAAGACTACATACCCAACACAAGTGGCGTTTTTCCTGATTTAAATGTTTAATCGGTTAGCAGGATGGGTTCATGAAAGTTTTACTCTAACGGATTCTCATTTTTACCAAAGTTAAAAATAAAAATTGTGACTATTGTTGGTTGTTGGATACCCTTTGACTCTTGTGTTGTGTCATTAAAATCCCAAAAGTGAATCAAGGGTGTGAAGGTTATACAAATCAAAAATATAGAAAGTAGTTGCATTTTATATAGTTTTAGAAGTATATAAATAAGAAGTATTAAACAAAAAATACATATATTATTCTTTTTAATACAATAAGTGGTTCAAACTAAGTTTTGATAGTTTTGGATTCGATCGTGTAGTTCTAACTTGATATATCTGATTCGAATAGATCATTTGGACCTACGTAGACGTTTAAGGTATGTTTAGAATAGCATAATGATTATAAACTAAAACCTCACATTTGTATAGTATGCCACAAATTTTCAACATATACAATTTCATGTTGATTACGTCATCAGGGAATAGTGTTGGTAACTGGTTGGCCACTTTTGGGCGGCGACTTTTGTTTTTTTTTTTCTTTTTTTAGTGATTTATATGTGATGCCAAATTACAATTTTATCTCAGGTGTAAAATTACGATTTCGCCCTCAACTCAAAATAAAATTTTGCTTTTGTCCCTTGATTAAATTTACGATTTTGCCCTCAGTGAAAAAAATACAATTTTGCCCCCAGTTCAAAATAAAAATATGGTTATGCCCTCAGCTAGAGTCCTGCCAAATTACGATTTGGTTCCCAGTTTAAAATTACGATTTCGCCCCCAACTAAAATTACGATTTTGCCCCCATTTAAAAATAAAAAAACTGTTTTTGCCCTCAGTTCAAAATATTATTTTACCTCCATTTTAAAATTACGATTTTACCTCCGCTAAAAATTGCAATCTTGCCATGGTTTTTTTTTCTTTGGCAAAACCATGGTAGTATTTTATTTTACTTTGTTCACTTAATTTTGTTTTTATTCATGCTAAACAGCTGCCTATCACTCGCTAATTGGTCCTGACAAATTATTGTTTTTCCCCCAACTCTAAATTACACGTTTGTCATCGTTTTAGTTAAAAATTTTTTTATCATAACTATAGTACTGTTTTCCTTTAATTGGTTAACTTGATGTATCTTTTTTGATATCGTGTTATAGGTAGCATGTATAACTAACCGACATAAAGGCGTACATCTTATTAACCTAAGAAATACTCGGTTTAGCGCCCCGCAACGCGGGCGGCGCATAACTCTAGCTGTCTAACACTGACTCATTAGTCCTGAAAAATTACACTTTTGCCCTGAGCCCAAAATTACGGTCTTATCATCGTTTTTTTTTTCATAGCAAAATTATAGTAGTCTTTTTTTAATTGATTGAGAATTATCCGGCCATTGCCCCGCAACGCGGGCGGGGCATCTACTAGTTACCATACATATACATGCCTTTCATGTATGATTTATGGTTTTCGCCTTTTCGGGTTATTCTTTAAGTATCAATAAAAGTATACTTTATATCTATTGATATGACAACAATCTTGGTTTTTGAAGGACCTAAATTAGAATTTTGTAGGTAATCAATATTGAAAATGAAGAGCATCACATTCTCTTCTAGTGGAGCCACAAACCACATGAAGATTGATTGGAAGGAAAGTAAGCCACACAAACACAAAGAAGGTAGGGAGGGGATATCATATCACCATTATGGATTTGGCTTTAGCAAAGAGGATAAGCCAAACAAAATATTAAATGCAAAGAGTACCTTCCAAATTCTATATATATATACATGTCTCACAAACTACGTCGTTTTATAGATACATGTATTTTTTAAACCAACACAAGCATATTGTAGAAATAATAGTCGTGACCTATACTTTAAACCGACACAAGCATACTGTAGAAATAATAGTCGTGACCTATACATTTTTAGCATAAAGTCATATGGAGATGTTGTCTATGATGCATGCATTACATAACTTGGGGGGGGGGGGGGGGGGGGGGGGGGGGGTTTGGTTTCAAACTATAAGAAAACAATGACGTTGGATACCTATATTAATTTGTTCATAAACGCTAACCTACTCTAGTCCACCCACGTGTGAAATTTATCTCAAAATTGAGTGTCACTTTAAAACTTTTTTTATAAGGGTTTGATGTCTTTATAATTTTTTTTAACTTTTTAAAAAGTTTATTTTAGATAACTTTAAATGCAGTGGTGAAGCTAGTCCAAAAATTCAGGGGCATCCCAGTTTATTTTTTATTATTTTTTTTTTGAGGATCAAGGGTATCATTTATATAAAACTGGATTTTTTATTTTTTTACACTACGAAATCGGTACGGAGACGAGGTTGAGAGGTAGCCCGTCCTACCCCTTCTAATACACTAGCTCCACCCGTGTTCAAATGTAGGCCCATCTAACAGACGAGCTTTTGTTTGATAGTATGCAGGTTGCACTAGAGGTTTCCAACAATCATGTTTATAATAAAAATACTAACTCAAACTACCCTTTGTTGAGAACATTAAGTTTATGAAAGCAAAATCAAGATGATAAGAAAGCATACTTACCAATATTCAATTATATTATTGATTACAAATTATCTTGTAAATCCAGAAAAATAAATTTGAAAAACTTAAAAGAGCAAAAATTGTTAGAATTTAATTGATATAAAGACAGCCCATTATGGATGCCAAATAATGCATTATATCGTTGATCAAGACAACTCATGTTGTAAGTAGGGTATCCTATGTGCATTATGGATACCCTTGGTGACATCTCATATATTTATTGGCTTTCATATACGTATTATTGATTATGGTCAATGATATTTAATTATTTTGTTTATCAAATCAAATTCTACACACTACAATAAATATTAGTTTGTTTTTAAAATAATGTGTAACTATGAATAAATAAAATATGGATTGTATGTCATGTATCCTTTCAAGTTTCAATCCAAAGTATTGTCAACGTTAGATTTGGAGACGGAGGGAGTTGTTATCGAAAACTTTTTCATCAATAAAACTTGTTATCGAAAACTCATAGGACTCCAACAATACCTTGTTAATCAATGAGATCAGATATAACACAACTTACGCTGGGCAAATGATCTTCAAAAGGTTAAAGACAGAAAATCGATTGAAGGTGATTTGAACATGTCGTTAGAAGGACACATAAAAAAAGTGTCATACCGTGAGTAAGAGTTGTGAACAATATGCTTGAAGCTATAAATAATACAAGATTGGGTTTTGATCAAGATAGTTGGTTTTGGGATTTTGATGTGGATACATTTATTGATTCTATGATTTTATCGGATGGTTTAGGGGTCAACAGATGGAACCGTTACATCTCATTAAAGGTTATATTTTGGGATGACGTATTTATTGAAGCGTTTCCAAAACGGATTCAAGTTGGTTGATCGAGGGGATTGATGTTCCTAGTATTTTATGTCCCAGCTGTGATGGTGCAGTCGAGACATTGGATCTTGTTCTCAGTGATTGTGTGAATGCTAAAAAATTGTAGGGATCAATTGCTAAATGGTTAGATTCGTCTTTGCCATCTCATTGTTATCATTCGCAACTGGTTATTTGGGTCGATGCCTTAGTGATTTCTAAAAGGAAAAAAGAAGTTATGCATGTTATTATTTTGACCGCTTGGTGGGTGCTTTGGAGATTTCACAATGATACTGTGTTTGCCCTCGATGATAGAAGAAACGAAAGCTTATTTGATCTGATCTTAAATCTTTCCAATTTATTGTTTGTAAACAGTGGCGGACCCAGAAATTATTTGCTGGGGTTGCAGATGAGGTGTTCAATCATATTTTCAAGGGGTGTGGTTGGGTTTTTTGCCTAAAATATACACTAATTTTTTTTGCCTTGGTTAACAACTTTTCATCAAGTTGTATTGTAGGTTATAGTATATTAATTGTATTAGTAGTATTTGTCAAAGTTGTAGTACAAAAAGATATAAAATGCCATACAAAACACACATAAATATTTTTAGGCACATATGGGTACCCTAAAAGTATTAATTTGCACTAAAAAACTCAGAACCTACTAATTAAAATGCTGTTTGAGTTTATTTTCCTAAACCAAAACTCTTGACAAAAGTAAAGAAAACGTCCTTAGGTATATATAAATTTACAGGTTACATTGTTAATGTCCAAAAAACATGCTAACAATACTTTATGTTTCCTTTTGTAACAGGTTTGGTCCTTTAGCCTAAACTTCGATAGTTTTAGAGTTAAATCAAGTCACGTCATATGAGGGCAAAACGGTCCTTTCACCCACCCCATTTTAGTGCCTACTCTCTTTCTTCCACATTCTTCGACGAGCAACAACGATTCAAACCCCACTAGTCTTTGACCCACTTACATATGCCTTCATTTAATGTCAAAAAACAAATGGAGATTAGGCTAAAGGATGAAACATGTTAGGGTGTGCGGAGCGGGATGCGGCAAACGTCAGCAAACCTCTTTGCCGAGCGGCAAACACCGCCGCCGAGGTTTTGCCGACGCGGCGAAGGTTGTGGTGCGGGGATGGCTTGCCGATGCGGGGAAGGTGATTGAGAGAGAGAGAGAGGGTATTGTGGGTGGGGTTCATTTCTATCTCAACCAATCACAACTTTTTCCTTTTTTTTTTAAAATAGTTTACCACTTCACAAAGTGTCTAAACCATTGCCAACACTTTTCACCAAAGTTTAAACAGTTTTAACTGATTGACATGGCGCGCTCTGATTGGCCGGTTTTTTGGTTTGCCACTCCAAAATGTTTAACCACTCCTTACACCCTTATAAAAACGAAACATAAAGGATGGTTCGCGTGATTTTTTTTTTAAATATCAAGGTTGAAAATGCAAGTTCATATAAACCTAAATGATGGTTTGCCGTTAAAAAAAGTATTACATCGTTTATTTCTTAGTTAATTATTATCTCGAATTACATCATTTATTTCTTAGTTAATAATTATTATCTCGAATTACATTCTTAGATAAGATAATTATTATCACGAATTACATTAGTAGAAGAAAATTTTTATTTTACACATTTCAAAATAATTTTTAATTTTTACATATTATAATAAAATTTATTAGACTTGTAATACCCTTTTGATACTTAATTTTATAAAGATAACGCACACATGAAATTTAGGTTTGAATTCTAGTTAGGTTCATAATAAACTTGGCAACAAAAAAACCACGTAATGATAAGCTAGCCCATGCTAGTAATTTTCTTTTAAATGCTTAACCAATGGCACCAAATCAAAACCAAAACCAAAATCAAACCATCTTTTCTAAGCTTGAAGTGTATATAAACACTACAACCCGAAGGTAAACGTAAAAATGATGAATCACGCACACATGTTGGAGTATGTTAACTTGCAAAAATAAGACTGAGAAAGTAAAACGTAGAAAAAACTAACTAAGTCGGCTTAGGACCTGCGAGTTTCGATGGAGCTGTTAAACCGTAAAAAATAGATGTAAAAACGTTGAACCACACGCGCCCGTTGCAGCGTGTTATCTTGCAAAATTTAGAACGAATCGTAAATCGACAACTTTGTTAAAGATGTAAAGTATATGGGACCAAAGTTGAAAGTGAAAAAGTGTTGGGATTAAATATAGAAAATGTTTGTGACAAATATGTAAAAAATGAAAACTATGGAGTTAAAAGTGTAAAAGATGAAAACTATGGGAGTTATGTAGAAAATGAAAACTACTGGGGTTATAAATGTAAAGGTTAAAAGTAAAAGAAAATTGAATAATTATTCATTTTGAATAAGTAGATTTATGAATTATTCATTTTGAATAAATAGATATTTGAATTTGACTTATTTGAATAAGTAGATATTTGAATTATTCTTTTTGAATTATAAATGTAAAGGTTGAAAGTAAAAGAATATTGAATAATTATCCGAATCGGATAACTATTCATTTTGAATAAGTGGATATTTAAATTCGACTTATTTATTAGAATTTGAGTCGAATTTCGAGTTATTCAAATGCGATTCAAATAAAGAAACACCACGAAAGAGGGAAAAACCTAGAGATTTACTTTTGAATATGCTTTTAAACACTTAATTAACGAACATTATATTAAATTTCTTTCATTAAGTTTCGTATAAAATCAACCAAATCTTCTTTAAGACGGAGTAATTAGTTACACATCTCTAACAGAAGGCCTAACTCTAACCAAAGTGGTCCATCTTGATCGGTTTCAACATTCAAGGCCTTTGTACATTTGCCTTTCACAAGTGATACTACTACCTTTTGGGACCATCTTTTTTTTTAATTTCATATTTTTTGTTGCTATCATCGTATTCACCTTTCAAGCATCCACAAAACATAATATTCCAAAATGTTACTTTTGGATAACCTTAAAAAGCGTGATATACCGATAAAATAGACCGTTTGTTAGTACATGACAAACGTGTAACATCACCAGTCAAATGAGAGACTACACGTAACACGAGTTGTGCAAATGGTCCTTATTCCATTCTTAATAAGAAATTATTCGTACACGTTACGTTTCAACCCAGTTATTTATATATGGGTTGATACGGGTTGTCTTTATCTCTAATGGGTCAAAGAAAAAAAAAAGGTTAAAAATGTTAAATGGGTCAGAAATTCATAAATTATAATGCATGCATCTACAATCTTTATAAGGCCACCTGTAGTGGCCCGTTGTATAACGCCAAAAATGATATATGGCGCCCCCATAGCACCGCCAACACCACCACGGCGGGCGCTATGGGGTGGTTTATTCCAACTCCCGTGATATTGATAGCGGCGTGAGAGTTTGGTGATTTCAAATTTTTGACCTTTGCCCTTTATCCCCATTCACACACATATATATACATACATATGTATGTATAATTGAAGGGGTTATATAACCCCCTTACCACTACACCCTCTTGTGATATAAAGTCCCATAAAGCCCCCCTATTACACTTTTCGCCACTTGTCGCATAACGCCCCTTAGAGGGCTTTATGACTACGCATGGACTAAGAAAGACTAAGTGACTCTTATGATTTCATTTTACCAACTCTCTGAAAAGAAATTACATCAAAATAGAAGGTTAACGGGCAACAAGCTACGTTGTTACCCCTTTTTGAATAACAAAACCAAGTCTTTTAAAAACTATATCCATAAGATCTCGGGGTCGTAACACTACCGTGCATGACCCTTTGGACTCGACTAACACTGCTGTGCACTTTGCCCGAAGCAGCTGGGATATCGTTATGCAATCATAGCATAAAAGAACTAATATAACTTCAGAAATGCTTTAGACAAACCCAACCGTTTTAACCTATCGGATCTGCCCATTTTGCCATCTCTAGATACTTTGAAATTTATAACCCAACGAGTCCGTTTAAACACGGAGCTAAACCAAATGAAGGAAACACAATTCAAATATGATGCCGATAATAGATCTTTTTTCCAAAATACATTCACCAGCAGAAAAATCACAAGTTCATAAAGAACTACCATAACTTTGAAAAAAAAAAGAGCTAAGAAAATAAAGTCTTCAAGGTGAGTTGCCTAGCCTACATGTCATGATGATGCATATACATCCAGTCAAGATTGTATGTTGGATTACTCGGTGAACTCCTTGCTCTTTTTGGTGACGGGTTCATACCGATCTGCAAATTCATGCTAGGCTCTGGACCTGGTAATGCCAATGCTTTCTCTGTAAGAAAACCGAAAATGGGTACTCGTTACAGATCATGTTAAGTACTGAAAATAGTTATCAAAAAGGTTATATAGCTAAAGGCGTGATCAAGAGTTATGACCCGTTTGTTTATGAATGGCTCGATTAAGGTTATGCTTAAAAGAAACCCAAATGGTTGAACGGCCAAAAGTTGCCCAAATTGTATTTTTAACGCAAAAGATACTCGCTAAAAATAAAGGAAAAACGGATTTAAATAATCCATACTATTAAGTTTAGTGTAAGTCCCAACTTTTAACCTATTTTCTCCCAACGAGCTATATCTAACTACGGTCTAACCCCGTTAGTTTGTTGTGCTGACGTGTGCTGCTTATGTGGCAAAAAGAGTCAAAATTTTGATGACGTGGACTGCTTATTTGGCAGTCCATGTCAACACGTGTGTATGTTGACATTCAAAATTTTGATGACGTGTGCTGCTTATGTGGCAAAAAGAGTCAAAATTTTGATGACGTGGACTGCTTATTTGGCAGTCCATGTCAACACGTGTGTATGTTGACATTCAAAATTTTGATGAAGTGTGCTGCTGATGTGGCAAAAAGAGTCAAAATTTTGATGACGTGGACTGCTTTTGATGACGTGAGCTGCATATGTGGCAAAGTTTTGATGACGTGGACTGCGTATTTGGCAGTCCATGTCAGCAAAAACTAACAGGGTTAGACCTGAGTTAGAAAAGGCTCTTTGGGAGAAAATAGGTTCAAAGTCGGGACTGTCACAAAACATTTCGTTAGTTAAGACTGTTTCCGGCCAATAGGCAATAGGTGGGATTATTTAAATCCAATTTTCCAAAAATAAATTAAAAGGTGAGCCCAAAGTGTCAGCGCGTCAACACAACCAATTTAACCCAAACCCTACTTGACCCGTTACCCAGCCCATCCAACCCACCCATGCGCAAAAAATCATTTTAATACCTGGGAAAGGTTCAAAAGATTCAGGCATTCTTGTAAAACTACCATCTTGTAATGCAGCCACACTAGATGAACGTTTGCGAACGTAATTCTCCTGTAACGGTTTCGGAACCTGAAATGAAAACTGCGCTAGCGTCACCCCTTGTTCCACATATTCTGGATGTTTAATCAAGTACCTGTTTAACAAAACATAATTAGACACCAATTGGACCGTTGAATGTGATTACAACACTGATATGATTGGGTATGGAACATACTTTTCAACATCATGTATTGACCGCAGTACTTTGCCTCCTGGTGGGGTATAATATCTGATTACCATAAAAATATTAATTGAAGTTTATAATGATATTTGATAGCCTTAATAAATAATACGAGTACTGGACCCGGGTCATGTTTATCTCTAATGGGTCAAATAAAAAAACTAGCTTAAAAGAAAACAGGTCAAGTGAGTCAAACAGGTAGAAGTTTCCCGCATTACATATATAATGTACAATTCTGCATGGGGGAATTTCGACTCGTATATATATAAATGGGTCAATTTGGGCAACGTTTTTATTTGAAATGAGCCAAATCTTGAAAAATCTAGCCAAAACAAATAGGTAAAATAGATCGAAAGTTGCCTAAATTGTATTATAATTGCATATAAAGTAGCCACATCATATGCAACAAATTAGATTACTATAGTAACAGCATAGATTTTACAATCATATTTACTGTATTCATTCAGTATGTTAAAGAAAGTTATTTAACATATTAATTATTTATAAATATTACTAGTAAAGCTACTAGTTTACACTTAAACGCATTTTGACCCGCACTATAAAAATACCGGTTTATTAACTGAAACCGGTTATTAACAATTTAACAGTCAGTACACCAATAAGAAACTGGTGAGTATTAACCGGTTAAAGTAAATTTTGAATATAACCGAACCGGTTAAAGAAATTAACCACCGATATGTGGCAAAAGGATCATCCATACATACATATCAGCAAACTTGGTGCCGCCTTCTCCTCTAATTCTGAGACTCCTCTGCCACCCAGGCGGGGGCTGCACGATATTGGGCTTGTCAATGGCCCAAAGCGTGGTTCCATCTGGCTCAATATCAGGTGGATCATCACAGGAAACATCGGGTCGCCACTCTTGAGCCGTTGCACACACAAACGGCCTTTCGGTAATATGTTCCCTTATCTCTTCATACCTCTGTTTCGTCGGAATAAATCTCCATTTAAAACAGTTGGCACATTGAACCGTAAAAGCACCCACAGATGGCAGTATTCGTTTAACCGGTGGAGGAGGTTTATACGAAATTGGAACCGGGAAATCTTCATCTGGGGACGACACACCGGGATCGTAGAGTACTAGTTGTTGATGATTATTGTTGCATGACGTCGTGTTTTCGTCGTCTTCTGAGTCTGAGGATGATAACTCGATAACGTTGTCGCTGATGTTGTTTTGCTGTTTCCTTTTACGTGGAGGATCGAAACCGGTTATCATATCTTGATGATGACTCCCTGTAACCAGTGGCGAAGCTTGGATTTTTCGGCCGGGGGGGTGAAAACATATATACCCAAAAATTTCTATAGAATACCCAAAAATTTCTATAGAACCGGGGGGGTGAAAACCTATATACCCACAAATTTCTATACGAAAACTACATATATAACACTACTGAGCGAAAAATCCCGGGGGGCGGGCGTCCCCCCCCCGCCCCTTGTAAGCTTCGCCCCTGCCTGTAACCCTAACGCTAACCGAAGGTTGCATGATTTCCTGATGCATAATAAAAATGATTAAAGAATTCACACCTGAATATCAGGATAAATTACGTTTTACGTCCTTTAAGTTTCGCAAAATGATAAAATTTCAGGTGTTCTTTAACTAACAAAATACATGAGATGTCCTTTGTGTTAGGGTAGGCGGGGTGGAGTAAAAGTTCAACGCGTGATAAACAAAGAAATCCCACCGCCACCATTAGTTCAACGCGTTATACAATAACGAAAACCCGATTTCGTTATTTTCTTCACGGCGTGATGGTTTTTTTTTGTGAGGGTAATTGTTGGTTGGGGGGAAATTGTTTGGTGTGGTGGTGAGTGATGACCACCGCCACTAAAAAAGGTTGTGAGTGATGGAAAAATGGTTGCTGACATGGCAGAACATGATTGGATATTGTGAGTGATGGAATTCTATCACTAATGACCACCCCCACCCCCCTTATAGTTGCACTTTTCGTCCTTTAAATTTATACGAAATTTCAGTGGATGTCTTTTACTATTAAAAATGTCAGGAATCATCCTTTATGTTTTAAAAAACCTTGTAGAGTCAGTTTTTTGATACTAACCTAGTTAAAATTTTTAGTTAAGTCTCGTCATGTAAGGGTTATTTCGTCTTTTTTATGGTGTTTAAAAAGAGAAGGGGTGTTTATATCTATTTTTTTTATTCTTTTTGTTTTATTTTTAACATACTTTTTCAATAAATGGATAAAAATAACTAAATTTGCCCAAACTTAACTGAAAGTTTTAACTGGGTTAGTGTCAAAGACTCAAAGGACCAACCGTGCAAGGTTTTTAAAACTTAAAGGATGATTCCCGACATTTTAAAAGGTAAAGAATATCCATTGAAATTAGGTATAGACGTAAAGAACATCATCATTATCATCATACTCAGTAAATCCCACCAATAGCAAAGCTAAGGTAGGGTCTGAGGATGATAAGATGTAGACAGCCTTACCTCTACCCCGTAGGAATAGAGAGGCTGCTTCCAGTGAGACCCCCGGCTCGATTATAGACGTAAAGAACGAAAAATGTAATTGATTTTAATGCGATGCGACCGTATAAACATCACCCAGGATGTGTTGGATATAATGCATTATGGTGCCTGGGAACACATTGCTCATGATAAACAATCTTCTAAATTTGATAAATCTTTCAACTGTAAAGCTAAACCATCTAAAACTTCATATATAACCTCCCCTTTAAGATGACACCGATCTTCAACCGTAAACTTGAAACTCTTCCCGTTAACTTGAACAACACTTTCGCCCGGAAACTTTTTAACCCGTTTCGTTTTCATCAACCGTCTAACATCCATAACGCCATCCCAACGTCCAACCGACGCGTAAATATTCGCCATTTCTACATACGGAGCCGCAGCTTGCGGGTCCATTTCAAAAAGCTGATGAGCCGCAAGTTCACCGATTTCGACATTCTTGTGAACTTTGCACGCACTTAACAACGAGGCCCATACACCAACATCCGGTTCCACAGGCATAGTTTTGATAAGATCGAAAGCCTCGTTTATCTTCCCACCACGCGCGAGAAGATCGGCCATCGAAGAATAATGGTCAAGTTCTGGATTGATTTCGTACACTTTCGTCATAAGATCGAAAATCTCCCGACCCTTTTCGATAAGACCGCCGTGATTACACGCTTGAAGAACGGCGAGAAACGTTATGTGGTTTGGCTTTATCCGTAATTCCATAATGCGACGAAAATGCGTCAACGATTCTTTGAATTCTCCGTTTAACGCGCACCCGGAAATCATCGAAGTCCATGAAACAACGGTTCGTTCACGCATGTTATAAAAGATCTCGCAAGCTTCTTTTAGGCTTCCGCATTTCGCATACATGTCTATCAACGCATTCGAAACCATTAGACTATTCGAAAATCCGTTTAAAACTGCATATTTTTCAACCCATTTTCCGATTTCAAGTGCTCCGGTTTCTCCGCAACCACAGATTAAATTTAGTATGGTAACTAAATCCGGTTTCACGCCAGTGGCTTCCATAGAGTCAAACAAAGTCAATGCTTCATCTAGATCGCCTTTTTCAGCGTAACCACCGATCATAGCAGTCCACGAAACACAAGTTTTGTTCATCATGTTGTCGAATATTTGTCTTGCAGCGTTAACGTTGTTGCACTTCGAGTACATAGAAATTAGGGTGTTAAGTATAGTTACGTCCGAATCACAACCCGTTTTGATTCCATGACAGTGGATCAAACCACCGTGAAAAAGCGCTTCGTGTTGGTTGATTGACGAAAGCAAGTTAAGGATGGTACTCGAGTCGGGTTTAAACCCGTCATAAAGCATCGATTTGTAGAAACTAACGGCTTTTAAATACTTATGAAAGTACGCGTATCCCGCTATCATAGAATTCCACGAAACGACTGTTACGAAGACCGGATTAATCCCGTGAAACACCTTTTCCGCTGAATCAAGATCTCTAACTTTGGAGTACGACGAAACCCATGTGTTGGAAACCGAAACGTCTATATCCACCCCAATCCGAATCCCGAAACAATGAACAGCCTTCAAAACCCGAACACCTTCCCTACCCTTAACCGACTGCGATACCCCAATAACCGTAACCGAATCAGGCCGAATTCTTTCAACTCTCATTTGTTTAAACAATAACAAGACTTGATCACCAACACCCAACTGAGCCAACCCCAAAAGCAACGCGTTCCAAGACGCAATGTCTCGTTCAGGCATTTTATCAAACACTTGGCGGGCAACACTTACACACCCACATTTTACATAAGCATCCATCATTGATGTTTGCACATACACATCTGCACTAAACTCCGATTTCACAACACACCCATGAACGATTTCGGAGTAACGGATGCTACCAACTTTCCCACACGCTTTCGCGATGATCGGGAACGTTAAACGGTTGGGTTGCATACCCTTTTGCAGCATTTGTGTAAACAAAACAATGGCTTTTTGATATTTAAACTGGTTTACAGCTTCTCTTAGAGTATAATTCCATTGGCTAACAGTTGAAAGATTTGAAAAATGGTGGGAAATTGAAGAAACTGTAGCCTTTATCATAATAATAATAATATTCAAGATCAAATCTTTCAATTGTTTAAAGATAAATGTTTACCCTAATGATAATAATATAATAAAAACCCTAGAGCAAACAACAATGAAATAAACTAATAAACTATATCGAATAATATGCGATTTGGGTATCAGATCTTTTAAATTGAAGATTTAAGTGCACATGGAATAACGGATTGTTTAATAATGGTGAAAATTGGTATGGAAAGTGACAAAGAAGAAAGGTGACAAAATTTGTTGGATAATAAAGAATAAAGATTGCTTACCAAGAAAGATCTGACGATTGAAGATGGAGATAATGCGTTCAGATTCGAAGATCGTAAGAAAAAAAGGGACTCGATGAGATATGTCTTGATAACTAGTGAGATTTATCTAGGTTTTCAAAAATTCGGTTGGTTAGTCTTCGTATAATATTGGCATTTGGTATAACAATCAAAATAGATATGGATAAAAAGATAATAGACACCTGGATTATATTGGTCACAAAACATAAAATAAGTACTTGTACCGATGTTATAGGGCGGGTATTGGTTCAGTTCGTAACAATGTTGTTGTACCACGGATACAAGTTACGATACAAAAACAAGGAAACTCTATTGCAAATACAAACTTTGTTTTAACGAATTGTATGACGCCACATTAAGGCAACCATAGAAACGAATTTTATGCCTTTTAGGGTTTAACTTTAATATTTAGTTTATTTTAACTTTTAACCGTTAGTCTTTGATATTTTGTTTTTAGGGTTTAGTTTTCTGGGGTTTCAGATTTAGTTCTTAGAGTTTAGGGAGAGTTTTCTCATGATCTATATATGTTTCTTTTTGCATATTTTAAGTTTTTTTTTCATATTTATTACAGAAACTTTTTCGAGAGGGTTCATTTTGGTATATTTTTACTAATTCTTACTATTTTCCAAATCAATGTTTCCACTAACTTTTCCATTTTTTCTATACTTTGGGGGTTCTTGTGAACCCCCTGATCCGCCAATTGTAATGGTGATTGAAGGTTTGAAACATAGAATGGGATGAGACGATGGTACATAAATTAGGGATGAAACTTTTGATTTGATTTTAGAGATGATCAGTTATGGCTAAGTAACAGAGGTGAATTAGAATACTAAGACCACACGGTGTGGACGTTGTTCTTGGGCGTTGTTGCCATTCAACGCCCACCTTCCCACACAGTCCATCGCGTTGTGCATGACGTTGTTGTTTGGGCGAGAGATATTCCATCGGCGTGGATGTCACACTCCAACCAATGACGGAAACATCAGGGCGTGACGAGGACGAGATTGCTCGAGACTTCATATCTAAGACCCTAACTCGTATTTAACAAAAATTGCAGCGGAAATTCGTGCCATAAAATTTCTTTCATTACAAACGTCTTGACTTACTTGAAAGTCCGTTTTAAAAATAACTCTTTTACTAAAAAAAGGCAAACTTCCTGTTTGCTAAGGTACACAATCGATTATTCCCGTACAATCTACCTTGTGACTCAGTCTTCTATCTCTATTCCTTGTGATAATCGCCCGTACTATCGTACAACCTGCACTCACCACATACATTTATAACATTAGCATACGTTATACATATAAACAAGATTCATAAATGTACACTTTCCATTCAGCTTTCTCTCTACTTTTAAGCATATCCATTCCCTGGTGAGCCTTCAATAATGTACCTGCATTAATCTTCGTTTTCCAGGCACACGATTAATATCATTAACACTCAACGTATCCAAAATCATACTTACATATACACGTGCGTACATCCATACCTCTCTACATACATGCATACACTCATACGTATCTTCATATATTCTTAAATACACTTCTACATACGTACCTACATTCGTACGTTTCTACATACAAGCCTACACTCATACGTATCTTCATACATACATGAATACACATCTGTATACGTACCTACGTTCCTACGTCTTTACATACCTGCATACGATCACACGTACTTCCATACATACATAATACACATCTGCATACGTACATACATTCCTACGCCTTCACATATATACATACTATCATACGTACCTTCATATATACATAAATACGCTTCTACATATGTACCTACATTCATACGTCTCTACATGCATGCATACACTCATACACATCTTCCATATATACATATATACACATCTACAACTTGTATAAGATCTTGCATACCTCTTATATACTCATACGTTAATTACATGGGACTTAGACTTTGATTTATAGCCCATAAACATCTAAGGATCGATCAAAATCATGTTTAGAAAGCCCGCCGTAGTCCACGGATAACAAACCGAAGCCTACGATACATAAATCAACTTAAATAACAAATTTCATGTTTTTGGACTTGGGGAGGGCGTCGGCGACGGCCCGTGGTTTTCCCGTAGCCAAAAACCCCGTAGACAGGTAATTAGGGCGTCGGAGAAAAACTGGTTTTCTAGAGCCCGTCGGCGACCCCCCTTAACCCGTCGGCGACGCCCTCTAGAAATGACA
Source organism: Helianthus tuberosus (assembly GCA_030545235.1). NCBI lineage: Eukaryota > Viridiplantae > Streptophyta > Magnoliopsida > Asterales > Asteraceae > Helianthus > Helianthus tuberosus. The sequence continues at coordinate 225,613,055 of CM060442.1, read as the reverse complement.
TTTTTTCTGCCGTTCCGTTTCGTCGTCCGTACGCACTAAAACGCGCATAACTTTTGAACCGTTTACCCGTTTAACCTCCCGTTTCTTCATACATGCTTGTAAATTCACATTCTATCATATAAACTTGAAATCCAACATCCGGTTTAAGGAAAATATTAACTTAATCTCTTGGCTTTAAATACCCTTTTTCACTTATTCGACCCGTTCATGTTTTAAATCCACAAACTTGTGTGATTACTATAAATTTCGTACTAGCTTCATAACCATGAATGTTCCCTAATACTCGGACCTTAATCCTGAAGTTTATGTGCCCGTTATCAATTTCTACGTGTAAACGTATTGTAATCCGCTAAAGGATTCAAACACTTTAAACTTAAATCTTGCTTTCCTTTCCTTATATCTTATGACCACATTATCACATCTAACTATCATTCTACACAACCATATATGTAAAACCTTACTTGAATTCAATTATCATGTTGATATACTAGTACATAACTTTACTTAAATAACATGAGAAGTGATTCCAAAAATCACTTACCTTATGCGTCCATGCTCGTATCTGCTTCCTTGCTTCTCCTTGACCCGTTAACACCTCGTGCTTGAGTCCGTCTCGACGTGATTCCTTTACTTCCATTTCATCAAAATCACGCCCTTATTAGCATACTCATTTGTACATGTTAACTATCATATAAATCGCATATTTCACACTAAACTTTCATTAGTCATTTCTAACAAACATATGACATATAATCCAATTCATATCCTTTCAAACTCATGAAATTCATCATGTAATCACAAATAACGCATATTAACGTAACATGTACCATACAACTTCCTATAATCCTACCTTTACGACAACAAACCAAATCATGCTTTTTATGTGTATAGTTGACTTTCAGAAGTCAATAATTCATCGTATGAGCTTTCGGCTTATCATTATATATATATATATATCCGTAATATTCCAATAAGCTATACGAACGACACTATATACGTCAAGCCGTTTCACATAATTTCACCTCCTAACTTCATTTAGACATTTCATCATACACTTGGTGTGCGTACTACTAACGAAGCATATTGTACAACCCATTCATGCATGATCCTCCATGTTCCTATCTTTATTCATCAATATAATCTAGACATCCATTTATTTCATGTCCTAATCAACTTATCTAGAATAATTCATCACATACAACACGCTATAGCACAAATTACACAATTATTGAACATGGTGATTCACTCACTTCATCATCCTAGATGGGTTTTGCTTCTAAACATGAAACTAATCAAAATCATGCACAACACATGTTCCATATGATGATTCTAACACATATTCATGCTCAATCTCATACAAATTCGTGGATTGATCATAACCCACTTCATACTAGATCATAAAATTAACTTCTACAACTTACCTCATGTGTAGCAAGTCTAGATGATCACGAATATAAGCCCATGCATTAGTTTCTTGCCAATTTCCTCTTTCAATTTGATAGATTTTGGTGTTCTAGGGCTTGACCCCTTTCTTTCTCCTCTCCTGATCGAACACACGCCCAGGTGTGTGGTTTAAGGGTTAATTTTTGTTTTATCTTTTATCTTTCCCTTTTGTCCATATCAACCCCTCATGTTTGCCATAGTTCATAATTTACCCAATTCATATTGTTACTTGTTTAAACCAAGCATTTAACTTGGTTTAATAACCTAGTTATTAAATCTCCTTCTTTTAAATGTGATAACATATTAACAACTAGATAATTCAAGTTTTGGGGTGTTACATCATAACACCATTTTAGACAATAATTAACAAAACCGATTTCATTTCATTGATAATAATTAAAGTACAACCCTGAAATGGAAATTACAACAAGTTCATAAATCAAGTACACCATAATGTTCGAAACAAATACAACAACAAAAGGTAGATTTCTAAAGTGTGTATCTAGTCAACCCTACTAACTTTCATCATCATCAACGTCATCAATTTCCTGCAACATGTTCAAAGTATATTTCAATTCAAAATGTATTGGCGAGTATACAAGTTTAAATAATAGCATAAGTATAAAGTGTTTAAACAATCAACATGGCAAAATCTGTTATCTAAAATTAACATACGATTGGCATACAACTATAAATGTCAACCTAAAGATTACCGCTAGCGTAATCCTATCGTAGCAACGATATGACCGTTCTGTTTTAACTTAACATGACCTCAAAAATACAGGTGGTGCGTTACTCCAATAGCGCTATACATGTTAAGGGGAGGGTTGTACGAAGTTAATGACAAGTATATCACATAAGAATGTTCCAACACGTATGAATCAAAGAATAACGTATTAAGCATGTATGAAGGATTGTTTGTTTGTGAATGCATAAAGAATGTGTGTTTGTGTAAGTTTGATAATGTAAACATGTTGCACCCAAAAGTGTAAAACGTAAAATGGGTGTCAAGTATACTCATGGTTTTGCAAAGCTTCCTTTGTTAATTCCGCGAGTTGATGAGTTGAAGGTTGGAACAACAAGGTTACCCTACATGGGGTAAACGAAGGTGTGAGTCGTTGGAGTTGAACGGAGGATTAAGATTTGAATTAAAGTATGAAAGTATAAGTATAACACGAAAATATATCCCGTCTTGTAAGACCCTAACTCGTATTTAACAAAAATTGCAGCGGAAATTCGTGCCATAAAATTTCTTTCATTACAAACGTCTTGACTTACTTGAAAGTCCGTTTTAAAAATAACTATTTTACTAAACAAAGGCAAACTTCCTGTTTGCTAAGGTACACAATCGATTATTCCCGTACAATCTACCTTGTGACTCGGTCTTCTATCTCTATTCCTTGTGATAATCGCCCGTACTCTCGTACAACCTGCACTCACCACATACATTTATAACATTAGCATACGTTATACATATAAACAAGATTCATAAATGTACACTTTCCATTCAGCTTTCTCTCTACTTTTAAGCATATCCATTCCCTGGTGAGCCTTCAATAATGTACCTGCATTAATCTTCGTTTTCCAGGCACACGATTAATATCATTAACACTCAACGTATCCAAAATCATACTTACATATACACGTGCGTACATCCATACCTCTCTACATACATGCATACACTCATACGTATCTTCATATATTCTTAAATACACTTCTACATACGTACCTACATTCGTACGTTTCTACATACATGCCTACACTCATACGTATCTTCATACATACATAAATACACATATGTATACATACCTACGTTCCTACGTCTTTACATACCTGCATACGATCACACGTACTTCCATACATACATAATACACATCTGCATACGTACATACATTCCTACGCCTTCACATATATACATACTATCATACGTACCTTCATATATACATAAATACGCTTCTACATATGTACCTACATTCATACGTCTCTACATGCATGCATACACTCATACATATCTTCCATATATACATATATACACATCTACAACTTGTATAAGATCTTGCATACCTCTTATACACTCATACGTTAATTACATGGGACTTAGACTATGATTTATAGCCCATAAACATCTAAGGATCGATCAAAATCATGTTTAGAAAGCCCGCCGTAGTCCACGGATAACAAACCGAAGCCTACGATACATAAATCAACTTAAATAACAAATTTCATGTTTTTGGACTTAGGGAGGGCGTCGGCGACGTCCCTAGGGCCCGTCGGCGACGGCCCGTGGTTTTCCCGTAGCCAAAAACCCCGTAGACAGGTAATTAGGGCGTCGGAGAAAAACTGGTTTTCTAGAGCCCGTCGGCGACCCCCCCTTAAACCGTCGGCGACGCCCTCTAGAAATGGCATTTTTTCTGCAGTTCCGTTTCGTCGTCCGTACGCACTAAAACGCGCATAACTTTTGAACCGTTTACCCGTTTAACCTCCCGTTTCTTCCTACATGCTTGTAAATTCACATTCTATCATATAAACTTGAAATCCAACTGTAACACCCTTAAATTTTCACTTGATTTTAATAATAGATTATACCGTTTGTAAATAAAAGTTCCTTACTTAACATAAATTTCATACAAAAAGTTCATTGTAGCATAACCATAGTCCACTACACTAAGTTAAAACATTTCAAAAGTTACTTAACAATTGTTTACAACCCATAAACCAAATCTAGTAAAGATTTAAAAACATAGTGGAAGCTTCAAAAGTAGTGATCGGTTCTTTATCATATGATTGATCGCCATCCGTAAGATCCATCTCGTCACCTATGGTCAAACCGTTAAATCATTAGTTTTGACATTGTTATATAATACATAACATGAGATCCAACATCAAAATTTAAATAATAAATTTAAAAGTTCTTCTGGTTCCACAGTAACTTACGGTGTCACCGTAAGTTACGGTAAGTCCTGGAAGGCTTTTGGTCCACCGTAAAACAGGGGTGAACCACCGTAAGTTCCTGACCTCTATCATAAGTTACGGTACTACCGTAACTTACGGTAGTTCCTGGAAATCCATGTTGTTATTTGGTTTGTTCATTACACTCAAACCCAACTCTCGGATTTCAGTTTTCTAGGATACCAATACTTTAAAATCTCGTATTTCTAATATGTTATATATTAACCAACATCAAAGATCAATCCATCATAATCCGGAGCATTACCCATGCCTTACTTGATTATTCGACCCGTTTGGCTCGTCTAAGGAATCCTCCAATGTGACGACTACCAACGAGTTCCAACCGAATTTGATCTATTATTCAATATAGCGACATCACCGCTTTAATTCAAGACAACCCTTATTCTAAAATTCAATTACGCACTTAATAATCATCAAAATCTACTTAATGTAACGGGTCAAGTTACATACCTTTAAAGCAAGCCTTTCAAACGTGCGTCCACACCGGTTTGCCCGCTAGATGCCCGGCTTCCTTTCCTATAGAGTTCAATCACTTTATGTTTAGAACTCTTTGTTTCACATACATAACGCACATTTTATCATACATCATAATTATGCGTTTTTAACTTAACAATTCAGTTTCAAGCCTTCTTTGAGGCATTTTATTAAACACTATAAGGGCAGAATTTTTATATCTTTCATATTCAAGTTCATAGCTTGCTAATTAGCTAACTTAACATCAATATAGCCTTCATATATCATTTAAACATCATACTTTTCTGAAATCACTTTCTATCATCAAATTACACTAGAATAATCATTCTAAACCCTAGTGTTCATCATCATATTGTAAAACCCACAACCCACCTTCAATGTGTTCATGAAATTTCCTGAATTTGGACATGATTTCAGATGTAGTTGTCTAGGTTTCACTTCTAGACACTATATTATCCCTATTCTAACCAAATCACATACATGCATCATCAAATTTTGAATCTCTCAAATTCATAAGAATTTCAAACAGAGAATTTTCATAGAATTTTACATACCTTACAACCCCCTTATGATGGGGATTACTAATCTTAACTCAGATTTCGATTTGGGAGCCAATTGGATCTTCAATTTGTAGGATTTAGCATGAACCAGGGTTTTGAATGAGTTCAGGTCGCCCCTCCCCTTGTTCTGGTCGATCCCCACTTCCAGATTTTAGTTTGTGTTTTAATGAAATAGTTTTTATTAAAACTATTTTCAATTTTAACACTTTTGGTCCCTCTTGTTTGTTTTATTTTATTTCTATGTCTCAAGCTACTATTAAGTGATAAACTAACTAGGTTAGTGTCTTTACTAACTAGATTATCTCACAAATTTATTTGCAACTAAATTACGAATTTAAGAATTTGTATTTTCGGGATGTTACAAGTCCATCCCCCTTAAAAGGGTTTCGTCCCCGGAACCAAGGTACGTACCGAATAGTGTAGGGTAGAGACGTCGCATCTCTTCTTCGGGCTCCCATGTAGTGTCCGAACCTTTCCTATGCTCCCATTTTACCTTGACTTGATTAATCACCTTGTTCCTCAAATTCTTCTCTTTACGATCTAAAATCGCGATTGGTTTTGCTGCATAGTTGAGGATGTTATCCACCTCGATATCATCGTAGTGGATACGAGTAGTTTCGTCTGCCAAACATTTTCGGAGATGTGACACGTGGAATGTGCTATGAATCCCACACAACTCCTCGGGTAATTCGAGACGATAAGATACTTTACCAACCCGTTCAGTGATTCTGAATGGCCCAATAAATCTCGGGCTTAGTTTCCCCCTTTTTCTGAATCTAATAATGCCCTTCCATGGGGAAACTTTTAGCATAACCATGTCGCCAACCTGAAATTCAATTGGCCTATTCCTTTTATCCGCATACGCCTTTTGCCTGTCTTGAGCCGCTTTCAAGTGTGCCCGAACCTTATCAATCTTTTCATTTGTGGCTTGTACTATATCTTGGTGGGCGAGTTCACGTGGACCCACTTCACCCCAATATACCAGGGTTCGGCACTTCCTACCATAGAGCATTTCGTACGGTGCCATCTTAATACTAGATTGGTAGCTGTTATTATACGAAAACTCGACTAACGGTAGGTGAACATCCCAACTTCCTCCAAAGTCGATTATACACGCCCGTAGCATGTCCTCCAATGTTTGTATTGTTCTTTCACTCTGTCTATCCGTTTGAGGATGTTACGCAGTGCTAATGAACAATTTGGTTCCCATTTGCTCTTGGAAATCTCGCCAGAAATTTGAAGTAAACCGGGTATCCCTATCAGACACGATGGATACCGGCACCCCATGACGTGATATTATTTCATTAGTGTAAACTTCTGACATCTTTTCTGACGTATAAGTCTCACGGATCGGAATGAAGTGAGCACTTTTCGTCAATCTATCCACCACTACCCATATGGCATCGAAACCACGATTTGTCTTAGGCAACTTGGTTAGTAGGTCCATTGTAATATGTTCCCATTTCCAAACCGGAATTTCTAACGGTTGGAGTTTGCCGTATGGTTTCTGGTGCTCCGCCTTAACTTGTAAACATGTCAAGCATTTTTCCACATACTTCGCCATATCCCTCTTTATTCCAGGCCACCAATAATTTTGTTTCAAACCATTGTACATCTTGGTCGCACCCGGATGAATTGAATATCGGGATTTATGAGCTTCATCAAGTAGAAGCGCCTTCACCCCACAAGTATTTGGAACCCATATCCTTCCGGATCGAGTCTTTAACCCGTGATTCTCATCCGACAAATCTTTCAACTGACCGATTATTCTTTCTTTCTTCCAATTCTCTTCTTTTACTGCTTCTAACTGCGCCTCTCGAATACGTTCAAGTATACCCGAGGTCACCACGAGCTGCATCGACCTTACTCTTATTGGGACATAGTCCGCTTTTCTGCTCAAAGCATCCGCCACCACATTTGCCTTTCCGGGGTGGTAGTGTATTTCACAGTCAAAATCCTTCACTGTTTCTAGCCATCGCCTTTGTCGCATATTTAACTCCTTCTGATCGAAGAAGTATTTCAAGCTCTTGTGGTCGGTGAATATGGTGCACTTTACCCCATACAAGTAGTGCCTCCATATTTTTAATGCAAATACCACTGCAGCCAACTCGAGATCGTGCGTGGGATATTTCTTCTCGTGTATCTTCAATTGCCTCGAGGCATAGGCTATTACCTTGCCCCGTTGCATCAACACGCATCCGAGCCCCAATAGTGAAGCATCCGAATAAACCACCATGTCTTCGACTCCGTCCGGCAATGTCAGTATCGGTGCTTGAGTTAACTTTTCTTTTAGCGTTTGAAACGCTCTTTCTTGATCGACACCCCAAATGAACTTTTCTTTCTTTCGGGTTAGCTTTGTTAGCAGTGACGCAATCTTGGAGAAATCTTGAATGAATCTCCTATAATATCCTGCAAGCCCCAAAAAGCTTCTAATTTCCGAAGGGTTCTTCGGGGGATTCCATTTTGACACAGCCTCGATCTTCGAAGGATCCACCAATACTCTGTCGGCACTTATGACGTGGCCAAGAAATTGTACCTCTCGTAACCAAAAGGCGCACTTAGAGAATTTCGCATACAGCCTTTCTCGCCTAAGTGTCTCTAACACTTCTTGCAAGTGGTGTGCGTGTTCAGCTTCACTTTTTGAATATACCAAAATATCATCGATAAACACGATGACCGACTTATCCAACATTGGCTTGCAAACCCGATTCATGAGGTCCATGAAGGCCGCGGGTGCATTTGTTAGCCCAAATGACATCACGAGGAATTCGTAATGTCCGTATCTCGTGCGGAAAGCCGTCTTCGGCACATCTTCTTCCTTGACCTTTAGTTGGTGATACCCCGATCTAAGGTCAATTTTTGAAAACCAATTCGCACCTTGTAATTGGTCGAATAAATTATCTATTCTCGGAAGCGGGTATCGGTTCTTTACCGTAAGTTTGTTTAACTCCCGGTAATCGATACACATGCGCATGCTTCCGTCTTTATTCCTCACGAACAGTACCGGTGCGCCCCAAGGAGACACACTCGGCCTTATGAATCCCTTGTCAAGCAGGTCTTGAATTTGGGACAACAATTCTTGTAATTCCGATGGCGCGAGTCGGTATGGTGCTTTAGCTACGGGTTTTGTGCCCGGAACCAATTCGATCCCGAACTCTACTTCCCGTTCAGGCGGTATCCCCGGTAAATCCTCCGGAAACACATCTCCATAATCTCGTACTACAGGTACATCTTCAATCTTCCGTGATTCTTTCTCGGGTTCATTCGCGTATATCATGAATGCCTTGCATCCTCGCTTCATAAGCTTGTGAGCTTTCAACATTGAGCACACTATGGGGTTACCTCCTTTTTCGCCATAAATGGTGACATGTTTCCCGCTCGGAGATGTTAGTTTTATCTCTTTACGAAAACACACGACTTTTGCATGGTGCTGGGCTAGCCAATCCATCCCAACGACTACTTGAAATTCCCCCATTGACATCGGGATTAGGTCTATCAAGTATTCCTCATCGTCGATGCTTAATTTGCAGCCTCGACAAACATCACAAACTATAAAACTTTTGTTGTCCCCTATTTCAACTTCTAAGGGCACAAGTAATTTCGTTAATACAAATGAAGGATGTCGAATAAATCCATGCGAAATGAAGGATTTATTCGCACCCGTATCAAACAATACACGTGCTGGAATTGAGTTAATTGGGAATATACCTGAAACCAAGTCGGGTTCTGTCTTCGCTTCAGCCGCGGTAAGTTGGAAGGACCTAGCCTTCGCCTTGGGAGCTTCTGTTGGAGATTCTTTAACATCTCTCTTTCCAACTAAGTCCGGACATTCGGACTTTTTGTGGCCGGGTTGATAACAGTTGTAGCAAACAGAGACTTTTCCCGGGTATAGCGAGGCCGTGTGCCCCGTCTTATTACATATGGGGCATGGCTTGTCCTTGAACCGACATTCCCCTTTGTATCCCTTCCCGCACACTTTACAAATTGGCGACCCACCTTTAGCATCCACCTTCTTTCCCGATTCTCCAGTTCGGGCTTTCTTTGTAGGGCTTGGATTCACATCATGTGCCCTTCGCTCACCTCTTTCGACTTGTTTCTTCAACTCAATTTCCCGTTCCCGAGCAACGTTAATGATTTCGGTAAGGGTCTCGTATTTTGAAGGAGTCATAAACTCCCTATATTCAGCGCTCAACATATTGTAGTAGTAGTATATTTTCTGTTCTTCGTTCGTCACCAATTCACTACTAAACTTCATTTTATCCATAAACATCGCTGTGATCTTGTCTATGGTTTCACCCTTGTGCCTAAGTTGCATGAACTCTTCCTTGATTTTGTTAATGACCGCTTTGGGACTATGATGTTTAAGAAATGGTGTCTTAAACTCTTCCCACGTCATGGCCCTTGCCGCTTCGGCCCCTATTTCATTCTTTTTGTTATCCCACCAATCCTTGGCTTGTCCTCTTAACTGACCAGTTCCGTAGGCAACGAAATCGCTTTCATCGCAATGGGTCCTTTCAAACACCCCTTCAATATCGCCCAACCATCTTTGGCAAATTATCGGGTCGACTTCCCCGTTATAAATTGGCGGTTTACACGCCATGAATTCCTTATATGAGCACCCTTTACGTTCTCCAGTTTTGTCTTTCATAAGGTTGACAATATCCTCCAACCTTTTAACTCGCTCTTCTACGAGCGACAACACCGTAATTTGAATCTTGTCTATAAATCCGGATAAACTGCCTTCAATTACCTTTCCTACTTCCTCGGCAATTATTTCTTTCATTTGTTCAGTGCTTGTCGGCACCGGATCATTATTGCTCCCTTTCGACATCTTGAAACTGAAATGTTTACATCAAACATTAAACATTTCATTCATGACATCGCTTTGTTTGTTTCGGTTTAGCCAAGTTCCTAACTTGCTTTAACCGTTCACATTTAATGCACTTTCCGGGTTTGAGTGTGTTAACACGCTCTTCCCATGCATATCAGTTTGTTTCTCATTCCTTACATAATACATAATTTATTAACATAATAAGTTAATTCTTACCGGACGATCGATCAAGCTTGAACCGAACACTTTGTTGACAACCTTAAGCTCTGATTACCAACTTGTAACACCCTTAAATTTTCACTTGATTTTAATAATAGATTATACCGTTTGTAAATAAAAGTTCCTTACTTAACATAAATTTCATACAAAAACTTCATTGTAGCATAACCATAGTCCACTACACTAAGTTAAAACATTTCAAAAGTTACTTAACAATTGTTTACAACCCATAAACCAAGTCTAGTAAAGATTTAAAAACATTGCGGAAGCTTCAAAAGTAGTGTTCGGTTCTTCATCATATGATTGATCGCCATCCGTAAGATCCATCTCGTCACCTATGGTCAAACCGTTAAATCATTAGTTTTGACATTGTTATATAATACATAACATGAGATCCAACATCAAAATTTAAATAATAAATTTAAAAGTTCTTCTGGTTCCACCGTAACTTACGGTGTCACCGTAAGTTACGGTAAGTCCTGGAAGGCTTTTGGTCCACCGTAAAACAGGGGTGAACCACCGTAAGTTCCTGACCTCTACCGTAAGTTACGGTACTACCGTAACTTACGGTAGTTCCTGGAAATCCATATTTTTATTTGGTTTGTTCATTACACTCAAACCCAACTCTCGGATTTCAGTTTTCTAGGATACCAATACTTTAAAATCTCGTATTTCTAATATGTTATATATTAACCAACATCAAAGATCAATCCATCATAATCCGGAGCATTACCCATGCCTTACTTGATTATTCGACCCGTTTGGCTCGTCTAAGGAATCCTCCAATGTGACGACTACCAACGAGTTCCAACCTAATTTGATCTATTATTCAATATAGTGGCATCACCGCTTTAATTCAAAACAACCCTTATTCTAAAATTCAATTACGCACTTAATAATCATCAAAATCTACTTAATGTAACGGGTCAAGTTACATACCTTTAAAGCAAGCCTTTCAAACGTGCGTCCACACCGGTTTGCCCGCTAGATGCCCCGGCTTCCTTTCCTATAGAGTTCAATCACTTTATGTTTAGAACTCTTTGTTTCACATACATAACGCACATTTTATCATACATCATAATTATGCGTTTTTAACTTAACAATTCAGTTTCAAGCCTTCTTTGAGGCATTTTATCAAACACTATAAGGGCATAATTTTTATATCTTTCATATTCAAGTTCATAGCTTGCTAATTAGCTAACTTAACATCAATATAGCCTTCATATATCATTTAAACATCATACTTTTCTGAAATCACTTTCTATCATCAAATTACACTAGAATAATCATTCTAAACCCTAGTGTTCATCATCATATTGTAAAACCCACAACCCACCTTCAATGTGTTCATGAAATTTCCTGAATTTGGACATGATTTCAGATGTAGTTGTCCAGGTTTCACTTCTAGACACTATATTATCCCAAATCTAACCAAATCACATACATGCATCATTAAATTTTGAATCTCCCAAATTCATAAGAATTTCAAACAGAGAATTTTCATAGAATTTTACATACCTTACAACCCCCTGTGATGGGGATTACTAATCTTAACTCAGATTTCGATTTGGGAGCCAATTGGATCTTCAATTTGTAGGATTTAGCATGAACCAGGGTTTTGAATGAGTTCAGGTCGCCCCTCCCCTTGTTCTGGTCGATCCCCACTTCCAGATTTTAGTTTGTGTTTTAATGAAATAGTTTTTATTAAAACTATTTTCAATTTTAACACTTTTGGCCCCTCTTGTTTGTTTTATTTTATTTCTATGTCTCAAGCTACTATTAAGTGATAAACTAACTAGGTTAGTGTCTTTACTAACTAGATTATCTCACAAATTTATTTGCAACTAAATTACGAATTTAAGAATTTGTATTTTCGGGATGTTACACCAACATCCGGTTTAAGGAAAATATTAACTTAATCTCTCGGCTTTAAATACCCTTTTTCACTTATTCGACCCGTTCATGTTTTAAATCCACAAACTTGTGTGATTACTATAAATTTCGTACTAGCTTCATAACCATGAATGTTCCCTAATACTCGGACCTTAATCCTGAAGTTTATGTGCCCGTTATCAATTTCTACGTGTAAACGTATTGTAATCCGCTAAAGGATTCAAACACTTTAAACTTAAATCTTGCTTTCCTTTCCTTATATCTTATGACCACATTATCACATCTAACTATCATTCTACACAACCATATATGTAAAACCTTACTTGAATTCAATTATCATGTTGATATACTAGTACATAACTTTACTTAAATAACATGAGAAGTGATTCCAAAAATCACTTACCTTATGCGTCCATGCTCGTATCTGCTTCCTTGCTTCTCCTTGACCCGTTAACACCTCGTGCTTGAGTCCGTCTCGACGTGATTCCTTTACTTCCATTTCATCAAAATCACGCCCTTATTAGCATACTCATTTGTACATGTTAACTATCATATAAATCGCATATTTCACACTAAACTTTCATTAGTCATTTCTAACAAACATATGACATATAATCCAATTCATATCCTTTCAAACTCATGAAATTCATCATGTAATCACAAATAACGCATATTAACGTAACATGTACCATACAACTTCCTATAATCCTACCTTTACGACAACAAACCAAATCATGCTTTTTATGTGTATAGTTGACTTTCAGAAGTCAATAATTCATCGTATGAGCTTTCGGCTTATCATTATATATATATATATATATATCCGTAATATTCCAATAAGCTATACGAACGACACTATATACGTCAAGCCGTTTCACATAATTTCACCTCCTAACTTCATTTAGACATTTCATCATACACTTGGTGTGCGTACTACTAACGAAGCATATTGTACAACCCATTCATGCATGATCCTCCATGTTCCTATCTTTATTCATCAATATAATCTAGACATCCATTTATTTCATGTCCTAATCAACTTATCTAGAATAATTCATCACATACAACACGCTATAGCACAAATTACACAATTATTGAACATGGTGATTCACTCACTTCATCATCCTAGATGGGTTTTGCTTCTAAACATGAAACTAATCAAAATCATGCACAACACATGTTCCATATGATGATTCTAACACATATTCATGCTCAATCTCATACAAATTCGTGGATTGATCATAACCCACTTCATACTAGATCATAAAATTAACTTCTACAACTTACCTCATGTGTAGCAAGTCTAGATGATCACGAATATAAGCCCATGCATTAGTTTCTTGCCAATTTCCTCTTTCAATTTGATAGATTTTGGTGTTCTAGGGCTTGACCCCTTTCTTTCTCCTCTCCTGATCGAACACACGCCCAGGTGTGTGGTTTAAGGGTTAATTTTTGTTTTATCTTTCCCTTTTGTCCATATCAACCCCTCATGTTTGCCATAGTTCATAATTTACCCAATTCATATTGTTACTTGTTTAAACCAAGCATTTAACTTGGTTTAATAACCTAGTTATTAAATCTCCTTCTTTTAAATGTGATAACATATTAACAACTAGATAATTCAAGTTTTGGGTGTTACAAGTCTATCCACCTTAAAGAAGGTTTCGTCCCCGAAACCTTTCTCATTCATAGTAGACCAATACTACTCTTACTTTTTCATCTATCCATTCACGATGCTCAATACCACATGAATACATTCAGGATCTTTGCAAAAGTCTTATTCATGAATAAATATATTCGTACCATCACATTATCGTACTAGAACTAAAGTGTGCAAACTAGAAGCAAACCTAAGGGTTTACTACCATGATTTACATAAAAGCAAAATGAAGTTCATATGAACTTGCTACCACATTCACCGTTAGTATTAGTTCTAATAATTTCGTATATACTTGGAGTTTTACTTCTACCTTCTTACTCATACATGCACTGTCTACTACTTAATCCAGATTTAAAACTCATTCTTAGCCCACTTCTAAAAGTCAACCCTGCCTTATCATATCACATCTTGCGTTACCACTGGTTCGTGCGGAAGTACTTATTCAATTCATAACTTTATACTTAAATTCACATATTAAACAATTCACTAACCTTACTATTTTGGCATAATGCCATGACCCGCGAAAGCAAACCGACCACTTCATTACAAATCCAAACCATTCCAGGATTGATCTCATTCATCCGTGTATTGAGCTTCTAATCATGAGAATTCTTTCACTGATCTTGATAGGTTTATCACACTATGATATCTGACGGAAGTAGATTCCATTGATTCGTCATCCTTATCTTACGGTGATCATTCCTTTCCGATTGGTGACATTGCGTGTCCATTCATCAAGCTCACCTATGAGTACAAAACTTAACATATCAAAACATTAACTAACGAGTTCAAATGGCAATGGCCATCTGACCCGTATGACCCATTTATCCTTTCGACCATTCTTGCATGCAACGCATTTGCATAAATATATTCATATATATATATATATACATGAAAGTTTAAGCATGATTTGAATCATATCATTTAAGAAATATTTACTTGTCTGGTCCGTAATTACTTACACATTCGGATATTTTCATTCCTATCATTCTTTTGTTCATTTGCTTTACATTTACTTATATGACTTGTTTGACGCACACATGGTCAAGCTATCAACTTCTTCTTATGTAGACTAGTTCCGTCTTTTATATCTTAAATCTGTTTCGCGGGTTCGAACACATTATTCATACCTTTCGTACCTTCTATGTTTTGAATCCGTCTCGCGGATTCAAACATTGCATTCACATCTTTCATTCTTTGAATCCGTCTCGCGGATTCAAACATTGCATTTACGCCTTTCATCCCTTGAATCCGTCTCGCGGATTCAAGCATTGAATTCATATCTTTCATTCTTTGAATCCGTCTCGCGGATTCAAACATTGCATTTACACTTTTCATCCCTTGAATCCGTCTCTCGGATTCAAGCATTGCATTCATACATTGTTGATCCGTACTTTCTTACGGATTCAACATTCTTCATTCTTATCATTTGCACTTTTTGCTCTTATGTAGTACTCTCAATCTCCTGATAGTCTTACTACCCATTTCACCCATACACCCACCTGCTACCCAATTCTAACGGACACACCTGTAACAATTATCACGGGCTCACGAACGTCATATGTTTCTTGTGTACTGGCCAGGTACACAATCCCCATACTAGTTTCGTGTCTTCGTGTAATTGTCACCTTATGTCCGAAGAATTAGGTTCCGTCACGTATAACATTTCCAAAACTTCATTACCATTCTTATCATTATTTTTCATTTAAAATTTTCCTTTCATTGATAGGTTTTACCATCACATGTACTTACATATATAAAATATATGTACCTGGGTCAATATGTCATATTACATACCTTGGTGCCGGTGCTAGACCGCATCCACAAATCATTCTTTCCAAGCAACCATGCTTACCTTCCACATAGCATATTGTTAATTATCTTCCAATACATACTTAAGCACATACTTACCTTGGCTTTTACCCTTAGATCTTGATCAAGTCTTGGATTGTACGGGTTCCTGGTCATGAGAGCACATGAGTTTGAGTTCAAGTATTTACCTCCTCATACTTGATTTCTCTCAAACCGGGGCTCTGATACCAACTTGTAAGACCCTAACTCGTATTTAACAAAAATTGCAGCGGAAATTCGTGCCATAAAATTTCTTTCATTACAAACGTCTTGACTTACTTGAAAGTCCGTTTTAAAAATAACTCTTTTACTAAACAAAGGCAAACTTCCTGTTTGCTAAGGTACACAATTGATTATTCCCGTACAATCTACCTTGTGACTCGGTCTTCTATCTCTATTCCTTGTGATAATCGCCCGTACTCTCGTACAACCTGCACTCACCACATACATTTATAACATTAGCATACGTTATACATATAAACAAGATTCATAAATGTACACTTTCCATTCAGCTTTCTCTCTACTTTTAAGCATATCCATTCCCTGGTGAGCCTTCAATAATGTACCTGCATTAATCTTCATTTTCCAGGCACACGATTAATATCATTAACACTCAACGTATCCAAAATCATACTTACATATACACGTGCGTACATCCATACCTCTCTACATACATGCATACACTCATACGTATCTTCATATATTCTTAAATACACTTCTACATACGTACCTACATTCGTATGTTTCTACATACATGCCTACACTCATACGTATCTTCATACATACATAAATACACATCTGTATACGTACCTACGTTCCTACGTCTTTACATACCTGCATACGGTCATACGTACTTCCATACATACATAATAGACATCTCATACGTACATACATTCCTACGCCTTCACATATATACATACTATCATACGTACCTTCATATATACATAAATACGCTTCTACATATGTACCTACATTCATACGTCTCTACATGCATGCATACACTTATACATATCTTCCATATATACATATATACACATCTACAACTTGTATAAGATCTTGCATACCTCTTATATACTCATACGTTAATTACATGGGACTTAGACTTTGATTTATAGCCCATAAACATCTAAGGATCGATCAAAATCATGTTTAGAAAGCCCGCCGTAGTCCACGGATAACAAACCGAAGCCTACGATACATAAATCAACTTAAATAACAAATTTCATGTTTTTGGACTTGGGGAGGGCGTCGGCGACGGCCCTAGGGCCCGTCGGCGACGGCCCGTGGTTTTTCCGTAGCCAAAAACCCCGTAGACAGGTAATTAGGGCGTCGGAGAAAAACTGGTTTTCTAGAGCCCGTCGGCGACCCCCCTTAACCCGTCGGCGACGCCCTCTAGAAATGGCATTTTTTCTGCAGTTCCGTTTCGTCGTCCGTACGCACTAAAACACGCATAACTTTTGAACCGTTTACCCGTTTAACCTCCCGTTTCTTCCTACATGCTTGTAAATTCACATTCTATCATATAAACTTGAAATCCAACATCCGGTTTAAGGAAAATATTAACTTAATCTCTTGGCTTTAAATACCCTTTTTCACTTATTCGACCTGTTCATGTTTTAAATCCACAAACTTGTGTGATTACTATAAATTTCGTACTAGCTTCATAACCATGAATGTTCCCTAATACTCGGACCTTAATCCTGAAGTTTATGCGCCCGTTATCAATTTCTACGTGTAAACGTATTGTAATCCGCTAAAGGATTCAAACACTTTAAACTTAAATCTTGCTTTCCTTTCCTTATATCTTATGACCACATTATCACATCTAACTATCATTCTACACAACCATATATGTAAAACCTTACTTGAATTCAATTATCATGTTGATATACTAGTACATAACTTTACTTAAATAACATGAGAAGTGATTCCAAAAATCACTTACCTTATGCGTCCATGCTCGTATCTGCTTCCTTGCTTCTCCTTGACCCGTTAACACCTCGTGCTTGAGTCCGTCTCGACGTGATTCCTTTACTTCCATTTCATCAAAATCACGCCCTTATTAGCATACTCATTTGTACATGTTAACTATCATATAAATCGCATATTTCACACTAAACTTTCATTAGTCATTTCTAACAAACATATGACATATAATCCAATTCATATCCTTTCAAACTCATGAAATTCATCATGTAATCACAAATAACGCATATTAACGTAACATGTACCATACAACTTCCTATAATCCTACCTTTACGACAACAAACCAAATCATGCTTTTTATGTGTATAGTTGACTTTCAGAAGTCAATAATTCATCGTATGAGCTTTCGGCTTATCATTATATATATATATATCCGTAATATTCCAATAAGCTATACGAACGACACTATATACGTCAAGCCATTTCACATAATTTCACCTCCTAACTTCATTTAGACATTTCATCATACACTTGGTGTGCGTACTACTAACGAAGCATATTGTACAACCCATTCATGCATGATCCTCCATGTTCCTATCTTTATTCATCAATATAATCTAGACATCCATTTATTTCATGTCCTAATCAACTTATCTAGAATAATTCATCACATACAACACGCTATAGCACAAATTACACAATTATTGAACATGGTGATTCACTCACTTCATCATCCTAGATGGGTTTTGCTTCTAAACATGAAACTAATCAAAATCATGCACAACACATGTTCCATATGATGATTCTAACACATATTCATGCTCAATCTCATACAAATTCGTGGATTGATCATAACCCACTTCATACTAGATCATAAAATTAACTTCTACAACTTACCTCATGTGTAGCAAGTCTAGATGATCACGAATATAAGCCCATGCATTAGTTTCTTGCCAATTTCCTCTTTCAATTTGATAGATTTTGGTGTTCTAGGGCTTGACCCCTTTCTTTCTCCTCTCCTGATCGAACACACGCCCAGGCGTGTGGTTTAAGGGTTAATTTTTGTTTTATCTTTTATCTTTCCCTTTTGTCCATATCAACCCCTCATGTTTGCCATAGTTCGTAATTTACCCAATTCATATTGTTACTTGTTTAAACCAAGCATTTAACTTGGTTTAATAACCTAGTTATTAAATCTCCTTCTTTTAAATGTGATAACATATTAACAACTAGATAATTCAAGTTTTGGGGTGTTACACGTCTGAGCACTCGTTGTGACACTAAGTTACTGTGATTTCATGGGTCTTGGTGTGCCCATTATAATCAACAATGAGGAACTCAGAACCGAGATAAACGGATAACCGAGATCCACAACCTTGTTCGTGCGAATGGATGGCTCCTTCGTGCAAACAGACAGTCCCTTCGCGCGAGTGGAGCCTGTTCGTACGGACATAAGTTCTTTCGAACATTTTAACCATTATCTAGTTAACGTCACGAATTCAGTTTAGTTTTATACATTATATAGTATTAACAGTCCAGTAGGTCATAGAGTTCACAGAGGTCATGTACGGAGGTATAAACCTCATTATATGTTTCACCAAAGCACAAAGTTTATTAATCAATGTCAATAAACCCGGTTGGTCATGATTAACAGAAGTAAATAAATAACTAAATACATATATACCAAACAGCCAAACAAGGACAACCTAGGCGTGTTATTCCCAACATGGCAAGTGTTGGAGGCGAGGCGGGGTTAACTTATTCTGGGTCTAGAAGACTGTTTGGGTGTTCGTTTGCAAGACCAAGTGAGGCGGTGGAACTAGATTGGAAGCTAAGGCTTCCACGGTTCACACTTCTGTTAAACACAGATTCATCCATATTGAAGATGGGGATCTGAGATAACATTCAACACTTAGGAATTTGCAGGAACGGGAATAACAAAAGTCTTTTGGCGCAAAGGAGTTGCTCAGTCGCGCGAGCGGGCCTGATCATTCGTGCGGACGAGTTGGTTCTGTTTTGTTTGAATCAAACTTGTTTCTTGGCTGGAATCAACCTCAACACTAACCCACGGCTATGGTTTTAGCTGTGAGCTTGGTGGGTTCAAGATTTCGCCAAGTTCAGAACTGAAAATATAATTTATAAAAGTTTGAAAAGAAATAGAACTTCAATCCTAAATCTTGGACCTCAAAGTGGCGAGATTTCACCTTAGACTGCCCAAGCAAGTCTGAGAAATCATCCTAGAGGATAATCCAAGTTGTGAAGATTTGAAGAAAAAGGTAGAAAAGTAGAAGGAATAAGTATGAAATGCATAGGGAAAGTGAGTTAGAACTCACTTGGGAGCTGTTGGAATGCTCTGCTGGTCGTGCATAAAGTCAGAAAGTTGAGAGAATTCGAAGTGAGTGGAAGGTGTGAAGTGAGGGTGAAGGTTCGTATTTATAGGGCAAATGGGGTGTTCGTGCGAGTGAGTTGGGACGAGTGGGGCCAGTCGCACAAGAGTGAAGTTAGGAAATTTTCGTATAATTTAGCCGGTTTTAGGTATTTTAAGCATACAAGTGCAACATATATGTATAAGTATGAATAAAATGTATGTATAAACTGATGTTGCAAGTATTCCAAGTATGAGAGTTGCGTATATGAGGATGTATCAATGTTTGCACGTATAATAAGTAAGTAACGAGTATGTAACAAGTATGTATAAAATGATGTGTAAAATAATCGAGTTTTATTATGATCAAAGCCTCAGACTACAATGTTTGGAAATGAAATACGAATACAAAGAAATAAAAGTTTCCAAAAAAATAGAAATACAAACAGACTTTCTAATAAGGAAAGTACCAAAACGTGAAAAGTTACAGTGGAGGACTAACACGAGTCGACGTGGAACTTGGTTATTGGTTGTTTCAAACTAGCCGTTGACCGGCTAGTTTGACCTTTAAAAAAACATGCATATACTAACATATTTCACATCATTTTTTTAATAACCACACACTCAATCATCTTTTTTTCTCTTTCCAACTACCTATTCTCTTCCATTTTTTTAAGTTTATGTAATTTTTTTTTATTTTTAAGTTTTTGTAACTTAAATTTTATGTGGTTTTTAAAATTAATCTTTTTTATTCAACTAATGTTCTTAAATTAAATTTTACTAGTATTAAGCACCATCGCGTTACGGCGGGGGCGAGCACTAATGCCACACTACTGCCAGCGACCACCGACACTGAAGTTGCGGTGTTAATGCGAAGAAATTAAACCGAAACGTAAAACACATAATAAAATAACTAAGTTGATCTAGAACTCGCGCGTTATGATGAACTCGCGTATATTTTTTTCCCGTTTGACAGGTTCATCGTAATCTATATATAATATATATCATTACCATTATACAAACCATAATGCATACATTACAACAACCATTGCATCAATATGTTGCAAATTATATTTATACAAGATTTTGGCTAAATTAATTAGATTATTATAAATAATAATAATTTACAAATAAAACAACACAACTTTGAATGGATCAAACCGATTGAATATGGTAAGATAATGAAACCATTATTTGATTAGGGTACAACCACTTAAGCACAATTTACCACCATACATGCATACAAAACAGATTAAATTTGGTAAGGTAATGAAACCATTATTTGATTAAGGTACAACCACTTAAGCACAACTTACAACCAATATTTGATTAAGGTACAACCACTTAAGCACAACTTATATTTGATTAAGGTACAACTATTTAAACTCAACTTACAACCAAGCATGCATACAAATGTTTCAAATTAATAGTATATAAATATAAATTAATAGTAAATAAATTGATTTTATATAGTTTTTAAATAGAAAATAATAACATTAAATAGGTGCACGTGTCGAATAACGCCCCTCTTCCACGCCCCTTCCCATACCCCCCTTTTCCACCATGCCATTTTTCTGACGCGTATTTACGTGTCGTCCACATGTCATATAACGCCTATTTTTCAAGCTTCTCCACACCGTGTGGTCTAACTATTAGCTTCACGATGTCGATCTATGTGGTCATGACCCTCCACATCAGCGCCATGTCACCTAGTTCTAATCCATCATCCAAAACCACTACCCTAAGGGTGTGGTCATGACTCAAACCAATATTATCTTATTTTAATTTATTTTTATGAAAAGGAAAGGAAATATTAAATAAGGAAAGGAGAACCATGGTTGTCATGGTTTAATCTATGGGAATCATGGTGGATGAGACAAGGGGTTGGTGTAGCAATCCATTAATAGTCCTACGTGACGATTGATGACCCAACCATACCCCTCACACCCTATAGCCTAAATACGAAAAAACCAAAGCACTAAAATCTCATCTGAAATCAATTTAGAAACTATATTCCTAGTTTTACGACAAAAGGAATTATTACATACGATAAGTCATTTGATTTTCATGTCACATGAACATGTTTCAATTTAAATAGATTATTACATCATAACTTAGGTGTGAACTCAATTTTGGAAATTAAAACTTCTTTTTTTATTACCTCTATAAACTCAAATCAACTCTATGAAAGCCAACGACCCTTCAACCAAAACTATGAGGTTAAATCTTGTAGTAGTTACCGCCATCGCGATGGCATATGCCCAAATTCCTGCAACGTTGTCTTTTTATATACATTTAGTTGGCGGTAAAGCATGGGATGTGCCTTCGGAACCCAACCATTACGAAACATGGGCAAAAGGAGAGAAATTCACCAAAGATGATATTCTTGTGTTTGATTTTTGTACTGGAATGCATACCGTCGCGGAAGTGCCAAAGGTGGCATACGACACATGCAACACCACCGCCGCCAAGACCATCGAAACATTGGGTCCCACCACGGTCACCGTGTCAAATGTTGGCACATACTTTTTTATTTGTACAATGCATTGTCAAAGTGGTCAGAAAGTAGCCATCGACGTCAAACCATCGTAGTTTCTAAATTTAGACGATTTGTATGTAGAAAAAAAGGGTAATGAACGATTTGTATGTAGAAGGTAATATGTTTTGTGGTTGGTGGGGTGGGGTCCAATTGACAAAGTCATTGGAGTTCTGATTAAAAACGTTAAAAAATTTCCAAAAAAAAATTTATAGCTTTTGTTTCTTCTATTACCTTTGTTAAAGAGATCGACTTCATATTAAAAACTGATGTCAGTTTCTAGCCTGCCAAACGCTCCAAATTGCAGTAAGAACAACAGGTTAAGACGCTTTCTTACGATTCTCTGATCCGGTGCAGAACTCGTGTTGACGCAATATATCACGAACCGAAAACGCAAAAACGCTTTATAGCTCAAATATATGTTTGTTAAGTACAAACTTTTTTTTCTTGACAAAGGACTACATTGGGGTGGGGTGGTTAACACAATTTGTGAGTCCGGTATGTTAAAATTAGGGGTGAACATTTTTTTATCTGGACCAAAAAGAACCGATAATCGACCCTAAAATGAACCTAAACCGACCCGACCCTAGAATTTAGGTTTTTAGTTCGGTTCTAATATATCATATGTTATCGGGTTCGGGTCGGTTCCGGTCCAAAGACCCAAGAAAACCGAATTTAATAATTGGACCAAATTATAAAAAAAATAATTGCTGGACTACAACCCAACTGTGAGTTAAGAATAGCAAGGCTAAAATGCAGGCTTGTTTATTAGGCTGGTGGGTATGGGGTCCGTCCCCATCCCCGTCGAGCCTCGGCGCCGGCAGCACACCATCCCGCCCCCCTAACGTCCCCGTCTTCAGCGTCGAGGTTTGGACGTTCAAGACGATCCAATCAGGTGGGCCCCCTTTGTTTGTGTTTGTGTATGAAGCTTTAGTGATTTGTACATTATGTATTACTACTTGTATATAGTGGTGGGGTAAGATCATCTAGGACCATCCTCCCATTTCCACTAGTTTTGTGGGATGGACCATCCTTGGGAGGACTATGATGTGGCGCCTACATGGCGGATCATCCTCCAAGGGAGGATGGGCACCATACCCTCTAGCCTTATTAATTGGTGAATAAATCAAAACCTAGTGCTATATCTAATTGCACATTTGCTTTTATGCAACCTATGTTGGATGTGCCAATATACGGATGAATTGCAACTCTAGCACTTTTCCATTCTCATGTGAGTAATTGTTTAGCGGTTTTCATAGAAAGAGCTAATGATAAAGCTCTTCATCATTTAAGTTTTATTATTCATTTGTAATTTTGCTTTATTGAAGGGTGAAACACAAGACCTTAAGTTTATTAATTTATTATTATTATTGTTGTATTTATCACTTATCTCTAAGTTTGTTGGATATAGGTGTATCTTTAGTTTGAATCTAACCTAAATATTAATAAAAGACTATAATTAATGACACATACATTTTCTCCTTCACCGTTATAAAAAAAAGAGTAAACTTCTGTTTTACTCCATGTGGTTTGGTCATTTTAATGGTTTTGCCTCAATCGTTTAAAAATAGTCATTTTCCTCCAACAGTTTACTATGTTTTTTCCATTTTACTCCTCGCCTTTAACTCCATCCAAATTGTTTGTTAACTAAAAGGGTATTCTGGTAACTTCAAATATAAAACAAAGGGTAGTTTAGTAAAACTACAAATAAAGATTATATTATATATATCATATATAATATATAATAATAAATGTTATATTTATTATTATATAACTTGGAAAGTATGAATAAAAATATTATATTTAAGCTAAAAAAATAATAAATATAAAAAAATCCATCTGATCATCTCTCCTCTCTCTACCCTGCCTCTTCTCTTTCTTTAACACTCTCTCTATCTACATATTCCCTACCAGACACCACCACCTGCCTCCTGACCACCGCCACCAGCTGGTCACTAGAACTTGTAGACAACCTGAAAACACCCAACCCCAAATTGAAACCAATCTCGAAGGAAACCCCAAAGTGAACACCAACCACCATTCCACGTTGCCAAAGGAGCAGTAGGTTAGAGTTTGAAACCCACATCTCGTCGGCCGGACTTGCAGGTGAATCCTTCCATCCTTGGTTCTAAACACCTATATCTGTTTAGGAAACCCTCAAATCTATGTAGGGTTCAAGCTAGAGACTAGCGACAATAGGGAATACGAGCGGCTAGGGGTGGGCGATGGTGATGGCGGGTGGTTACAATTTTGCAAGTGGCGGTGGAAGATGACGATTTAACGTGGCTGGTGGTTGTCATAGGTGTGTGGTAGGAGTGGTAGGGAGTTCGGATTTGGTGTTTTGAAGGGGTTCACTTTTTCAGGTGAGGTGGCTGGTTTAGAGTTATGGTGGTTGTGGTCGCTACTAGTGGTGGTGGTAGGTGGTAGAGGCTTGTTGTAAAATTAACCTGATGCCAAACTCAATGATGTATTGAAACATTACCAGTGTGCGATTTAGCTGTTTTTCCGACGGGACGGGGACGAACTCCGGCGGCTCCGGCGATTCTCCGATGAGATTTTGTAGGACAAGTATGATGTGTGAAAGTGATTTTTAGGGTATTTTTAGAGTGGGAGGCGATGGGGAGTTAACATCGGGTTTGGGTCTAGTGGCGGTGATGGTTGCAGGTTATGGTGTGTGTGAGGTGGCGGGTGGTGATTGGTGGTGGAGGTGATGGTTGCAGGTTATGGTGTGTGTGAGGTGATGGTTGCAGGAAAGTGGGTGATGCAGTGAGGAAGGGTTTTGTTTTGTTATACATACTTATCTATATACTATATATAAGCATTTCCCATGTCCATATTAGTAATTTACTACACAATTTGTAAGACGGGAGATTAAAAGTCACAAACAAAACCGTATCTTTTTACATTTTTCTTCCCATTCTACCCTGCTCACCCTGTATCGCCCCTATGAGATATGAAATGAAACCCTAAGGAATGTTATCATCAGTTTATTCAACTCAATGGTCCTCTTCAATGCGATAATTACTTTCTTCAGTAAATGTCATCAACAATCTATGCAATCAATCGTTTCGGCTTCAATGGCCTTGTCCGTTTATAGCAATCCACCGTCTTAATAAGTCGTCATTGAAATCAGGTAGGCGATTTCGTGACCACGAAAGTGAAGAGACAGAGAGTCATAAGGAGAAATCGAAAGAGGGAGGAGGATGAAGATCAGGAATTAAGAGAGGGGGTCCGGCTCCCACAACAAGCAAGGGTGTTCGATTAGGGTTTCTTACAGCTCAGGAGATGAGGGTAATGGGAGATACACGGGGATAGCACTCAAGTGACGATACTCAGCCTAGGGCAATTGAAGCCTATCAGGTCGATTTAGTTCCTTCAAACAACTTCAATTCATATCTCATTTGTGCATTTTAGGGTTTGTGTTTTAGAACAGGGGAATCAGATATCATCATCCTAAGAATATTGTTTTTATGAATAATCAGGAAGGTGATGACAATGTCGGTATTGGAGCTTCGACTATTTTTCGGTGACCGAAGGATAGTAAGCCTTCAATTTTAGTTTTTCCAGTTGACTAGGTTCTACACATCATTATGTTTTTTGTTTTACTTGTTTTTTGATTTACATTGGATCTGGGTTCGGTAACATTGCCAGTTTTGATTTATGTATTCTTCTATGATTGCCTGATTGTTGAAGGTTGACAGCATCATTTCCCAATTGGGTTTTTTGACAAGAACAATACCCTTCTTCTCCACGATTCAGGCAAGGATTAAATCAATTTTTCGCATACGTGTTTTATGTCAACCCTTCTACACGTAATTCTCATATGGTTGCACACGATGTTCTTAGGTCCGGTAACTCAGACACATTTCATGGTGGTTGGTATGGGCGAAGTCGGCAAAGAATTTTTCCGGCACCAGGGTTACAAGGTATCCAATTTTGATTATTAATTGAGATGTAATAGCATATTATAAATATTATCCGATTGACTGTTGGTTAATTTAAAGTTGTGATTTTGAGATGCAGAAGCATTTGCAAGGTAATTTTCATTTCATTACTTGTTCTAAAGCTACTGACACAGAAGGTGATAGACATTCAACCATGTATATCTTGTTATCTTTTAATTTCGGTTTCTACATTCTGCATACATCGATATCTCTCAATGATATTTTAGTTTCTTTATTAATCAGATCCAGTAAAGAGAATTGAGTTTTTGATATCTTTTATTCTATATGCAGTCAGGCTTCAGCACAGGAGAAATTTTGCGTAAATACGTCCGATATGCTTTAAATGAAAAACCGTTCAACCCACAACTGGTTGCAGCATTGATTCAACTCTGGAAAGCAGCAATGTTGGATGATTCTCAAGTTGCTGAAATTCTGAATGATATTTCAAGGCGAATCGTTAAAGATGTTTTGGTACCAGTTGTTCGAATGTAAACTTTGCATTTCGTGGTGTATGCAACCGTTGTGGAAGTGCAAGGCATGCTGGAGCGGGTGGTGGTGGTGCAGGCGGCGGTGGTCGGGGTAGGGGTCGTGGTGGTTCTGATTCAGGTGGCGGGCGAGGTGGAGTTGGTGGTCCTACTGGTCTGTTTGGTCCTAATGATTGGTCTTGTCCAATGTAAGTACATGAGCAGTTAACTGTTAAAACATTGTTTTCAAGTATGTTACAAGTACATAAATGCTTAAAATATGGCTCCAGGTGTGCTAACATCAACTGGGCAAAGCGATTAAAATGCAACATCTGCAACACGAATAAGCCCGGTGTTAGTGAAGGGGGTGTGAGGTATTTTAAATGAACCAAAACAGTTTCTTTTACCATCACATGTTTGATATATCATATGTGATATATGTGGTTTGTGTATGTAGAGGAGGGCGTGCTGGACCGCTGGTAGGTACAAAGAACTTGACAAAGAAGAATTAGAGGAAACAAAGCGTCGAAGACGGGAAGCTGAAGAAGTAAGATCTTTTTTGTCAAGTTACAGACATCAACTGGGCAAAGCGATTAAAATGCAACATCTGCAACACGAATAAGCCCGGTGTTAGTGGAGGGGGTGTGAGG
The DNA here is from genome assembly GCA_030545235.1 of Helianthus tuberosus. NCBI lineage: Eukaryota > Viridiplantae > Streptophyta > Magnoliopsida > Asterales > Asteraceae > Helianthus > Helianthus tuberosus. The sequence goes on along the minus strand of CM060442.1, from coordinate 225,585,269 downwards.
TATTTTAAATGAACCAAAACAGTTTCTTTTACCATCACATGTTTGATATATCATATGTGATATATGTGGTTTGTGTATGTAGAGGAGGGCGTGCTGGTAGGTACAAAGAACTTGATAAAGAAGAATTAGAGGAAACAAAGCGTCGAAGACGGGAAGCTGAAGAAGTAAGATCTTTTTTGTCAAGTTACAGACTTTTATCGTTTTTTGCATGTGCATGTTTTTACCCTGCAAATTTCAGGATGATGGTGAGATGTATGACAAATTTAGAAACTTGAAGAAGAAGTTTCGTGTCAAGGCGCAACAAACTGAAGCTGGTCAGGTGCTACCCGGAACTGGGCGGGCAGGCTGGGAGGTTGAGGAGCTAGGTACTGTCGTCCGTATATACGTTTTTTTATTTTTCTTAGTTTGTGGGGGGCATGTTAAACTAATTAGGTATCTAACTCTTACATAACCCTAATTAGGTATCTAACTCTTACATAACCCTATTATGTGCACAATCAATATACATTTAACTTTAATCAGTACGTGAAGAACCTAAAAAATGTTCTTGTTTTCTTTTAGCAGGAATGAGTGATAAAGATAGAAGAGAAAGAAGCAGAGACAGAAGGGAGGAAAGAGAAAGCAGCAAGAACAAACGTAGGAGCAGAAGTCGTGAGAGGGATAGGGGTCGGGAAAGAGAGCGTGATCGGGATTACAATTACGAAAGAGACTGAGAATATGGCTGGGAGAGGGACCGGGACCGGGACCGTCACAGGTATCATCATTGATTGTTAATCTATAAAATTTGTGTTTTTGAAAGGTTTTTCAGAGATCAGTTTCTTTTGGTTCTGCATTTGCAATGTGAATTACTGGAGTCTTGGTTCTGCACTCACTTTACACTGTGTTACCAGCTGCTGGAGTTCTCTGCAAGAGACGGCTCCTTGATAGTGAAAGAAATATTTGGTGCTGTAGAGTAAGCATCTTTCTTTTTAGAGTATATTACCTTTTTACCCTTTGTATTTGGAATCTTCCCATATACACTCTGCTTCTTTCACTTCACATCCCATTCCCATAAGGGTTGCCAAATGGGCAGGGTGCGTAACAGTAAACTAGGGTCGGGTCAAACGGGTTGGTGTGGGCCCAGCCAGCAAACCAAGTTACTCATTCTTTTGAATTTTATAAAAAATATATATATTGTGCTAAACATGATTGCAAAACAAAAACAATTAAACTTTCTTGAATAAAGCAAATAGAAGGTTTCTATGTATTCAAACACAGTTTGGACAACTTAGACCTGTTCACCCTGTTTTCTTTTTTACTTTAGTCCTTTAATTTAACTTATGACCCATTAGAGCCCTAGAGAATAGAGATAAGATTAAATCGACTATTAAACAGGCTATGCAGTTAATGCGGTTAAATATCGGATAGTCAAGGACCGATATTTGAGATATAGGTTATCTTGGTGAGATATCGGTCAGATATCGGTAATTTTAATATCATGCAGAATTTGTATATATAGCAATTTAACAAACTATTCAGTATATATCGGTCAAATATCGGTGATATATGGGTTATATCAGTCAATATCGCCGATAATATCGGTACTTTGACACCGATATTTTACATGGGACCGATAACCAATATTTCACCGATATCAACTGCATAGTAAACAGATTAAAATTGCCACCTCTGAGTTGTGGAACTAACAAGTGTTTAATCACTTGGCTAATGAAATTTGGCAGTGAGGACGCTGAAAAGCTTCGGTTGCATACAGTTGCAGAAGCTGGTGATACGGGTTCACTAGAAAAGATGGTTGATGGTTCAGTTTCAGAGGATTCAGGTGAAGGCTCTGACTGAGATTTTGTTCTTCCATGATTTTGTAAGACTATTGAGAAATATAGCAGCTCCAGAATTTTTTATTGTAATAATTTCAGTACCAAAGTCCATTTGTGCAAAAATTGGGATTGATTTTTCTTTTCTATTTTTGTGCTACTTAAAAGTATAAGTAACAAGGTCTCCTTCATCCATAACTTTGAAACTGTTTGATAATATTTGAGGTCAGTAATTCAATATCTCCTACAATGTATTTAAGGCTACATTATGAAGACACTGATCTATAGCATTTTTTATTAAACTGAGACCTACGCTATATTTTTTTATATCTAAAATATCAAGTTAAAAGATAAAATATCAAACAAATAATTAAATTTGTATTAAATAAAACGTTTTATCAAGTATAACCTTAAATACTTAACAAAATAACAAGGGTATTCATAGTGTTTGTCTTCAAGTCATTCGAAAATGATTATAAATACTATTGTTATTAAAATAATAAGATGGTTTTCATGTAGTCGGATAATGTGGAGATCAGGTCTCGTAGCATTAAAGTATGTTGAAACAGACGAAAAGTCAAACCTTTCACTTGGTACAAGGTAATATCAAAGTCAAACATCAACATTAATTCTATATGTCTAACATTAAAGTTTTTGAAACAGGCGAATTTCGATGCTTCTTCGGATGATAATCCAATTGCAATAGCCTTCACGGGAATGGGGAAAGGCGAGGCGTGGGTCAACGGTCATAAATTTTGATATGCTTGTAAGTGATGCAGGATATGTTCATCGAATCGAGTGAACTGGGCGAGCACATACACGGGTCAAAATAATACATACAATAAAAAAACTTGGGGAAATGGACTGTATCACCCTTAACTATGCAAAATTGGCCAATAGCACGCCCAACTTTCAACTTGGCTCCCACTACCCTCTACTCGACAACTTGGTGTCACTGTCACCCCTTCGTTAACTAAACACTAACTCAGTTAGTTTTTTTATCCTACGTGGCTAAATTTTGATGATGTGGCTTGTTTTTTATGACGTGTAATGCTGAGGTGGCCAATTATTTTTAAAGAAATCTATATTTTAATTATAATTAATATATAAATCTCAATTTAAAATATCCAAGGCAGCTTTTCTTCTTCTTCCCAAAGACGCACAACCTTCAAACCCTAATTCCTCTTAAAACTCCAAATCCCAAACCAATTCCTCTTCAATCTCTGCAATTTTGACCAAAGAACAACAGTCAAACCCACCGATGCTACTGACGAGAGCAATAGAGAGAAACAGACCGAGCATGATCGATTACGACACCTCAACGTCTCCATCTTCATCGTTTGATGATCAATCAGCTCACAGATCTGCCATCACTTGATATTTCGACGTTATCGGACCGAATGAACTTCTGAATTGAAGGAACTGAAGGTGAATTTGACACGATTTGCAGGTTGTTGCAGCGGCTCGAGGTGGGAGTGGTTGCCGGAGGTTGTTGCAGAGCAAAATCAATCGGAGATTTGAATTGATTGAAATCTGAGTATTTTGTTCATGATGTTTGAGTTCAGATCTGAACTTGATTCTTGTTTGATTGAATTACAAATTATTTGAGCATGATGTTTGAGTTCAGATCTGAACTTGATTGTTGTTTGATTGAGAGAACAGATGGCGAAAAGAAAATATTTTGAAGTGTTCATAGATTGTTTGATTTAGTTCAGATCTGAACTTGATTCTTGTTTGAATTGAATTGAATTACAAATTATTTGAGCATGATGTTTGAGTTCAGATCTGAACTTGATTCTTGTTTGATTGAGAGAACAGATGGCGAAAAGAAAAGATTTTGAAGTGTTCATAGATTGTTTGATTTTGTTCAGATCTGATTCTTGTTTGATTGAGTTCAGATCTGAATTGATTCTTGTCTGATTCTTGTTTGTTTGAGTTCAGATCTGAACTGATTCTTGTTTGATAATCTGTTTTGGTTTAGCAATCAAAAGAAAAGATTTTGAAGTGTTGATTATCATAAACAGAACATCCATATGTGTATCAGTTTGTATTGAATTAGGTTTTTATATTATGTTTACAGAGATGTTAAATGGTGAGTCCACGTAGGCTGTCCACCTCATCATTGTCACACCCCGGATTTCCACGTGTCACCGGTGGGCCCGGTGGGGGAGTATCGTGACGTGGTTGGCAACATAATAGTCAAACAACACAATATTTAAATGCACAGCGGAAGTAAAGTATAGATTTAATTAAACCAACGATATTGTAATATTAAGTATTACAAATAGTCAAACATAAATCCACAGGTAGATCAAGTTTTAAAAAGGAAACAAATGTTCAACAGTTATGACATCCAAGCTGGCGAGACTTAATGTGGATGCTAGGAGACAAGCCAGCCTATTTCGCGTAGTACCTGCACTTAACCTTTTTAAGAAAATACGTCAGTTTACACTGGTAAATACAATCAACCGACTCATTTTGAAAAGAGTTTATGAAAATGCATTTAAGGCACAAGGCACAAATAATATTTTATAACTTGGGATAATTATTTAAATATATAATACTTGTATGGATTTACATGTTCCTTATGCGTTCAGTAGCCCGGGTCGAGCCGGGTTAAAGATCAATTAACACACCACTATATATATGAGACACTAACAGGTGTACGCCTACACCTGAGTGCTGAGGTCGTGGCCATTTCGTAAAATGATGCCAGGGATATCCGGGACACGGTCATTAACCCCCCAAAGGCTTTAAGTAAAACAAAACAATATCAAACGAGACGTCTCAATACTTTCATTATCATTTATTCAATCAAAGATTCAACGTCCCGACCAAGCGGTATTTTATATACCGTACCCCAAGCCCGTATAGGGAAAATAAGTTAAAAGTATTTACCTGAGTAAGTATAGTTCAGAAATCAGCGAGTGCAAATATCTTTTACTGGTTCTCCTATTCTGGAACGAAGGTTTATAATAACCTATTAGAATCCTAACGGGTCTTTAGTTAAGCTTACGCTTAGACCGGCTAGTTTTAAAGATACGGTTCGTACGCACGATTAAGCGAAGACCGGATAGAATGTGATTTAGACCCGACAAGTTTGAAGACTTGCTTAATATGGGTATGTGATGCACATTCTGGATTTTGAGATAAAACCGTTAAGATTTGACCCGTTTCGGCTAATTTATGTAAACTAGTTACATAAACCGAACCGAACGCGCATGAAGCGTAACGGGTATCCGTAATAGTCCTAAACAGGTTCCCTAAGTTAATACACCTTAAATAAGTTGTGATATCAGTAGGATATCACCCATGATGCCCAAAACGAGTTTAATCACTTAATATGCCCCGTAGGGGTAATTTGGTCATTTTAAAGATTATAAAAGGATTAAATTAGGTTTCTATGAACCGGGTCTGATTACATCAGTAAAATAACTTATATTAACAGGTTATAACATTTGGTTATAAGTCTTATATGTTAAAATAGTTTTAAACCCAAACTATGCGTATAATACGCGTATAAAGCCATTTTAAGCGACGTACGGGTTAAAATACGATTCTGAGTTTCCTGATCAGTTAAACAGGTTCAAAACACTCTAATTAATATTTAAAATCAGTAGCAATTGGATTGGCGTTAAAAGGATTTGTAAAACTCATTTTATGGCCGAAAAGGGTATATTCGGTATTAACCGAATTAAGGCGCTAATCCAAGCTTATGATCAGTTTAAAAATAATTAAAAATCTTTAAAAATCCTAAAATATTATTTAACATCAGTGAGTAAAAGGTTTGGTGTCAAAAATTGGGTTTAGATAGGCTTTACGCTAATGACGTCATTTATGTATTAAGAATCGCCATAATTGCGTCATTAAGCATAAGTCCTAATCTAGACCTCCGATTAACGTGAAATTTTCGGGACATGCATAATAATCAGTAACTAAGATTATGGCATTTCCACTTTTCCCAAAATCTCGTTTTATGGTCATAAGGGCATTACGGTCACTATTTATGCGATTAACGGAAACATCGGACGATTAGGGATTCGAGTGGTATAAACGCAGAGGTTTATACACACGTGTATCTAGGTCCTAAAGGAACCTTAGGGCATGTCTAAACCTATAAGAATCGGGTCAGAACTGAGGTCAACGCAAAAGTCAAACTTTTGCGTATCTCGGCTCCGAATCGGTTCTAGACATAAAGTTGTCGAATCAAACAAGCGTATACAAGTTTTTATACTTATTTTCAGTTTATGTGAGTGTTAAAACAGATTACACGCCCTCCGTATCATTAAATATGCGATTATCATTTCTGTTGACTTTTCGGGTAAACTTTGACTCGACAAACGACATAGTTAGGATTAAAATCAGTGAGAGCCCTTTTAAGGTTTTAATACACATATAATTACCAACTCGTAACAACTTTCGTTTCGACAAATCTCTGGATCGTTTGTGTTTTATCGCCAAGTCAAACCGTAGTTACGACGGTTTGATTTCTAGGCTATAAACGATTTAAAACTGAATTTAGAAGGATCTAAGGCACTTACACTTGATTAATGGATGATATGGAACGCTTGGTATCAGCTTGAATGGCTCAGAATGATCAGAAGTTGATATGTGTAATATGAGACTTTTATAAGAACTTGACCCTTCACAAATTTTGATTCTAAATGTTTGAGGAATGATCAATGATGCATGTATATAACCTCTAAAAGCTGGAAACCAGCTTATACAAGCCCATAGATTCGAAAACCACCAATTTGAGTCGGTTACATGCTAAAACAGACACCTGCCAGTGCACCTGTTTGTTTTCTGCATCTGCAGACCGTACGCGGCCCGCGTCCCATATAGTCAAGTCTAAAGCGGGCCGCTTTAGACTTGATAACCTGATTTTCATTTTCTTTTTATTGCAATTTGGCCCCTGGTCCTCCGAAAGGTCGCTTTCTCAATCCCACTTGCACAAGAAGCTTTGTTTATTTAATATGTGGGGCTTTAAGACTTATACCCACTTTGTTAAGTCCTCGGGTAACTTTGTGATCACCCGAAAAGCCCTAAATTTCCACGTTGACGATTTTAACCCTTGCACACGAATTTTATCACAACTTGCTCATACGATAACGATACTTGGTGAAATTTTTATGGTACAATCTAGTGAGCATAATTAATTGTTTACAAAGCTTCGGGTTTGTCAAAAGGTCACTCAGAGGTATAATTTAAACATGTTGGCACATTTAACCCCTGTAGTTTGTAATCTCTCACCTTCTTTCACAATTCGCCTCGTATGATCCATGATCTATTCGTTTTAGGTTATAAACATCATGTAGGGTTATTGCAAAGTGTAATTATTCATTGTTGACACTTTGAACCCTTCTATTTACACAGTTTCACTGTTTGTCAACTCTGGTCCTCCAAGAGAAATCTTTCACACGTTCAAACATTATGACACGTGTCAAGACCTTATAGGACGTAAATTTTCGAGGTGTTACATCCTCACCCCCTTAAAATAAATCTCGACCCGAGATTTACTGAAACAAGTAAGGGTACTTTTCTTTCATCGTGGATTCAACTTCCCACGTGAATTCGGGACCTCTTCGGGCATCCCATTTGACCTTTACAAAAGGTATATGCTTCCTTCGAAGCTTCCTTACCTGTCGATCTTCAATCGACATAGGTTTTTCAACAAATTTCAAGCTCTCGTCGATATGCACATCTGTATAGGGTATAATCACTGATTCGTCAGCGGAGTCAGCGAAACACTTCTTCAGATTGCAGATGTGGAACACATTGTGTATACTACTGAGCTCTTCAGGTAAGTTTAATTTGTAGGCAACTGACCCGATACGTTCGATAACCTCGAAAGGTCCTATGTATCTCGGGCTTAGCTTACCCTTCTTACCAAATCGCATCACTCCTTTCCAGGGTGACACTTTAAGTAGGACTTTTTCACCTACTTCGAAGTGAAGATCCTTACGATTTGGATCAGCATAAATCTTCTGCCTATTCCGGGCAGCTTGGAGATTGTTTCGAATCTGGACAATCTTGTCCGTTGTTTCGAACACTATCTCTGGTCCTGATAACTGGACTTCTCCAACTTCCGCCCAACAAACTGGTGATCTACACTTTCTACCGTATAATGCCTCAAAAGGCGCAGCCTTGATGCTGGTATGGTAGCTATTGTTGTAGGAGAATTCGATTAATGGCAGGTTCTTATCCCAGCTACCTCCCAAATCGATCGCACATGCACGTAGCATGTCTTCTAACGTTTGAATAGTACGCTCACTCTGACCGTCTGTCTGTGGATGGTAAGCCGTACTAAAGTTCAAACGTGTGCCCAAAGATTGTTGGAAGCTTTTCCAAAAGTGCGACGTGTACCTAGTATCTCGGTCAGAGATAATAGCTACAGGTATGCCATGTAAGGCTACAATCTTATCAACGTACAGTTGGGCTAACATATCGGAGCTGTAGGTCTCCTTAATGGGTAGGAAATGTGCTGACTTAGTCAGTCGGTCAACTATCACCCAGATGGTGTCATTTCCTTTCCTCGTCTTAGGTAACTTGGTGATAAAATCCATAGTTACCATTTCCCACTTCCAAGTAGGAAGTTCAGGTTGTTGTAGTAAAGCTGACGGTTTTTGATGTTCTGCCTTGACTTGCGCACACGTCAAGCATTTAGCTACATAGGTAGCTACAGACTTCTTCAAGCCTATCCACCAATAATTTGCTCTAAGATCATGGTACATTTTATCGGCTCCAGGATGAACAGAATATTTGGAACTATGGGCTTCCTGGAGGATAACATCACGAAGTCCTCCATAAAATGGAACCCATATCCGTCCATTCAATCTAAGAATTCCATCCTTACTAAGAGATAACTGCTCCTCAGTTACTCCGAGCTTCTCGTTATGATAGTTAGCTTCCAACACAGCTTCCTTCTGTGCAGCTAACAACCTTTCCATCAAACTGTTCTTTATTTCCATGCTCTTGGCATTGATTCGGATGGGTTTCACCCTCTCCTTCCGACTCAAGGCATCGGCGACTACATTCGCCTTGCCGGGATGGTATCTTATTTCACAATCGTAATCATTAAGAGTTTCCATCCAATGGCGTTGCCTCATGTTCAAGTCCTTCTGGTTGAACAGATGTTGAAGGCTCTTGTGATCAGAATAGATCACACATTTGATTCCATATAAGTAGTGCCTCCACAGTTTTAGTGCGAATACAACGGCACCCAGCTCCAAGTCGTGGGTGGTGTAATTCTTTTCGTGCACCTTTAACTGTCGTGAAGCATAGGCAATGACTTTGCCTTTCTGCATGAGCACACATCCCATCCCGGTGTGTGATGCATCGCAATAAACAACAAACTCCTCTATTCCATCAGGCAATGTTAGTACTGGAGCATTGCTCAACTTTTGTTTCAGAATATCAAAGGATTCCTGCTGCTTAGGACCCCAGTCAAACTTAATCTTCTTACGCGTCAGCGAAGTCAGGGGTGCAGCAATCCTTGAAAAGTTTTCTATGAATCGTCTATAGTATCCTGCCAAACCTAGGAAGCTACGAATTTCTGTAGGCGTCTTTGGCTCATGCCAATTCATGACAGATTCAACTTTAGCGGGATCTACTTGGATACCACGCTCACTAACAACATGTCCAAGAAATTGGACTGCTCGAAGCCAGAATTCACACTTTGAGAATTTGGCATAGAGCTTCTCTTTATGAAGTAGTTCCAGTATGCAGTGAAGATGCTTCTCATGGTCAGCTTGGCTCTTTGAGTATATGAGGATATCATCGATGAAAACGATGACAAATTTATCCATGTAAGGCTTACAGACGCGATTCATGAGATCCATGAATGCGGCTGGTGCATTTGTGAGCCCAAAAGGCATCACTAGGAACTCGTAGTGACCGTAACGAGTCCTAAATGCTGTCTTGTGCACATCTTCATCTCTAACCTTCAATTGATGGTAGCCTGACCTCAAGTCAATCTTTGAGAAGAAACTTGCCCCTTGAAGTTGATCGAACAGATCGTCGATTCTGGGCAAAGGATACCTATTCTTGATAGTAACCTTATTAAGTTCGCGGTAGTCGATGCACAGACGCATCGATCCATCCTTCTTCTTGACGAATAAAACTGGTGCTCCCCAAGGAGACGAACTAGGTTTGATGAAACCTTTGGCTAGAAGATCATCTAGCTGCGTCCTCAGTTCCTTCATCTCCGTTGGTGCCAACCTATAAGGCGCCCTTGCAACTGGTGCTGATCCAGGAACAATGTCGATTCTGAATTCCACTTGTCTATCTGGTGGCAAACCAGGTAGTTCTTCGGGAAATACTTCGGGGTATTCAGAAATGACTGGGATCTCTCCAATCTTGGGTTTTGGTTCATCAATAATCACCTGTGCCATGTAGATGACACAGCCCTTCTTCAAACACTTTGAGTCTTTGAGTATAGACATCTTCTCGGGCAGCCCATACTGGGTATCTCCCTGGATAGTAAGTGATTCACCAGACGAAGTCTTGATCCTCACTTGCTTCTTATTGCAAATAATCTGGGCCTGGTTATGTGATAACCAGTCCATACCCAAAACTATGTCGAAACCGGCTAGTTTTAAAGGAAGTAGAGACAAAGGAAAAGAGTGATTCCTAATGGATATAAAACATCCATCTAATAAAGTTGAAGCGGTTTCTAAAGAGCCATCTGCTAGTTCCACCTCATACTTCACACTTAAAGTTCTAACAGGCAGTTTCAACAATTCACAAAACTTATTATCTACAAACGACTTATCGGCGCCCGAATCAAATAACACTCTCGCATAAACATCATTTACGAGAAAGGTACCTGTTATTACGTTATCGTCCTTGACGGCTTCCTTAGCATCCATTCTGAAGACCCTCGCATTGGTCTTCTTCCCTTCTTCATTCTTCCTTGCAGATTTTGGGCAGTTGGACTTGATATGCCCTTTTTCATTGCAACCATAGCAGGTTGCATCCTTTATCTTCTTGCAATCCACGGTTTTGTGTTCCCTGGATTTGCATAACCCACATGCAAAAGGCTTCGATTGTGTTTGTAAGTTGGATTCAAACCTGCACTTCCCAAAGTGCTGCCTCTTGCAGGTTTTGCATCTGGGTTTTTCACCCGTCTGCTGACCATCCTTCTTAAAACCTGACCCCTTCTTCTGGTCATTGCTACCCTTCTGCTTCTTATCTGAACGCCGTGAGTTGTCATCCTCACGTTTCCTCTTTTCGGTATCATTTTTCCTTTGTGACCTCAGCCTGACAGCATCTGAGGTCAGGGATAACGATATGTCCGTTACTGACCGAAAAGTGGTTGGTCTAGAAGCTTTTACACTTGCTTTGATCTCCGGTTCCAAACCCCCGATAAAGCGAGCTATACGCTTAGGCTCCGGAGTTACCAAGTAAGGGACCAACCTTGACAAAGTATTGAAAGTAGTAAGGTAGGCCTGACAGTCCAGGTTTTTCATGACCAGTGCCAGGAAATCAGATTCAATTCTCTCAACCTCGTGTTGAGGGCAGAAATTTTCCTTGATTAGTGCCATGAACTCTTCCCATGTCATGTTGTATAACGGGACTTTCCCTGTGGCTTGGATCAAAGATCTCCACCAGGCTAAGGCTTCTCCTTTGAAAGACTGTGAGACAAACTTCACAATGTCTCTATTATGACAACCACTAATATCCACCACAGTATCCATTTCATCCATCCACGTCATGCAATCAACAGCTCCTTTTTCCCCATTGAAGTCCCTGGGTTTGCACGAGACAAAATACTTATATGTGCAACCCCTATTACGAGGTTCTTGGTTCTGTAGGACTCTTTGGGATGGATTACTCCTTTGATTCGAGGAGTGGTGAGTATTACTGTTGTGGGCAGTGTGGGTCCTGGAGGGTGTTCTAGCGTGTGATGCAGAATGGGTCCTCGTACGAGTACCACTTGATCCATGGTGTTGTCTACCCATAGCTATATTAACCGCATTATTTATCATAGCTTGCAACTCTGGACCTGCTACGTTAACTTGGGCATTTTCATTCACTATCCCTGGGTGACTGTTGACCTCGTTTGAGTCTGCCATGTATCTAGAACTGTCACATATCGATAACAATTTATTGGTGAGTTTATTATAAAATTGTCTTTTATGGCAATTTGTTAACCGTGGTAAACTTAGACCAAACATGGTTAATTTATTACTCACATAAATTTAGGATTTATATTATAATTTATCCTAATTATAAAACAATAATAGTTTTATTAGCACATAAGGCCTAGTCATAGGGACAATTTAAATTATAAGCTATGAATTCAAAGAATCAAGGCTTTTTAAGGTTTGAACCTAGTTCATTACCTTTATCAGACAGGGTTACAGACTAATACTGTCTTTTGTCTCATATGAAAATGAGAAGGGCCCGTAGGCATTATATTACCACGTATGGTTAAGATATGATCATCTTAATTGATGATGTAAACCTAGGATTCAGAGATCATTAAACTAGGTTAGGAATCTTTTAAAGAATTCCTTTATAATATGACGTATGTGATTTTAACGAATCACTTCTGCCAGGAGTGTTAACATGTTTTAAGATGTTAACTGGAAATTGAATCATTTAAACAGGTCTTACCATTTTGGCCCGGTCTTATATTTGACACGAGGCTAGGGTTCACACTATTAAGATCCTTAATTAATTAATTTCATAGGCAGATTAATTTAGAAGGAATGATTTTAATTTATTCCATTTATACACTATATGTGCGCATATGGAAATTTTGAAATTTATAAAACAAACATTCCATTAATCTATTATACTATTACACACAGCCCTAAACGGGTCTTTCACTACAACAAACTTACCCACGCAGGGGTTTAAACCAGTACATGCCCACGCAGGGGTCTTACAGAAAGATGTGCCCACACAGGGGCTAAAATAGAAACAAGTCCTCTCATGGGACTAAGTACAAAAGGTAGATGTCCACGCAGGGACTACATACACATACAAATAATAAATGTCCACGTAGGGACTTGATTTAAATAAGGAAGTACAATAATACATATATGTGGGGATTTAACGATCCCGTTTCTTCTTCTTCCCCTTAAGCAAGCTTGCCAACCCACTCATAAATCCCTCATTCTTCTTACGTTCCTTCTGGAAGTCTTGCTCCACTTTGGCCAGTCTTCGGCGGAGTTCCTCCTGCTCATGGAGAGGAGCCCCTGGTGGCTGGTAATGTGGTGGCGGCTGAACAGGTGCTTGATACCCCTGAGTTGGGTATCCCATTCCCCAAGGAGGTCCGTATGGTCCTTCAGGATTATTATGGGCTTGGTAGCTTGCTGCTACGTTGTAAGGGTCATCAGCATAGTTATAGCCATGGTATGCTGGTGGTCCATATGGGTTGTAAGTTGCCGGAGCAGTATACGCAGGGATTGGGTGGCCAAAACCCGGTGGTGACGGTACTATAGGTGCTGAATTCACCTCCGAAACTGGGACAGAAGATCCACCCATCTGTGGGCCTTCATGAGTTGGCGGGTAATGGCTACCGCTAGAGTGTTGAGGGGTGTTGATATGAACTCCCACTGGTCGTACTGACATCCGCGGGCCAGTCCTCCTACGTCTTGGAGGTGCTGGAGGCTCTAAATGAACTGGTGGCGGTGGAGGCGGTGGCGTGACTGCCACAAACCCGTGTTCCCCAGAGGAATCTTGATGAGGCTGCTGCGGTGGCTGCTGGTGAGGTGATGGGTGGTAAGATGGAGTATTGTACCACTCACACCGTTCAAACCGTGCCATGTGACTATCCGGACCCTGGTACGGTGTCCCGTGATATGACGATCCGTCAGAGATCACGAAAGGATGGTTAAATGATCCGGTTGAAGCCTCGACGGGATCTGTGTCCTCGTCCATATCCTGATCACCAGAAAAGTGATCTTCCGGTCCAAGTGGGTTAAAGCCCACTTGCTCTGGCAGGTACTCTGCCGGGTTAAACTGACCCTGAAAAACAGGAGTAGGGTCGCCAAAATAACGTTGCGGGTTGTGGGGTTCGTTCTCTGACTGTGGCCCATAAGAGTCATGATATGGAGGTGTTGAGGAGTGCGAAAAAGATCGCCTGGCATCGTCTTCATAGGTCCTCCATAGTTCCCGCGTTTCGTCATTCCTTGTAGAAGTAGTTCGTCGAAACGAAGGTCCTGCCTCATGATCGTTAGGGGCACTAGCTGGCTCCTTTCCTCGATCACCTCGTCTAAATCTTGGCGGCATTATTGTACCTGTTAAAACACACAAGATAATAACAAGGAAAAATAGAAGGCAAAATTTAAATAAATAAAATTTGAACAATTTGGATTATTCCTAAGTTCTTTGTCTAGACTCGAAGATTTAGGAATGTGCAATTGTGTAACTGAGATTAAACACAAAAGGTTAGTGTTTAATTCACTCAGAGTTGGCTCTGATACCAACCTGTCACACCCCGGATTTCCACGTGTCACCGGTGGGCCCGGTGGGGGAGTATCGTGACGTGGTTGGCAACATAATAGTCAAACAACACAATATTTAAATGCACAGCGGAAGTAAAGTATAGATTTAATTAAACCAACGATATTGTAATATTAAGTATTACAAATAGTCAAACATAAATCCACAGGTAGATCAAGTTTTAAAAAGGAAACAAATGTTCAACAGTTATGACATCCAAGCTGGCGAGACTTAATGTGGATGCTAGGAGACAAGCCAGCCTATTTCGCGTAGTACCTGCACTTAACCTTTTTAAGAAAATACGTCAGTTTACACTGGTAAATACAATCAACCGACTCATTTTGAAAAGAGTTTATGAAAATGCATTTAAGGCACAAGGCACAAATAATATTTTATAACTTGGGATAATTATTTAAATATATAATACTTGTATGGATTTACATGTTCCTTATGCGTTCAGTAGCCCGGGTCGAGCCGGGTTAAAGATCAATTAACACACCACTATATATATGAGACACTAACAGGTGTACGCCTACACCTGAGTGCTGAGGTCGTGGCCATTTCGTAAAATGATGCCAGGGATATCCGGGACACGGTCATTAACCCCCCAAAGGCTTTAAGTAAAACAAAACAATATCAAACGAGACGTCTCAATACTTTCATTATCATTTATTCAATCAAAGATTCAACGTCCCGACCAAGCGGTATTTTATATACCGTACCCCAAGCCCGTATAGGGAAAATAAGTTAAAAGTATTTACCTGAGTAAGTATAGTTCAGAAATCAGCGAGTGCAAATATCTTTTACTGGTTCTCCTATTCTGGAACGAAGGTTTATAATAACCTATTAGAATCCTAACGGGTCTTTAGTTAAGCTTACGCTTAGACCGGCTAGTTTTAAAGATACGGTTCGTACGCACGATTAAGCGAAGACCGGATAGAATGTGATTTAGACCCGACAAGTTTGAAGAATTGCTTAATATGGGTATGTGATGCACATTCTGGATTTTGAGATAAAACCGTTAAGATTTGACCCGTTTCGGCTAATTTATGTAAACTAGTTACATAAACCGAACCGAACGCGCATGAAGCGTAACGGGTATCCGTAATAGTCCTAAACAGGTTCCCTAAGTTAATACACCTTAAATAAGTTGTGATATCAGTAGGATATCACCCATGATGCCCAAAACGAGTTTAATCACTTAATATGCCCCGTAGGGGTAATTTGGTCATTTTAAAGATTATAAAAGGATTAAATTAGGTTTCTATGAACCGGGTCTGATTACATCAGTAAAATAACTTATATTAACAGGTTATAACATTTGGTTATAAGTCTTATATGTTAAAATAGTTTTAAACCCAAACTATGCGTATAATACGCGTATAAAGCCATTTTAAGCGACGTACGGGTTAAAATACGATTCTGAGTTTCCTGATCAGTTAAACAGGTTCAAAACACTCTAATTAATATTTAAAATCAGTAGCAATTGGATTGGCGTTAAAAGGATTTGTAAAACTCATTTTATGGCCGAAAAGGGTATATTCGGTATTAACCGAATTAAGGCGCTAATCCAAGCTTATGATCAGTTTAAAAATAATTAAAAATCTTTAAAAATCCTAAAATATTATTTAACATCAGTGAGTAAAAGGTTTGGTGTCAAAAATTGGGTTTAGATAGGCTTTACGCTAATGACGTCATTTATGTATTAAGAATCGCCATAATTGCGTCATTAAGCATAAGTCCTAATCTAGACCTCCGATTAACGTGAAATTTTCGGGACATGCATAATAATCAGTAACTAAGATTATGGCATTTCCACTTTTCCCAAAATCTCGTTTTATGGTCATAAGGGCATTACGGTCACTATTTATGCGATTAACGGAAACATCGGACGATTAGGGATTCGAGTGGTATAAACGCAGAGGTTTATACACACGTGTATCTAGGTCCTAAAGGAACCTTAGGGCATGTCTAAACCTATAAGAATCGGGTCAGAACTGAGGTCAACGCAAAAGTCAAACTTTTGCGTATCTCGGCTCCGAATCGGTTCTAGACATAAAGTTGTCGAATCAAACAAGCGTATACAAGTTTTTATACTTATTTTCAGTTTATGTGAGTGTTAAAACAGATTACACGCCCTCCGTATCATTAAATATGCGATTATCATTTCTGTTGACTTTTCGGGTAAACTTTGACTCGACAAACGACATAGTTAGGATTAAAATCAGTGAGAGCCCTTTTAAGGTTTTAATACACATATAATTACCAACTCGTAACAACTTTCGTTTCGACAAATCTCTGGATCGTTTGTGTTTTATCGCCAAGTCAAACCGTAGTTACGACGGTTTGATTTCTAGGCTATAAACGATTTAAAACTGAATTTAGAAGGATCTAAGGCACTTACACTTGATTAATGGATGATATGGAACGCTTGGTATCAGCTTGAATGGCTCAGAATGATCAGAAGTTGATATGTGTAATATGAGACTTTTATAAGAACTTGACCCTTCACAAATTTTGATTCTAAATGTTTGAGGAATGATCAATGATGCATGTATATAACCTCTAAAAGCTGGAAACCAGCTTATACAAGCCCATAGATTCGAAAACCACCAATTTGAGTCGGTTACATGCTAAAACAGACACCTGCCAGTGCACCTGTTTGTTTTCTGCATCTGCAGACCGTACGCGGCCCGCGTCCCATATAGTCAAGTCTAAAGCGGGCCGCTTTAGACTTGATAACCTGATTTTCATTTTCTTTTTATTGCAATTTGGCCCCTGGTCCTCCGAAAGGTCGCTTTCTCAATCCCACTTGCACAAGAAGCTTTGTTTATTTAATATGTGGGGCTTTAAGACTTATACCCACTTTGTTAAGTCCTCGGGTAACTTTGTGATCACCCGAAAAGCCCTAAATTTCCACGTTGACGATTTTAACCCTTGCACACGAATTTTATCACAACTTGCTCATACGATAACGATACTTGGTGAAATTTTTATGGTACAATCTAGTGAGCATAATTAATTGTTTACAAAGCTTCGGGTTTGTCAAAAGGTCACTCAGAGGTATAATTTAAACATGTTGGCACATTTAACCCCTGTAGTTTGTAATCTCTCACCTTCTTTCACAATTCGCCTCGTATGATCCATGATCTATTCGTTTTAGGTTATAAACATCATGTAGGGTTATTGCAAAGTGTAATTATTCATTGTTGACACTTTGAACCCTTCTATTTACACAGTTTCACTGTTTGTCAACTCTGGTCCTCCAAGAGAAATCTTTCACACGTTCAAACATTATGACACGTGTCAAGACCTTATAGGACGTAAATTTTCGAGGTGTTACAATCATCCCCATGACACGTAGGATTAAAAACCTAACTGAGTTAGTGATTTTTTAACGAAGGGGTGACAGTGACACCAAGTTGTCGAGTAGAGGGTGGTGGGAGCCAAGTTGAAAGTTGGGCGTGCTATTGGCCAATTTTGCATAGTTAAAGGTGATACAGTCCATTTCCCCAAAAAACTTTAGTAGCGAACATATGATTCTTTGCCGTTTTAATGTTTGAATTATGTTCCCGCCTCGTATTGTTGACTCCGCCGCAACGCGCGGGTTTCCTACTAGTATCAACAAAAAGACAAAACAAATAGATTTTAAAAATCAATTCAAATTCATATTTATAGAATTACCATAATATCCTTATCTTTAACAAACATTTTAGACAGAGTTAGGGGCGGGAGTTAAATGGAGACAAGTTAAATAGATCAAGGAGTAAAATGACTATTTTTAAAGGATTGTTGCAAAACCGTTAAAACGACCAAACCACAGAGAGGAAAACAGAAGTTTACTCAAAAAAAAAATTAACAATAAATATTTGTATTGAAAAAAAATCCTAAAATATTTATTGACTTTTAAGAATAATAGTTATCTTCAATATGTGTCGTAACATTATAATTCTGAAATAACATAGTTATTCAAAAATCCTATAAATTCTCCTCAAAAATAGCTTGAGGGATACTATAATAAAAATATTAAATAGTTATAATAATAATAATAATAATAATAATAATAATAATAATAATAATAATAATAATAATAATAATAATAGTTATCTTCAATATGTGTCGTAACATTATAATTCTGAAATAACATAGTTATTCAAAAATCCTATAAATTCTCCTCAAAAATAGCTTGAGGGATACTATAATAAAAATATTAAATAGTTATAATAATAATAATAATAATAATAATAATAATAATAATAATAATAAACTTGGTGCTAAAGGAGGTGAACAATCATTTGTAATAAGACTTATGTTTCTTTTTTATAAAATCAATATGCCCAATAATGATCTTTTAGTGTTTGAATCTGATTTTGCTTGTAATGGGTTCGTGTTGGTGATTTTTAACTGGTTAAAATGGGTTGGATCACAACAAGCCAACGTGTCAATACATTTTGTAGATTCTAATTATATATATATATATATATATATATATATATAGAGTAAATTGCTAAAATAGTCCCTAACGTTTGTTCACATTTGCTAGATCCATCCAAAAAAAGATTTTTTCTCATATGAACCACTGAGGTTTCAAAAAAGTTGCTAAATCCATCCAAACTTCAGGGACGATTTTAGAAATTTAATAAAACAAACTTTTTTTGGATGGATTTAGCAAATGTGAACAAACGTCAGGGACGATTTTAGCAATTTACTCTAATTTTTTATTTTCATCTTTTTATTATATCTCTTAATTAACACAAAATCTATTTATTTTTTTATTTTCATCTTTTTATTAAATTTCTTATTTAACATAAAATCTACTAGTTTTTTTTTTGAACGACGAATTTCTACAACAGGCGATAGATTCGCACCTGCTTTTGCAGGCCCTCCACCCCACTCTGGCCAAGACTATGTTGTCTTAATCGGGCTCACGCTTGGCATCAGAGTTTGGTTTGGCGCTCCCCGACAAAATTTCCAGCCTACTGCCATATGCGAGTAGTTGCACCCTCCACAAGAGCCGAAAACTCTCTGGAGTAAATGCATTGTAATAGAAAACTCGGGTGTACTCCGCGGGTTTCGAACTTGTGACCAGGCCTTCACCCAGTATTTTTTTGTTCATTTATAAAATAAAATACACGTTCTTGCTAAACAGGTAACAAATTAAACCGTTGAAAAGATTTTGTCGTATAATTAACTTTATTAAAGGATTAGTAATGAGTAAAATGTTTACATTTTAAAAGACTTGGTTAGATGGTTAGATGATTATAAATATAAAACCGTATTCATAATTTTAAAATATAAATGATTAATCTTTATTATGAAGTGGGTGAAGGCCTCGTCACAGGTTCGAAACCCGCAGAGCACACCCGAGTTTTCTATTACAGTGCATTTACTCCAGAGAGTTTTCGGCTCTTGTGGAGGGTGCAATTGTCTAATATTTCTAATGAATTACGGAATTTGTCAAAGAAATGATACATATGCATCTGTGCATGGATAACTATTACTCGAAAAAAATTTTTACTTTTTTTATTATTGACGAAATATAGCGATTTTTCCAAAAAAGTAGTAAAAAAATAAAAAAAATTGTGTGTTTTTTAGATTTTTTTAGGTATTTTTGATTGTGTTCACATTGGTTCTCGCAATAAAGGGTTGTTCTTAACGGATCCTTCTTCTAAATATATATATATAGGACAAAGATCCGTTAGGAACCACCCCTTATTGCGAGAACCGCGAGAACCAATGTGAACACAACCAAAAATGCCTAAAAATAGCTAAAAAACACACAATTTTTGTCGGGGAGCGCCAATCCAAACTCTGATGTTAAGCGTGAGCCTGGTTAACACAACATAGTCTTGGCTAGAGTGGGGTGGAGGGCCTGCAAAAGCAGGTGCGAATCTAACGCCTGTTGTAGAAATTCGCCGTTCAAAAAAAAAAAAACGGGTAGATTTCATGTTAAATAAGAAATTTAATAAAAGGATGAAAATAAAAAAATAAATAGATTTTATGTTAATTAAAAGATATAATAAAAAGATGAAAATAAAAAAAATAGAGTAAATTGCTAAAATCGTCCCTGACGTTTGTTCACATTTGCTAAATCCATCCAAAAAAAGTTTGTTTTATTAAATTGCTAAAATCGTCCCTGAAGTTTGGATGGATTTAGCAACTTTTTTGAAACCACAGTGGTTCATATGAGAAAAGTCTTTTTTTTGGATGGATCTAGCAAATGTGAACAAACGTTAGGGACTATTTTAGCAATTTACTCTCTCTCTCTCTCTCTATATATATATATATATATATATATAGGTAGAGGATCATGTAAAAAAGGCCTAAAGTGTGAGAAGGGTAAGAAAGAATCTCAACCATTAGATCTTTTGATCTAATGGTTGAGATCAATAGGGACCAAATTGTAAAATATTTTCATTAATTTGGGCTGATTTGAAATATCTAGGGGCAATATAGTCTTTTAAACCCACTAGAAATTAGGTAATGCACATGTAACTTCCCCCCGTCTTTTTTAAACGTCACGTAACTTTTAAAAAAAATTACACCATAATAACGAGCGTTTTTTATCTTTAATATAAATACCATATTGCTATACTTATATAGAGAAAAAAATATGTTTCGATCAGATGTTTAGTCAATGAATGGTGTTATATAGTTGCTGAATGGTGTTATATACTTGCTGAATGGTTTATATACTTGCTGAATGGTGTTATATACTTGCTGAATGGTGTTATATACTTACTGAATGGTGTTATATACTTGCCGAATGCTGAATGGTGTTATATACTTGCTGAATGGTGTTGTATACTTCCTATAATTAAGGTGGCGGTTATGGGAAGTTTTTAATTAATTGAATTAATAATAAAATTACTTGTTTACCCTTTTCAATTAATTTAGATCTAATGGCTGAGATTCTTTCTTACCTTTCTCACACTTTTGGTCTTTTTTACAATAACCTTACCCTATATATATATATATATGGGTTCAAATGAGAAGAAATTCTTTGTAAGAAAAAAAAAAGAAATTTCAACCAATAGGAATGCTTCATTAGACTTCATTTAATATTTGTACTTAATGTAACTATAAGGGTATATTAGTAAACTTACATACATCATTAATTGGTAGTTTCATCTTTAATAACTAACTATATTAAATTTGTAACTTATTTTTAAGATATATATTTTTCACAAAAAATAAAAATAAAAATTCATTTAAAGTGTAGGATAAATACGTGGCGTGTAGGATAAATTACGAGTTGTGTAGGATAAATTTCAATATGTGTAAGATAAATTTCGAAATGTGTAGGATAACTTTTGATGTGTGTAGGCAAAAAAAAACTATTTAATGTTTTACAATTATACTCTTTTATTCTTTTTCTTCTCAATAAAATTTTCTTCTCAAATGAACCTTCCCCTATATATATATATATGTTTTTGTAAAGTTTGATGCGTATTTTATGATTAGTGAAAAGATATTACCAAAAGAATGATTTAATATTTTTTAAATAAACTATTAAGAACATATTTGGTTATTTCACCTTTTTTTTTTTTGGGGTAATGCTTCCTTAAAAATGAAACATGTTGTCCAGTTCATCCATTCCATAAAATACGACTCTAATTGATCACTTTCGTTTTTATATTTAAAATGTAATTTTAGCATAAGATGTATTTAGAGATTTAGAAATTATATTGTTTTTATAATTTAACCCGCGAAATACGCGGGTCTGTAAACTAGTATTATTATAATTGTTGACGTCTTATTATTATTCTTATTAGTTGGTTAGTTTTATTATTATTTGTTTCATTATAATCTTCCTATAAAAAGAAATAAGTTTTAGTTATTTACTACATTATTTATTTCATTGTAATCTTCCTATAAAAATAAATAAGTTTTAGTTAATTACTACATAGAAAATATTATTTATCCATATCATTCTTTGTTTCAATTCTTTAATAGTCAAAGTTAATTTTGAACACTATTTTATTATTAGGGATGTACGAGCCGAGCGAGCCGAGCCGAGCTCGATCCAGCTCGAGCTCGGCTCGAACTCAATTCGAGCTGGCTCGGCACGAACTCGAATTTCAAATCGAGCTGAGATTTGAGGCTCGAGCTCGACTCGATTAAAATTCGAGTTGGCTCGGCTCGGCTCGATCTAGTTCGAACTAACAAAGAACCACAAAATTTACTACTTAAAAAGCCCTAAAAATGAATCTCTTCATAGACTTAAGGCCATAATTGCAATTTAATTTAACTAGATGGCTAAATATGCAAGTATAAATAGTTAGCTCACTTTATAGATTGTCTTTACCTTCTTTTATAGGGGAGATACTCCATTTTTGTCTTCTGAGCGATGTGGGACAAAAAATGAAGGATGTAAACCTTATCGAGCCGGCTCACGAGCTTAGCCAGGCCAAGCTCGAGCTCGGCTCGTTTACAAACCGAGCCGAGTCGAGCTGGCTCGTTTACAACCGAGCCAATTTCGAGCTGAGTTTTTTTCGAACTTTTTTCGAGCAAGCTGCGAGCCGCGAGTTTTTTGTACACCCCTATTTATTATACTGAAATGGCAATCATATTCGATGAACAGAATTTAGTGTTTCTATAAATTATCTAATACATTCCCTGCTAAAAAGAACAAATGAAACACACAATAGTACCTATAACGGCAACAAAACATTAATAAGTTGTGTGTGCTTCTACATGTTTCTCATTTAAATTGTTGTCTCATCCATTTTTCTTGTAAGAAGGGTTGAAGTTATTCTAGGGATTTTCCATACTTTTGCTATATTGGGAAAAAATACCATCACATTTTAGCGTTTTAACGATTTAAAAAGGAGAAATTAAAGATTAAATTTGACATAGCTTTTAGAGTGTTCAATATTTGAACCAAATTCAAGAAACTCTGAAGTCGATTAGAATCAAATCGTATTTCATGGTTTGAATTCGGTTTTCTAAAATTCGAATTTGATTCAATTTTAGTGACCGAATTTCGAATTGATTATGAATTTAAGAATTTCAGTTTGGTTCGATTCAAAATTAGAATTCTCAAATGAGAACCAGTGTTTTTAGACCCGGACTGGACCTGCAACCGGAGGTTGAGCCGGTCCGGGTCATGGTATCGGGCTGGAAATGCATTGAACTAGAGTTGAACCGGCGACCCGGCTGTTGGACCGGGAAACCGGCCGGTCGAACCGGTTTTTGGATGGGTTGGACCGGTTTTTTATATTTTTTTTTTCAGATTTAACCCTATTAATTTTTATAATATTTACGATACCTTTCAGTTCTTATGTCCGGTCCGACCATTGAACCGGTAAGAAGATCAGTTAGACGTCCGGTCTGGTTCTAAAAACATTGATGAGAACTCCATATTAGTTGTGAGAACCCCTCATATCCAATAAGAAACACACACATCACTCATTATATATTTAGGTCAAGTGGTAGCATAGTCATTCTACTCATGGTTATTTGGTCATTTTATTATTCATGACAACAATTTTCTCTCTCCCAGTTCATAAAAACTCAGGGTCTGTATGGTATGACGTAATGGAATAGATGAGGGAATGAAATGAACGAGATAATGGAATGGACAAAGGAATTAAATGGATCATTACATTCTATAGTCTTGTTTGGTTACCATGCAGGAAATAAATAAATTATTACCTTGTGTTGTTTGGTAGGTAAGAAAAAAGAAATGAATTAATCGACGATGGGTGGTAGCGGTGATCGGTGGCGGCTAGTGGGGTGGCCGTGATGGGTGGCGGTTGTAGCGGCGGTAGGTGGTGGTGGGTGACGGTTGTTAGCGGTGGCGACAGCGATGGTCGGGGTTGGCAGTGGTCTGCGGTGGCGGGTGGTGGCTATGGTGGTGGCGACGGGGGGTGATGGCGGCGACAATGATGGGTGGTGGTTGTCGACGGTAGCGGGTGGTGGCGGCGGAGGATGGTGGTGGTGGTCGGTGGATGGTGGCGGTAGTGCTCGGGGTGGCGGGTGGCGGCAATGGTGGTCGATGGTGGCGGCAACGACAGTTGGTGTTGCTGGTCGACAATAGCGGGTGGTGGCAGTGGAGGATGGTGGTGGTGGTGGTTGGCGGAGGGTGGAAGTAGTGGTCGGGGTGGCGGTGTTCTACGATGGCTGGTGGCAACGATGGTAATCTATGACAGTGGTGCACGGAGGACGGCGTTGGTGGTCGGCGGAGGTTGGTGGTGGGTGGTGACGACGGCAGGTGGTGGTGGTGGTGATGGGCGGTATTTGTAACGTAGGGTGAGAGTGTGAATGGAAAAAAAAACAGGGGGAGTGGATGGAATGAATTTGAGGGAATGAAATGACTATTGTGATGGTTGATTCAATTACCTTGACCAACCAAACACACTTTTTTTTCATTCACTCGCAAAAGCTCATTTCATTCCACTTCCCATTCCTGCATATCAAACACTATCTCAGATTTGTTTTATTCTCTCTTCCCGATAACCTCCGGTGGAGAAGAAGAAGCAACATTGGAGAGAGTTTTATGTTTCATCATGACATTCAACCGCCTAAATTCTCAACTACACCACCGTCCCTCCCCACAAATAGATACGTATCAACTTTAGGAATCATTGTTTCAAGTAATACCAACAGGTAGGTACAATACAAAATCGATTCGATCTCCTGTCTTATTACTTTAAATTCTTCATTTTGATCTCAACAAACAAACATTACAAATCAATCGCATGAGAACAATTATCCAATTTTTCTATATAATAAGTCGCTAATTAGGTACGCGTTTCTATAATCTTTATGTAATTTTGAGAGTTAAATGACTGGTTGGTCCATGTGGTTTGCGAAAATTGAAGAGTTGGTCCATAGGGTTCCCTAATTAAAGAGTTGGTCCCGGTGGTTGCAATTTTTAAACTCGGGTGGTTCTCATCACTAACCTTTGTTAAATTTTCAAGTCAAGTCTTTGTGAAATGACCAAATTGTCCCTGAACAATTAAAAAAATAAAACACTAAAAAAATCGTCCTAAACCTCTTTGTAACTTTATTATGGATCTTTAGGAACCTTTTTCTAGTACAAGCCCCAATTACTGAAGTCGCCGAAAAACTTATTTTTGGCCGGAAAACTCAACTTTTAGGCCGGAAAAGTCAACATTTCCGTCCTAAACCTCTTTGTAACCTTAGATCGGACCTTTAGAAACATTTTTCTTGCCAAAAACGGTTATCCGACGACCGGAGACTAACGGCGTTAGAGTTTTATTTGTTAGGGTCCATTGGTGGCCAATATGTCAATAGTTGGGACTGCCAATGGTTATTTTTGAAGTTGGAACTGTTAGCGGCCAACGTCTCATAGTTGGGATTATTAAAATCAATTATTCCTTGATTTTATAAACTTGTGATTTCTAAGTTAAAAACTATCAAGTTTGTAGGATCTCTTGAAAAAAACACATTGTTTTTTGGTTGAACTCACATTGTTTTTTGGTTGAACTCAGATTGAATCAAATTATAACTTGTATGCGAATTCGAATTGAATTCCCCGAATCTAATTTGCATTTAAATTAAATAAAAAATTACGATCAAAATTTTAAAAGAAAAGTAATCCAATTTGATTAATTCGAATATTCGAAATTTGATTCGTTGAACACTCTTGATAAATTATACTTGTATAAAAACAATATGACCATTTGTGATTGTTATACGGTCGTTTATGCCTTGCCACAAAATGATTTTGCGTTCGAACTAGTTTGCAACAAATTTAGTGACTAAAACTTTTGTTTCAAAACTATCAACTCGTTTAGGGATAGGAGTGCTTTGTAGCCAAATTTGTGACCGTAGTTCTTTGCGACCAAAATTGTGAACGAAATGTTTTCCACCCGAAACTCCAATCGGACTTTTTTCAAACTTAAATTGTGACCAAACTTATATTTAGCAACCTAAATATTTTTGGACCTAATTTGAAATTGGACTTTTTAGGAAAAATGACACGTTTTGTCCTTTATCTTTATACTACTTTTCAGGCGGTGTCCTTTTTAACGAATGTTAACAGACGGTGTCCTTTACTAGGTATTTTGTTGCAAGTTTAGTCCTTTACACCCAACCCAGTTAAAAAACCCCGTTAATTGTTGGGTGTAAAGGACTAAACTTGCAACAAAATACCTAGGTAAAGGACTAAACTTGCAACAAAATACCTAGTAAAGGACACCGCCTGTCAACAATTAACAGAGTTTTTTAACTGGGTTGGGTGTAAAGGACTAAACTTGCAACAAAATACCTAGTAAAGGACACCGCCTGTCAACATTCGTTAAAAAGGATACCGCCTGAAAAATGGTATAAAGATAAAAGACAAAACTTGTAATTTTTCCGACTTTTTATGACTGATTTTGCAACATAATATATTATGCATCGAAAACCTTTGGATTATTTTTTTTAAACAAAACTGCAACCGATTTTGAGACCGGTATTTTTTTTACTTTTATTAGCCTAATGAAAATTACTACCGATTTTGGACCGGATTATTTTCGATAGCCGTTTCAATTCAGTCACTTATTCTAGCTCTATTTTTTTCATTCCCAAATTTCATTTCTCCGTCCCTTGTTATATTAAATTACGTATGATCAATTATCAATAATAATCAATAAGAAAATGTTATATTAAATCCCGTTGTTACCCTTTGTTTTAGTCGCATTATAAATATTCAATTATCAATAAGAAAATGTTATATTAAATTACGTATGATAAATCAAGTTACATGTTTTAATTAACGAACTATCTTACTCATGAACTTTAGCAATCAAACACAAATCCTTTATTCTGCCGCAATTAAAGCCTCACACCATTTTAATGACCACTTTCATATTTCATTCATCATATAAATACCCCAAAACATTTAACTCTTCTTTCTACAACAAAAATGAGAGTAATCACGACCCTTTCTTCCATGATCAAACCGGGCGAACCAACATGGTCCGGTCGGCTCGCACTATCCGAACTCGACCAGACTGGTATGACCACACATGTTCCAACAATTTACTTCTACACCAAACCATCTGAAAACTGGCACACGGTCTTGCAAACCCTAAAAGCCTCACTCACCACAACACTGGTTCAATTCTACCCTTTAGCTGGCCGGTTGAGTTCCATTGCCCGTGGGCGCTTGGAACTCAATTGCAATGCTAACGGCGTATGCTTCACTGAAGCGTATGCCGACGTAAAACTAGTTGACTTGGGTGATTTTTTTCAGTATCCATTCTTTGATCAACTAATGCCTTCCGTAGATTATCGAAATACTCCCATTGAAGATACTCCATTGTTACTATTGCAAGTTACAAGATTTCTTTGTGGAGGGTGGTCTTTAGGGTTCTTTATTTCACATGTTGCAGTCGATGGGCAAAGTGCGCTACATTTTCTGTCAGAATGGGCTAGGGTTTGTCGTGGTGAACCATTGGGTTATCCACCCTATCTTGACAGAAAAGTTTTGCGCGCTGGTTACTCACCGACTGTAACTTTTAACGGAAACATTGAGCAACACGCGCAATGTAGTCCTCCACCAATTCTTATAGGTCAATCAAGCAACGAAAATGAACGTCGACAAGAAACAACCGTAACAATGTTGAAACTAACAGAAACCCTAGTCGAAAAACTTCTTAACAAAGCTAATAAAAATCACAAACTAGAATCTGGTCGTCGTTTCACACGGTATGAAGCCGTAACTGCGCATGCATGGCGCACCGCATGCAAGATTCGTAACCTAGAACCGGAGCAGAAAACTTCAATTGGCATTTGTATAGATGTTAGACGTCGAATGAACCCACCATTGCCGGAAAAGTACTTTGGAAATGCGATTGTGGACCTGATCGCCACCGGAACTTCTGGTGAGTTAGTGTCAAGCACATTAGGGTTTGTTTCCAGTAAGATTAGGGACACAATCAACAAGGTGGATACTGATTATGTGAACTCAGTGATTGATTTCTTGAAGAACCAAGAAGACTTATCAAAGTTTCAAGATCATTTGCAATTGAGTAATAATGAAAAAGGGCCGTTTTATGGAAACCCTAATCTTGGTGTGATTAGTTGGTTAACATTGCCGATGTATGGTATTGATTTCGGATGGGGGAAGGAGTTGTTTACCGGACCAGGAACAAATGATGCCGAAGATGGCGATTTCTTGATTCTTCGTGGGGTAGAAGGAGTTAGGTCGTTGATTGTAGCAGTGTGTTTACAAGTGAGACACATTGAGGATTTCAAAAGAGTATTCTATCAAAGTATCGAAGAAGACTGAGACTGCTTACAAATTCGTTTCATTGTATTTGATTGGAAACATATATAGGCTTTTAATGTTTAAGGAATAAGTTAACAAAGAAATATGTAACTGTAAATTAATCTTTGTTAATGATAACAACATATATTTATGATCAAGAGTTACAGACTTGTTTTTGAAGTTTGGATCTCTTATATAATGGGTCCGTCTTTAAGTGATTTCTGGTTTGGGTTATTCTAATAAAAAAGAATCATTCAAGGTTTGATCAAATCGTGTTTTGGTGTTTCTCTTTTAATCGATTTGCCCCTTTATTGGTATCAGAGCAAATAAGCTCTTTTGAGAGTTGATCCTCGATCATGGGGAGCACCCCCTGTGGCTACGAGGGTGGGGAGAAAAGACCGAACATGGGTGAACTCGATGTTGAAGGCTAACCAGTGGCATCAAGGAAGAAAGATAACAACCAACAAAGACAACAACCACCTTCTCAGACCATCTCGACCTTTCCTGAGTCCAACTCTTCTTTGATTGGAAATTCCCCACCATATCACGTTCCTCCTTGATATGCACCCACTGCTTATCAGACCCAACAATAACAACATCCACTTGTTAATTCGTCTTTCATCGCCAAATGAATTCCTCGACCCCTCGTTTTGTTTCTTCTGCGCCACACCATTCGGTTTTCTGCCAAAGAATTTCGAGTCATTCCACAGTGTTTTCCTCCTTGGTGAGAAAAGTCTAAGAAAAATGAAAAAAACCATGATCAAACATGGGTAAAACCTCTTGTTTATACTCGATCACCAAAAACTTCGTGCTTGTTGATTATGAATAGAACCTAGTTGATGCATCACACCCGTATATGATCAGACTGTCGCAGGGGGGGGGGGGGGTGTAAAGTGTAGACAAATAACAACAAGCTGATCAGAGCACTAATTGATTGTCAAAAACAACAACCGTACCTAGTAAATCTCACAAATAACAAAGTTATTGGTAGGGTCTAAGGAGGGACAAACTTTACCTCTGTCCCCGATAATTGAGAGACTACTTATATAGAGACCATTGGCTCCGAAACAAACAATAGGGAAATAAACCAAACTAAAAAAATAGAAACAAACAATAACAAAAGAAGTGGTGACCATATGTGTATATTATTTCTTTCTCAAAATTCTTTTATATTATTCTTAACTTAATAGACATTTTATTCAAGTTAACATTTCTATTCTAGTTATATTTTAATATCAAATTAAATGTTATATCACTCTTAAACCCAATAAATCAAATTCATTTAGGTAAAAACAATATATACACCTTTTGATCCAATTTAAAAATGGGTTGATATAATCATCAAGTTGACGAGCTCATTACTCATCCATTAGTTTGGTGCCCACATTGGAGATCACATTCAAGAGAATCAAAGATCGGTAATTGGCCCACGTTAAATGTCTTACCAAAACTGGTACAATGTAATATGTATAGAAACCGAATGGGCTTGATGCTTCAATGGATCATATAGCCCACTGGACTATTGGGCTTTGTTGGGTTCTGTTTGGCCTTCTCCCATTCTCTTTGTAAGACTATGTGTAGTGGTAACACCTTATAATGCCCCCACCATGGGGCATTATCCGACATGTGGCGTCCTAGTCAGCAAGAGAGCATTATAGAAAAAGTGGCGTAGTGGGGCATTATGCCAATAACCCCCATTCAATCATTTCACAATCATTTCACAATTATTTTTTTTAATTTAAAACATAAAAAAACTTCATTAATTTAAAAATAAAATTACATTACTTGAAATAAAAATTAAAAAAAAAACTGAAAATAAAAAAAAAACAGAAAAAAAAAACTGAAAAACAGAAAAAAAAAAAACAGAAAAATAAAAAAACAGAAAATAAAAAAAAAACAGAAAAAATAAAGTTAAAAAAAATAACATGATCTAGAGTCCATATTTTTCTCGAATTTTTTGTCGACGCATTTGCGCAAGGATCAACGCGTCGCCTTGGAGGTGGTCGATCGATTTGGACAAAAACTCAATGTCCTTTTCCATTTGCCTCGCCTCTTGCATCTCGTTAAACTTTTTGGTTTCGGACACTCGTTCTTGCATAATCTCCCAACGTTTGTAGCCGAGGTCGCGAATGTCTTGGAGACGACGGTTCATCTCCTCGAAATCTCCCTTTAACTCGAGATCGGAAGACGACTCGACCGTTTTTTTCCCGGTTCCCTTTCTTCTACCGGTGGGTCGGACCAACTCTTCTTGAATTCCCTCGTCAACGTCCACCGCCTCATTTAAATCAACATTGCGGGCATCCGATGTCGGAGTTGACGGGTCAACGGAGGATGATGTTTTTGACCTTTTAGCCCGACGTCTACTACTAGACGTCATTGGATTAACTACCGCCCACTTTGGACTTTTTCGTAGTAGCTCCCAACACTTATAGTACGTGAAAGGGCATTTTGTCCTCTCGAACTCCTCCAAAGTCTTCGTTAAAACCCCCACGTCACCTTCACCGCTCGGCCGATTATCGTAGTTACGTTGGAAGACTTCTTGGAACGCATGACACTTGTTGTTGATGTCGGTCCATTTGCTAGAAATGGAATCTTTGTCCCGATGTTCGCCTTGACCCCACGTGCTATAGAAGAGTGCACGAACCCTATCCCAAAAAACCAGGCCCGTTTGAAAGTTTGCTACAAAAAAAAAATAATAATAAGTTGTATGTTAAAAATTAAAGTAACAAAATAAGTAAAATAATATTTATATAAAATAGTTACCGGTCTCTTCGTCCTCCGAAATGTCGACAAACGCCCGAGTCAACGCGAATTCCTCTTCCTTCGTCCATTTAATGATATTTTTTGTACGCCGCGGTGCGTCCTTTTCCTTCTTTTTATGCGACATTTTGCCGCGTTTCGATGTTTCTTGCACCGGTTCGGGTTGCGTCTCCGGTACGACTTCCACATCGGGTTCGGCTTCGGGTTGTGACGGTTGAGACCCGCCGGCTTGACCATAGCCGAAAGTGGCGCCACTCAAGTAAGTCGCGTAAGTTAAAAAGCTCGGGTCCATGTCTTGAAGGTTGTACGGGGTTTGCGGTTGGGTTGTGTTCGGGTTCGTGGGTCTTGCGGGGACACCAAAAGGGGGGCGGTATGGATGCATGATTGTATAAAAATTAGAAGAAAGTGGGTTTTTTTTATAAAAATTAGAAGAAAGTGGGAGAGAAAGTGGGAGAGAAGGTGGGTTTTTTATAAAAAAAAGTGTGAATGTGGGGTATATATTTATAGTGGGAATATTTTAAATTAAAAAAAAAAATAAACAATGTTACCGTTGTCAAACGGTCAAGAATGAGACCCATCTCTTTTTTAAGCGTTATAATTAAAACGCCGGAGGGATTTTTTTTCAAAAATCACGCCCCAAAACGCCCCATGTAATGGGGGTTTGGGCGTTATACGGCGTTATTTTGCAATTTTTTTAAAAAAAAACGCCCCACTACGGGCGGTCTAAGGGTGTTATGAGTTATTGGTCTCAACTTAAGTTTTTTTTTCTAAAGAAATGCAAGGTAATAAGTGAACCTATATAATTACCCAACTCGTTTACCTGCAATAAAAAGATATATATATATATATATATATATATATATATATATATATATATATATATTAATTTATTGAGTAAATTACTATTTTGACTCATGTGGTTTAGCCAGTTTAACTATTTTAGCTCAAAAAGGAATCTTTTAACATATTAGACCACAAGGTTGCTTGTTATGATGGTTTTGGCCCCTGACACTAACTTTGTTACTTTTTATGCAGTTAAGTGTAAGGGTAATTAAAAAGTAACAAAGTTTGTATCAGGGGCCAAAACCGTTATAAAATGCAACCTCGAGGTCTGATATGTTAAAAGATTTCTTTTTGGACTGAAATCGTTAAACTGGCTAAACCCAGGGGCCAAAAAAATAATTTACTCTAATTTATTATACAATCTTAAAAGTTATAATAAATAGTAAGTTAAAGTTGTTATAAACTTAAAGTTACAAATTATAGAAGTGTTACAAGTTTGATTAGTATATTATACTTCATATAGAGTTTAAGGGTGAAGCAAATATTGGGTTCTGGGTAATGTACATCTTGATGGATAAATTTAGGCTCTCACTATTTAGACACTCGCTTTGCCTATCTGCACACTTAGGGTTTATATACGCTGCGTATTGACCAATACGCAGCGTATAGGGTTAACCCTATATGCTGCGTATTGGTCAATACGCAGCGTATATAGACCATAGATCTCAGTGCCTGATTACCAATCATTGCACAGAAAACAAAGTTTCTATACGCTGCGTATTGGTCAATACGCAGCGTATATAAAACTGATGCAAATTTGGGGTCATTTAGGTAGGTTTGAAGTGTAATTTTTTTCCCAGGTTTATATAAGCTGCGTATTGAGCAATACGTAGCTTATAAACAGGGGCCATTTTTCTAAATTTATGAAACTTCAGGGACCATATTTGTCAGTTTTCGAAACTTTAGGGACCTTTTTGTAAATTTTCGAAAAACTAGGGACCATTTGTATAAATTTACGAAATCTCAGGGACCATTTTTGTAAAAATATCAAAAAAGCAGGGACCATTTGTGTAAATTTACGAAATCTCAGGGACCATTTTTGTAAATATATAAAAAAAATATATATCAAAAATTTAAGAACCGGCCCTTGCAAGACTCGAACTCATGACCTCTCGTAAATTTACAAAAATGGTCCCTGAGATTTTGTAAATTTACACAAATGGTCCCTGCTTTTTTGATATATTTACAAAAATGGTCCCTGATATTTCGTAAATTTACACAAATGGTCCCTGGTTTTTCGAAAATTTACAAAAAGGTCCCTAAGTTTTTGAAAACTGACAAATATGGTCCCTGAAGTTTCCTAAATTTACAAAAAAGGTCCCTGGGTATACGCTTCGTATTGCTCAATACGCAGCGTATACAAACCTGGCAAAAACTTGACACTTCAAACCTACCAAAATGACCCCAAATTTGCATCAGTTTTATATATGCTGCGTATTGACCAATACGCAGCGTATAGGACATTGTTTTCTGTGCAATGATTGGTAATCAGGCACTGAGATCTATGGTCTATCTACGCTCCGTATTGGTCAATACGCAGCGTATAAGGGTAACCCTATACGCTGCGTATTGACCAATACGCAGCGTAGATAAACCCTAATTTTGCTAGGGTTTGGTGTGCCAATAGGCACTTTAGTGTGCCAATAGGCACACTCTAAATTTAATCATATAAGATCATAAACAAGTTTACTAAATAATTGTGAATCAGATGGGTAATGAGTTACGATACCCGATGGATATGCAAATAGTTTATAATCAGGGTATTAGACTGTGATTACCGAAACTTTGTCATCTATACACCAAACCCTTGGTATTAGGATTAATTATGTCTTATCTCTAACATAACAAATCGGATAATTTGAACATTAAGTTATATTTGCAATAATAAAGTTACCATAGTCATATTAAGCACCTTTGTTACTTATAAAACAAAAGGGATTAAAAATAAATTCACAATTTCTTCATCTACATCATGAAAAATGAAATCATTGACCAAATCGAAACCTTATTTTCAAAAACTCTTTATCAAACACTTGACTCCCAATATATATACACTCATCGTAGGTGTTATAGATCCATGTTACTTTGAATTTATATTGAAGGAAAGTCTTAAAGATATATAGTAAAGATTTTAAAGTTGATAAAATAATTAATGAGTACTACTAGTACTTGGTCAAAAGGATATATAAGTTAAAATTATAAACATAGAAAAAGAGTGTTTGTCACGAGA
Source organism: Helianthus tuberosus (assembly GCA_030545235.1). NCBI lineage: Eukaryota > Viridiplantae > Streptophyta > Magnoliopsida > Asterales > Asteraceae > Helianthus > Helianthus tuberosus. The sequence continues at coordinate 225,550,945 of CM060442.1, read as the reverse complement.
CCAAGTAAAACTTTAATGACAAGTCAATGTAACTTGTAGTATGTGATTTTTTTAAAACTTGTAGAAATTCATACCTTTTCCTTATTTAAAACATAAGCACTTTACGCATAATGTATTTTTTTTTTGAACGACATAATCATTTTATGCATAATGTATAATTTTTTTTGAATGACGAATTTTTCTCTCCTTATAAGACTTGAATCCAAAACCTTACACTTAATGTATTAAAAGGCTTTGAATCTTTGGTTTCAAATACCTTCCCCTTGTCATCAATGGCCATGGGTCACGCATCCTCCTCTTTCTTCTGTAACTTTTTAATGACTATGGGGTTGAGCCGGATCAACGTCAACTTGGACTCATAACATTACGATCAAGCTGGCTAGGCTTGTAATCTCTGGTCTGAGTTGAAAGTTGAGCCCGTATCTGGCTTGTTTTCAACTCTGGTTAGCTCTATTAGTTGGTTCATTTTTTAAGTTTTTATTTATTTATTTATTTCAGATGTCTACTACATAATACTAAACATCAAACTATATACGGTTTACTAAATAATGCAACATCCTTGAACAAAACAAAAACAAAAACCTAAATCCTATAGGAATATTTTTCATCCTATTTAAAAATTTAAACACATCAAATATCGGTTCAATGGATGTAAGAAAAACCATTTCAATCTCGAGAGACCACTAAGGTTTCTCCCATTCAAATATCATATGTGTTCTTTTGTATACAGCAATTTTTTTGATGCAAAAAGTTACAAAAGGGTAATTTAAAAAAAAAATTTACTTGTAGAGAAGATATTGAATTCTTTTGTATAAAATGCATGATGTTAACATGGTTGTCGATATAAACAAAATAATTGACATGTGTACGTGCATGGTAGCATATAGAAACTTGTTGATTTAGTAGCAATCGGTTTTAATTCCATTAAATATATAAAAGTTAAACTTTATATTTGTATTCGCCTCTAACAAAAAATTGTTAGAGGCGAAGGAGAGAAGGAAGGGAGTAAAGAGACACCCATTAAAAATACCTTCGACAAGCTAGCACGGAAAGCAGGTGGCTAGGTGCTACTTATACAGAATAACGATGGAGATGACCATATCTTTATAGCGTAACCACTAACTTCTTTGTTCTCTCTACACTATAAACATCACATAACAAGGTAATCTTTTGTTACTATTAATAATAACATTGACTATGATTTTAAATAGATTGAAAGAAATTTAGTAGTCATGTATGGTTGCATAAATAGATTGAAAGAAATTTAGAGGCTGTTTGACAACTTTTGAATGGGTAAGTACTGAACTAGTAAGAAGTCTGAACTATTTAGATGCAAATGTCTATCAATTTAGATAAAATGTCTTAATCATTAAGACTCAATATAATGCTTAACCATTCAAAGGAAAAGTCTGAACAATTCAGATATCTCTTCGCGAAACAAACAGTCTGAATCATTAAGTACCGAACCAGTTAGAAGTATGAATCATTAAGAGCTGAAACAAACAACCCCTTAGCGTAACAACTAACTTCTTTCTTACATGTATGGTTGCATCGGCTAAGCCACATCCTACCAGTTGCTGCATAGGTGTGTTAATGGCTCTGGTTATTTCTTAATTGCCTGTTAAGTAGTGGGTCCAATAACTTATTTGCAATTTACTTGTTTCCTTATTCCAACTTGATTGTTTTCTCTATGTAAAGGTTGTATTAGACTCTGTGGAACAGGGGCGGACCTACTATGTAATAAGGGGTAGCCTCCGCTACCCCTTAACGCTCCGACGGTAGTGTAAATTTTGGAAAATTTTGACGTTTTTTCGATTTCGTTACCCCTTTTCTTTGAAATGTTGCCCCTATACAAACTTTCTAGATCCGCCACTGCTGTCGAATGGTTAACATATGGATAAATGAATTAGCGTAATTCTTTGTCTCCTTCTAATTATCTATCAAGCTTCTCTCTATGATCTTTGAGCCACTTGAATACTTGATTAACTATTTTGTTCCTATCATTTTCCTTAATATATTTTTACATGAAGTTTATAAAGAAATACACTAAATGCAAATATTTCTTGTCCATATATACGTTACACATTGTATATATAATAAATATGCTATTTTGTCAACATCAAACAACTTTAGCCCTGTAAATTTAATAATGACATATTTAGCCCCTTAAAACAACTTTAATAATGACATGTTTATCCCCTCAGCTTTAATAATGACATGTTTATCCCCGTCAAACAAATTTAGCCCCTCAAGTTTAATAATGGCATGTTTAGCCCCTTAATACAACTTTATCCCCTCAACTTTAATAATAAGTTTAGCCTCTCAACTTTAGGTCTTTAACAATTACATGTTTAGCCCTTTAACTACATCAAACAACTTATCCCCTCAACTTTACTAATAAACAATTTTACCCCTCAACTTTAATAATGATATGTTCAGCTCCTTAAATAAAACATCAAACAACTTTAACGCTCACGATTTGTTTTTTTTTTAATCTACGTTTCGAACTCGTTGCGGAGCGCGGGCGGTAAACCACTAGTTTACCTGTCTTAAAAAATGAACATAAAATATTTGTAAATAATTGTGATACTAAATGACAAGTAATTTTGGTGCCAATGAGGTAGTGGTGGAGTGGTTGGGAAAAAACATGGTGTTCCTTGTGACACGGTTCGACTCCCACTCTCCCCATTATTTTCTGCGGCATCCAAGGTGAAAGGCGAATACAGGTGGCGCCGGCTCGTCTTGGATGGGAGGCGAGGTTTTACCGATTATTCCTCTGTCGTGCCTTCGGGCGGGTGCAGGTCGGGTTTCCTCGCATCTGGGAGAGCCAAGGTGATCTAGACTAGAAAACGGGATAGGAAATCGGACTTGTTGATTCTCACAGAATACCAGGAACGATTCTTCCAAAATTCGTTGATTCACGAAGAATACCGAAAATTGGGATTTTCATACACAAAACACACACTAGTGAATTGAGAGAGAAAAATGACTGTTGATATATTCCAAAACTGATTTGTTTTCTCCCATTACATCCATATAAATAAAAAGGTAAATTGAAAACGGGCCTCAAAAAACACTTGGGCCAAAAGCTAGAACGAAATAAAAGTCCACCAAAAGCAATAAAAAACATAAAACGATAAATAACTCATAGAAATAAGTATTTTTGGGCCTGAACGATAACCCAAACCGCCTACGGCGTTTGTAGAAAGATGGGCCTCGCTCTCACGATCGTTTCGCCTGGTCCGCTGGTCGTACGCCCAAAACGGACCCCCGTAGCCCAAGTTAGAGCCATTTTAGTGAAGCCACTTTTGTAACACGAACATGGGCCTCCAAATATAAGATGACCCGATCCTTCACACTTGGGCCCGCATCACAAGAGGCTGGCGACGGTCGAGTAGTCGACCTTGACCACAACGCCTGTTGTTACAGTCGTTGACACGTTGTTCCTTGCCCTTAAAAAAAAGATAATTTTGGCAGTATTAAAGCATAATTACATAAAAAGCCGAATGTGTTGACCAGGGAATGAGCTTAGAGGTGCTTTGCAACTGTCAAGGCACATGGATATGGTTCCGTGATTTCAGCAGCGGTTTCTTTTTCTTATTTTAATTCCAAATCCCACGGACATGTTAACAGCTTAAAAGTATGATGCCAATATAATATTGTTTTCAAACTTATTTTATTACTTCTTTTTCCTCCTAACGTAAATGATAATTTTGTGTTTAAATAACTGAGATTACCAAATTTTTAATGAAAAATACTGATTTTTTTTTTCTTGTGACCCTGTAGTTTATGGTCTAAAGTGTAATGGCTTTTTCTAAAGCAAATTGTTATGTTCTTACACAGGGCCGGTGTTGGACCTATGCGAGAGGTGCTATCGCACAGTGCCTAAAATATTAGGGGATTAAAATTGTTTAAAAGATATATAGCTATATATATAAACTTATCGTTGAAAAATACATTCAGATCCATTCTCTGCCTCAATGGGTGCGAAACTTATTATGGAACTAGCTGTCCCGTGTTCGACTCTCATATTCCGTTGTTTTTATTTTGGTACTCATTGTGTTTTGGATTGGGTCTAAGGGGCTTATTCAGCTTATTCATTGAAAGGCTCGTATTCTCACACGATTAATGACAAGCTTATTTTTAGTCTTTAAATTTAATTTTTCACATTTTAGTCTTTAAATTTGATTTTTTACATATAAATTTAGGCCTCCATGTATTTGTAAGTTTTTTTTTTTCTCATTTACCTATTTGCATAAAAAAAAACTTTATATTTTCTTGTTTTAATTTATAATATAAACCTAGCAGAACTCAATTTCTAGTTCTATTTATTTTATTTGTATGAAAAGGTTCATGTTGTGAAACTAATTTGGATATGTTTACACATATTTAGAGTCCTTTTACATATTTAGAGTTCTTTTTACTGAAAGGATTTAAGTGTTAGGGGCTGTTTGGCAACATCTGAATCAATAAGTGCTGAATGAATAAGAGGTCTGAATGGGTAAGAGGCTCTGAACCAGTAAGTGCCGTTTGGCTGCACATCTGAATGACCGTGTAAAATGACATTTTTACCCCTTTTAATTAAAAAAAACCATTTTATTATATATATCATTTCCAGTCATTCATCACCACGAAACTTTCTGTCTCTCTCTACCTAACAACAAGAACAAGAACCTCATCATGCCGGAATCGTTCATCTCCACAACACCCACCACCGTTGCACCTCCACCGTCACCACCACCACTACACCGTCACCACCACAACACCCACCACCGATCTTCAACAACAACAAGAACCTCATCAACATCAACATCCACTTCCAACATACAAGAAAACAAATCCATTCTACATACAACATCAAAAAATTAGAAAAATAAACAAATCCATAAAAATCAAACTTAACCACATCATAATCATAATAATGAGTAAAATAAATGAAAAATCAGTTTAATAAAAAAAAATAAAACTAGAAAACAAACCTGGGTGCAGTTCGGCAATCGGCGGTGAGGGGAGGGCTGAGGGCGGCGGGAGGCGGAGGTGGTGAGGAGAGGGAGGAGGCGGCGGAAGGCGGAGGTGGTGAGGAGAGGGAGGAGGACGGCGGCGGGAGGCGGAGGTGGTGAGGACAGGGGTGGGGTGGGGTGGACGGTGGAGGTGTTGGCTGATGAAGTAGGGTTTGTTGTTGAGAAGAGAAGGAGAAGAGAGGGGAAAGGGTAACCAATGTCTTTTTTTTCCATTCAGCATCATATTATATCTGTATGATACAGACTGATTCAGGCCATTAAGAGGCTAGCATTTTGCCAACCAAACAACCACACCTCTGTCCGAATAAGAGGTCCACCTCTTAATGAATCATTAAGAGGTTTGCCAAACAGCCCCTTAGTTGTTTTTACTTGTTTAGAGGGTGTTGAAACTAATGCTAGGTGTATTAATTTATTTCAAACATAAAACTTGTATTTATTGTTTTCAATTGATGCTTATTTGAGCGGTGTAATAACTCTATGGACATGGACTAATAAGTTTCCTTAACGATCCTGAAAGTAACTGTGCTCATCTTCATACCGTTTTATAGATAATACTCGAACCCTATATGTCGAGTTTCGGGTTTACCCATTGGGTTCGATTCGACTGCCATCCCTACTCATCGTCCGGAATTCTGGCGCATAGCCACGTGAGAGCGTTGTGAATACTCAAACATTTACATGCCATAACACTTAATAAGTTAAGCTCCTCTGTTATTGGTGTAAAAACACTACCAAAAAGATTTGAGTATCGCTAACCATATATCCCAAAAAAATAAGATAACTAGATAGGCCTTCGGTAATCCTTCGATAATGACCAACGGGCCCAAATTGTTTTATTCATATGTTTTACATATAAGCTTATTGTATAAAATATACACAAATGCGTTCTCTGGCTCAATGGGTGCGTCACTTGTCAGGTAGGTAAATTGGCGGTTCCGGGTTCAAATCCAGATTTAAGCTAGTTTTATTAACAGGGGAAAAGGGCCCAGCTCATACCAAGTCACCAATTGCAACTTTGCAAGATTTTTTTTTCTAGTTTTAAATTTTGATTTTTCACATTTAAATTTGGGCTTCCATTTGCCGTTCAAAAAATAATAATAATAATAAATAAATTTGGGCTTTCATAAATTTAAATTTATAAGTTCTTTTATATTTTTCTTCTCATTGAATCATTTACATAACAAATTTTACATGTTTTCTTGATTAAATTTGTAGGTTTTTTTTATTTCTCATTCAACCTTTTATACAATATAAATTTAGAAGAACTCAAAATCTATATCTATTTCTATTTATTTATTTTATTTGTTTGAATAGCTTCGTGTTGTCAAACTAATTTGGATATATTTATACATGTTACTAATGTTAGGTGTATTAATTTATTTGTACCATAAAACTAGGATTTATTGTTTTTAATCCATACTAATTTGAGTTGTGCCTTCACTCTATGAACATGGATAATTGTGATATATTGAAATATAGAGAACAATCGGTATGGACTATAAATACTTGATCGAGAGCGTTACTTCCAAATTTTTTAGTGCGAATAGGTTCCAAATTTTTTATCTCGCACATGATCAAAATACTTTTTCTGATTTTCGGAGACGACCCTGTTATTACGTATGACTTGATTGTTGGATTAGTATATCTCTCAAAAAGCATGTTTTTTACCAACGCACAAAATAATATTTTGTTGGGTACAATCAAAACAAATTGCATTAACACATTTGGTTCTCACAAATAACATATATCTTTTAGAGCCTCTTAATTAAATAAACCAAAAAAAAAAAATTAAAAAAAAAAATACTTCAACTTCCAACTCCTAAATCTCTTCTTCACCAATAAGGCGATAAGTTAATTACAATTTCGATTTAAGAGGGTGTTTGGGATGACGTTTTGAAGTGATTATTTAATTATTGCGGTTGTAAAAGATAAATTATCTAAAAACGTGTTTGAATGAAAAAATGATCATCTACCTCCAAAACGTAGTTTTGGAGAAGCATGTACCTACATGCTTTTTCAAAATGCAATTTTGAAAACACAAAATCTATTTTAAAAACGCATAATTTATTTTGAAAACGCAACACCAAACACCTCCTAAAACATAAACGGTCCCTCTAATAACTTTGAGACAAAATATTAAACAAATATCATATTAAACAACAATATTATATCATATTACAAAAATTTAAAAACAAAAAAACAAAAAACTATCATCCGCCCTTTTTGGGTACGCCAATGGCCATGAGGTCTAAATACACCCTCATGTGAACCAATATTCCACTTGCCCCTAAAATCCACTCAAATCACAACCTCCTTCTTTATCCTATTAAACTTGTACTACTACAACTACTTGCTATGAAGACGGGCAACAAGATCAACCAGATCGTCCGTCTCAAGCAAGTAGTCCAACGCTGGCGTCGCCGCATCCCCTCATCCGGGTCCCTAGCCGTCTACGTAGGCCCCGAACACAAGCGCTTCGTCATCCCCACCCGCTTCCTCAACCTCCCGGTATTCGTCTCGTTGCTTAACAAAGCTGAAGAAGAATTCGGGTTCCAGACAACTGGAGGCCTTGTTATTCCATGCGACGTCGTTTTTTTTAAAAAGTTGGTGGATGTTTTGGAAAGAGATGAACGTGGATTTGGTACGTTGGATTTGGATGAGTTTGTGGAAATGTTTTCTGATCTCACCGTTGATTCCGGTTCTTGTAAAAATGCTACAATTTCGGATTGTCGTATCTTTACTCCTTTGTTGCAGAAAACTAAGGTTTGATTGGTTCGGTTCGGTTCGGTTTTTGAATTCTAGATCTAGAAAAAAATGGCTCAAGCTGTGATTGTTTTTTTTTTTTTTTTTTTTGTGGATGTTGGATCATCCATGAACCTGATTTTTTTGATTAAATAGGTTCGAATGAGATGATGGTTATGAGGTTATGATCTAACCCAATTTTAGGGTGTTAAGGGTTTTTTTTTTTTTAATTGTGGGGAAAGAACATGTTTCGCCAGTTGTGGTAATGATTTTGTACATAATTTCAAGGATGTTCAAGATATATCAAGGGGGTTTTTATGTTTTTTAGCTTTAATTAAATTGAACTTTGTATTTCTATGTTATTTCAGAATAATTATTATGATAAATAAATAATTATTTTTGTTAATGGATTGATTTTGTATTAATTGATGATCGTTATCTTCCATCTTTATTTTCACAAACGATATAACTCAAATCTTTACATGAATGATGGATAGAAACCTCATAAATATGAAAATGTGTATATTTAGTGTTAATGATTTTTTTAGAGTAAATAGGATGTTATTTAAGTTTGTATCAGTTTAAGGAATTAATTATTTTAGAAGAAATTTCGATTAATTAATTTTATATTCCTAATTAATTTAACATTTCTTTCTAAGATATTAGTCATTTTTAATAAAGTGTCTCCTAAAAATGAATTTTCTATATAAAAATAGTTAGAACTTTGTTAAAAAAAAAAAAAAGAAAAGAAAAACTATGTGTAGTACTATCACGAAAATCTAAATTTATTTTTTTATTTATAAATATAGGTGTTGCCATTTTATCAAGGAATCTTGACGATCTACATGATAAAATTCTTAAATTGTACGGACAGCTACTTAATTTCCAAATATTTTTTCGAACTAATATATAAAAATATGTATTTTTATATCATTCTAATACGTGTTTACATATCTGTGTAATTGACACGTGGCAAAAGGATTTGTTTCAAACTTATATTTGAAGCTTTTTTGTGTTCATTTTTATTATATTGTGTAAGATTTATTCACCGTGATATGGACATTTCGTTTTTTTTTTAAAAAAGATATGTTAAAAGCTGGCGTGCTATGATCAGTATTTAAAAAGCAAGGCAATTATATCGTAATGGATGAAGTATCGTATCATATAATATAGTATAAATCTCTAATAGGCCTATACGTGTAATATAATATTGTATCCTATCGTATAGTGTAGTAAAAAACATTGTTAAGTATTCTGTCTTATAGTATATAATATAGGTTTCGTATAGATCTATGGATGTAGTATCGTATCATATCATATAGTGTGATATAAATCTCGTATAGGCCTATATATGTAATATAATATTGTATCCTATCGTATAGTGTAGTATAAGTCATGTATAGACATATATGTGTAGTATCGTCTCGTATAGGCCTATAGGTGCAGTATCGTATCATATGATGTAGTATAAGTCTTGTATAGGTCCCGTATTGTATAGGCCTATGGATGTAGTATAGGTCTGACGTAGTCCTATAGGGGCAGTGTAAGTCCTGTATAGGACTATATGCAGTGGCGGAGCTAGACTTTAACACCAGGGGTATCCAAAAAAAAAAAAAAATTACGGTGTATTCATATAAAATCCTTTATAGGGGTATCCTCGTATTTTTTTAGGGGTATCCTTTATATAAAATCGAAAAAAAAAACAAAAAATTAACACTACGAAACACTGCGAACACGACTTTGAGCCGTAGCCCGTGCTACGGCTGCCACAATGCTGTCTCCGCCCCTGACTATATGTGTAGTTTAGGTGCCGTATAGGCCTATGCTATGCTATGTTATCCTATGCTATACTATAACATACTACACATATACGTGACTTAAGTTATACTACGCTATATGATACGATACTACATCTATTGTTATATATGAGGCCTATACTATACGATACTACACATATACACCTATATGGGACCTATACTACTACATCGTATTGTATAATGTAGTATAAGTCTCGTATAGGTCCTTTATAGGTCTTGTATATTTCTACGATACTACATCTATAGTTCTATACGAGACTTATACGATATTTTTCATATAAAAATGATTAATGTTGTATAAAAAGTTTGTAAAAAATACTTACTTTTTTATTAGAGTCTCTTTTTATTAAAATAGAAAACTTATTTTTTTTATAAAACTTTGTTAAAACGATTAATATTGTATAAATGTTTTTACAAAAACCACCCTTTATATACGCTGTGTATATGCCTATACGCAACGTATATAAAGGGTCAAAAAGACAACTTTACCCCTGGTTTGGGCTGCGTATAGCCCTAATTTAGGGGTAAAATGATATTTTTTACCAAACTTGCCCCATATATACGCCACAGATAGGGCTATACGCGACGTATAGTAAAAAAGACAATTTTACCTCTGGATTAAGGGCTATACGCGGTCCAAACCAGGGATAAAATTGTATTTTTTACCCTTTATATACGCTACGTATAGGCTTATACACAGCGTATATAAAGGGTGGTTTTTTTATTATTATTTTTACCTGAAACCTGTGGTAAAATTGTCTTTTTGAATGCGTATAGGCCTATACGCAGCGTATATAAAGGGTGTTTTTTTAGGAAACAATTTTATACATTATTTATCGTTTTAGCAAAGTTCTATTATAAGTACTTTAAAGAATCATTTTTACGCATCGTATCATATAGTATAAATCTCGTATAAACCTCGTATAGACCTCGTATAGGCCTTGTATAGGCCTATGGATGTAGTATCGTAATAGTGTATAGTATAAGTCTCGTATAGGTCTTGTATATGCCTATCGGCCTATACGGGTGTTGCATGGTATCCTATGGTATCGTATCGTATCGTATCGTATTGTATCGTATAGTATCATATCTTATAGTGTATAGTATAAGTCTGGTATAGGTTCCCTATAGGTTTTGTATGTGCCTATAGGCCTATACGGTACCTAAACCACACCTATAGGCCTATAAAGTACTTATATTACACCTATATGCTTATACGGGTGTTGTATGGTATCCTATCGTATCGTATAATGTATAGTATAAGTCTCGTATAGGTTCCCTATAGACCTTGTATATGCCTATAGGCCTACACGAGACCTAAACCACACCTATAGTCCTATACGAGACCTATACTACACCTTAGGCCTATACAAGTGTTATATCGTATTCTATAGTATCGTATCGTATCGTATTGTATCGTATCGTATAGTATCATATCATATCGTATAGTGTAGAATAAGTCTCGTATAGGTCACTTATAGGTCTTGTATACATCTATAGTTTTATACGAGGCTTATACGAGACCTATACTATACGATACTACACCTATACGGGACCTATGCTACACTATACGATACGATATCACACTTATAAGCTTATACGAGGTCAATATGTGACCTATACTACACCTATAAGATGCGATATTTATCGTATAAAAGTGATTGATGTTGTATAAAAAAATTTGTAAGAAATATTTACTTTTTAATTTATTTAAAATAGAAAACTTGAATTTTTTTTATAAAACTTTACGAAAACGATTAATATTGTATAAATGTATCTAAAAAACACTTATAGGCAGACCACTAATGTCCCCTTTCCCAACTGCTAGCCATCTCCTTGCTTTCTCTACCAACTACAATCGTCTCCTCCCAACCACCCACCGCCATGCACCCCTAGTTGTTAGTATTTGGAGTTGAAGAGGGCTCAACAACAACAAAATTCATAAACTAATTAGTTATACGTACATTATTAACAATTGTTGAAACCAATTTACATACTCTCAATTATATAAGTTATTAGTCAACCATAAAATTTAACAACTGGTTTTTACTGGCTGGCAATTCTGTATAATTAAATATACGATTATATTTCAAATAAAAAGTTCAACCAATAAAGTATTAACATTAGTTATAAGAATTATTCTCTCAAAACGATTATATTTCAAATAAAAAGTTCAACCAATAAAGTATTAACATTAGTTATAAGAATTATTCTCTCAAAAATTAAATAACTATAATACATGTTTGTCACATGATACTGCATATTATATGAAGTAATTCTTTTTGTATTATTTTTTCAACAAAAAACCTATATAGAAACGTCTTAACAATAAGATCAACCGTAATGAGTATTATAGGAGCGTGAAGTGGCTTGATAACGCCCACAACATCCCCTAGACGTTATTAGCGTATAAAGAGGAAAAATCATTTCTGGTATAACGCCAAATAAGGAGAAAAAAATGAAAAGTAATAATTGAAAAACATTAACAACCGTTAACCATTACACATTTTTTGAATAGACATTATAATGTTGATGGGACCGATAATGCTCCATACGAGGCACTAACCATTATGGATGGTCTAATAAACGTATATTAACAAATCTATTTTTTTTCTAATAATATTAAATGTTGATCAATAATGAAAAATTCCTAACAAATTTTAATTATATTTTTATAATATCCTGTTGCCATTTTATGAAGGAATCTTGACAGATCAAATAATTATTAAATTATAAGGACTTTCTACTTATGGGTTAGGTTCATTTGTGAACACTTCCCTATTAGTGAACAAAAAGAACAAATCCTAGCCATTGATCTTCTTTACTAAATATAGGGGTAGGATTGTCATTATACATAAAAACAAATTTTTTATATAAATTTAATTCAATTTTCGTTTTGATTAATACTAATCAGTTACCAGATAACCACCCCTACAATCCTGCTATTCAAACACCACTTCGTAAATTTGAATTCAATTCAACAAAAAAAACCACGTCCATCTTCATTGCGATCGTTCATCATTTTCTTCCATATTAACAAACTGCAAAGCATCATCGTCTCTTTGTTTTTATTATCGCTGTAAATTTTAAAATTATGATAGACACGAGTGATTAGAATAGTGTTTCAGCAAAGCAAATTTTGCGATTCCTCAAAGCCCCGAACGGGCAGGAGAAGATCATGTGTTTATAACGTCAATTGATCAGCAAGGTATATTTTTTAAACATCATGGATTATATACATTGATAACAACTATTATTTTAAATTTGTGGTTTTATGTTTTACTCTGGATATACACATATGTGCAGCTCATGTATGTTTTCATATAGATATTGGACTTCTTTTTTGCATATTTTTTATACACAGGTATACAACGCAATTAGGGTTTATATATCCATATCTGTTTTTCGTGTATATATTGGATATTTCACAAGCATACCTAGATTAAAAATATATGCCTATATTGGCTGTTATAATATTTATTTATACTTGTGTTTATATAATACATGTTGTTATTCAACTTTTTTTTCATCCAAACGTGCAAAGTAGGTTGCTAGTAACGTATACGAGAGTCCCAACAGGACTAGGTATTGGACACCAATTCTGCCACCCGGTCTCAAACCAGTTATCAAGGCACAGGTAGGGTAGTTGAATCTTAATTATTGTCATTGGAGGTCATGTAGGCTGCACGGCGCACACAGCAGCGGCGTCGGCTGCAAGTCGCACGAGCAGCGGCTTCAGCTGCATGACGCACGAGCAACGGCTTCGGCTGCACGACGCCCGCGGCAGCAGCGTCGGCTTCATGACGCACACAGCAACGACGTTGGCTGTATGACGGACCAACAACGGCGCCGGCTACACAAACTCATAAAGTTTTTATATATCTATAGATCATGTCTAAGATAAGCTTCTCGGCCCGTCATCTTTTGTTTCCACTTTTGATATCTGTTTGTACCATAACTCGTGTTTCAATTAAACAACCTTTTGTGCGTATTCACTTGTGGATTGCTTATTAAAATGGTTTCTGTTTTGAGGGTATTTTAACAAAAACTTTCGGTTTTTCGTAACAGCCATTGTTCGGGTTAGTGAATCCTAAAATGGGTCTCAATTTTGAAATTCGTTTTAGGTCTCAAAAAGGTTGAGCCAACCCTGTGTTCAGGTTAGAACAGGGCAAACTAAAAAAAATAAGAAATATAGTTCTAACTAGAGTTGGTGGTAAACCCGCACTTCGTTGCGGGTATTCTTCTTTAAAGAATTATTGCGGTTAAAGTATCTAATACCAGAAGCAATATATTAAGTAGTTGAAGATGTAGTATACATAAAGTAGTTGATATATAAGTGTAGCTATTATCACATTTGAAAAGTAAACATGAAAAAATATGAGTCTAAACATTAAGATGCCAAAAAACTGGACAGTCTTTATGTAGCTATTGTTGTTGTTTTACAAATGTACAAAACTTTTTTTCTACTGGACAAAGAAGACTTAAACACAAAGCCACCCTTAACCAAGTAGTTTAAAGAGCATTACAACAGAGGAAAGAAAACAGAGGAAAGAAAACACACTGAAGGTACAACAATAAGCAAAAAACCAACAGAAGCTGAGCAAACTGTATCCCTTCGAAATTGCTCCCATTTATCTTTGATCATGATAACCTTAAAGCAAATCTTTCTTTGCCAGGGAGAAATGTTGACCCATGTCGCCTAGCAACAGAATTAGCACAACCTCTAATATCTCAATTCTGACCCATATCGCCAATCAACAGCAACGCAGACAAAGTCATTACAAATTAAAGTCACAGATAAATATAATTGGGCTAAAAATACTAGAAAAAAAATAGAATAGACAAAATTTTGTTTGCGCATTAGACCGTACCGGCACTTTACAACACCCATGCTAAAATATGTCCCATTTTAACCCGAGTCTTCATCATCGTTTTCTTCAACATCTAATTCACATTCCATATCGACTATAATCTCTATGCCATCTTCACCATCTACCCCGAGTCATTTGTAGTGAATGTACACATGTGTACATTGAACTGTACATATGTGTACATTGAACTGTACACATGTGTACAAGGAAATGTACACCTGGGTACAATAATTTGTACAGTTGTATACAGCAATCTGTAGACAAGTGTACAAGATTCAATACACAATGCAATACACCTACAAAGTAAAACATGGTCAATAATCACATTTTACCTTCCAAGTTATCTGAAAACGGAACACGCACAACATTGACTGATTCATAGCTTTTCCTTTTCTTCTAATAGAATCGTGTTCAACATTGTATCTATCTTGTAGGTCCCTCGGAGGTTGAGGTTTAACCTATTCCTTGTTATGTCCAACACACTAGCGAGTGCGGAATCCAAGCTAGCATGCAAACCGGGATAGAACAAGCACAAACATAAACACAACACACAAGTCTTCACCGATTAACACCACTTGTATTAATACGTGTGAAAGGTTCGGTTACAAGCTCAATGTTTACAAATGTACTCTGCAAACTCTCTCTAACTTTCGTGTGTGTGTATGTGTTCTGAACAGAATGCTCTCACACTTTTCACCTCTCTATTCTGTCTGTCTATTCTGTCTATTTTTCTGTCTAATAGAAGTGAACACATTGCATGGGTATTTATACCCGAACACAGCATGTCTGGTCGAAGGATCAGATAGACTGATCGAAGGATCATCTATCGACCACAAACAGCTCGAAGGATCAACATGTACCTCGAAGGATGAGATCTTTCGAGGTTCATCCATCGAAGGCTTATCTTTCGAGATCATCGAAGGATCTGAACTATCCTTCGATGACACATCCTTCGACCTAAACATCTTTCAACCAATGTTCTAACTGTTTGATCAAGTCAAACCAGGAGGATGGTTGACTTGGTCAAACTTACAAGACTAACAAAGACATCGTTTGGTATCACGACAAAAATACAGACAAAGTACAGACACAAGTGCACCAACAAACTCCCCCTTGGCTGTAGCTTTGTCTCGATCTTTGTCTCGATCTTCGTGATAGCTTTGTCTTGATCTTCGTGTCTTCAAGTCTTTGACGTCTTTTCAAGTCTTCAATGTCGGAGGATCTTTAAAGTCTTCACGTCTCGAAAGCAGAAAGGGTACCAACAAACTCCCCCTTTTGATGTAGGAAGTGTGTTGACAAACTCCCCCTTAACATAAACTCCCCCTTGAGTTATGCTCGTGAAATACTTGTTCTTTATGGGTTGAGATCCTTGTGGTGTTGATGATGGTCAGCGGCTACTCGATCATCTTCATCACTTGAGTGCCTTCACGTCGTGTCTTCATTCCGAAGCTTGTCATCGACCATGTTCTCCTTGCCTTTAGAATCTGCACATGCAAGAAATCTAAACGCGTAATGAGAACAACTGCCTGGAATATCATAAGCAAACGACACACATGTGACCATTGTTCAAACAAACACCGTCCGACAATTTGAAAGTTTAAAATACTTTATCCATTTCAAATTTTAACTTTCAACACTTTGCAAATTTCGACCGTTTATGAAGATTTAGTCATTTGGTTTTCGTTCAGGTTTCAGGTAACGAAGACTCGAGATCCAACATCGTACGATCGAAAATAAAATAGAAATAAAATCTTTTTGGCTTTTATAAAGTTTATATTAAAACACACCTAAAATCTTTTTGGATTTTTGAATATTTCAAATGTAAAGACTGAAAGCAGTAAATAAATATATACAGACATTCTTTTTGCGAGTTTCGAGGGTAAGAGAATCATATCAGTGTACGGTCATGCCAAAACGCTCTTGTTGTTCAATTAGTTAACATTAAGATAAGCATCCTATAACAATTATCGGTATTGTTGTCCACATAAACTCAACTTATCAGATGTAATCATGGCGAGGGGATACGTTAAGGTATGATTTATACTTACCGACCGGTGTTCATCCACATCACGACACATTCCCGTATCAAGGTATGCACGAGGGTTCATCTTACCGGTGAGTATACCGATTATCATCTGTTTGACCGTATATGATGTGAGATTCTCACTTATTTTGATTTGAAAACAAGCCCTATGTGATATAATCACTTATTGATGAGGAACTTGATTTTCGATGCATGAGGGCACAGGAGCAAGTCCGTGAACAGGTCAGTACTTTCGTACAGCAGAGAGACGAACTTGACTCCCGGAAAGAATTTGTGATATATTATCACTTATTTGGGGACATGTGATTGTTGATCACTTATTGAGGTCGAATGCAATATGTACACGTATGTATGGTATCATGGAAGATCTAGACTTGCGTCCCCGTTATTTTTCGGTAAAAGATACAACCATGATACCCAGATGATAGGCAGCATAAAGACCGAATATCTCAGAACCTCGGCAATCTCTCAAACGAAATTTCGGTACTAAGACCATATGCCAATGAATGGTTCCCACCTGGTCTTCAGTCGAATTAAGTTTATATCACCCTGCACACTTTAAAATGATTGTGAGCCTACCGATACATCTTATATAGAGCTGCTTATCGTTTTTCATTTAAGGTTTAAAGAGGTTTGGACAGACCACTGATGTACTATCATTTTCTCTTTTGCTCGCCAGGAAACTCATTTTTGTTTTTCTATTGTTTTTGTGTTTTTGAAATTTTTCGATGTTTTTGGATTTTCAAATTTTGGATTTACTCCCCCTAAAATCAATAAACTAAGACCAATGAAAACACCAAGGTATTTACAAAAATGATTTTCCGATGTTGGTTTTACTCTTGCTTGACCTTAATGCCGTTTACCAATAATAAATAGTCAAATCTTGATTTGTCAAATGCTTTGGTAAAAAGGTCGGCACGTTGGTCATCGGTGTGGACGTAAGCAACATCGATTAGCCTTTTCTCAAAGCAATCACGTATGAAGTGATACTTAATTTCGATGTGCTTAGTCTTTGAATGCTGCACAGGATTTCTAGTGATCTGTAAGGCAGCAGAATTATCAACGTAAATAGGAGTAGTTAGGAATTCAAAACCGTAGTCGCGCATTTGTTGTTGGATCCATAGGACTTGGGAGCAACAACTTGAGGCAGCAATGTATTCAGCTTCGCATGTTGATGTAGCGACGCACGTCTGCTTCTTGCACTGCCATGTGACTAGGCGATTTCCCAAAAACTGACATCCAGCCGTTGTGGATTTGCCGTCGATTTTGCATCCGCCAAAATCAGAATCACTGAATGCGATCAAGTCAAAGTTATTATCCCTAGGGTACCATAGACCGGTGTCAGGGTAACCCTTCAAATAACGAAAAATCCTTTTTACAGCTGCAAGATGTGAGGACTTCGGGTTCACTTGATATCTGGCAAGCAGGCACGTTGGGTACATTATATCTGGTCTTGATGCTGTGAGGTACATAAGAGATCCGATCATCGCGCGATAGTGTGAGGGGTTAACAGCTTCACCCTTCAAGTCTGGAGTAATTCCGTGATTTTGCGGCAATGGGGTGCCGATGGGCGTTGCATCAGACATCTGGAACCGGCTCAAGATGTCACCAACATATTTAGTCTGATGGATGAATATCCCAGACTCGGTTTGTTGTACTTGTAGGCCCAAAAAGAAAGTCATTTCCCCCATAGCACTCATCTCGAATTTATCCTGCATTACCCGCTCGAAATCCCTACACAAAACATCATTAGTAGAACCAAATATAATATCATCAACGTATACCTGTACCAGTAGAAGATCTCCATCTTGTTCTTTGATGAAAAGAGTACAATCAATAAGACCTCTGCGAAATCCATTCTCCGGCAAATAATTAGATAAGGTTGCATACCAAGCACGCGGTGCTTGATGTAGACCATAGAGAGCTTTGTTGAGCAACCAAACCCGATCGGGATGGATAGGATCTTCAAAACCTGGAGGCTGTTCGACGTACACCTCTTCTTCCACCACACCATGTAAGAATGCACTTTTCACGTCCATCTGGTATACCTTGAAACCTTTGAATGAGGCATAAGCCAGAAAGATCCGAATAGCTTCTAGACGTGCAACAGGTGCATACACTTCGTTGTAGTCGATCCCTTCAATCTGACGAAAACCTTGAACGACTAGCCTTGCTTTGTTCCGAATAACGATTCCACGGTCATCCTTTTTGCATTTAAACACCCAACGGGTACCAATCTTCTTGTAACCAGCAGGTTTCTCTACGAGTTTCCAGACACCAAGCTTCTGGAATTGTTGCAGTTCTTCCTGCATCGCTTCAACCCATGAGCTATCTTTCAAAGCTTCTTTCCAAGTTCTTGGCTCTTCCTGTGAAACATAACACGCGAAAGACCAATCATTTTGTTGACCAGATTCTCTAATAGATGCATACAAGCCTGCATTGTTGTTGTTCCGCAACATGTTTCTTGTTTGAACGCCACTTTGTACATTTCCGATGATGTTTTGTTGAGGATGGGTATTGTGAATCCTTGTTTCTGGATTATCTTGAACTGGAATATTTATACCCAGATTGTTGAGATTGAGATCAACAACCAATTCAATGCCCGGAATTGACGAAGAGGATGATGCAGTAGCTTCAGTTGTTCTAGGGACATCCACTGGAGGTGTACCCTCTGAAGTACCATGTACTGCTGTTGTTGGAGCTTCTTGATCTGCATCGAGAAATTCATCATCCTCTGAAGATTCGTTCAAATCGGTAGCATCGTGAAAATCCTCATTGTCAAGAGCATTATTGTTCACTGAAGATGGTTCTTGATTGACGATAATTGGACGAACCAACGGTGAATCTGTTGCATTGTCACTCTCGAAAAACATCCTTGCCGCAGCATTTTCTTCAACTGCTTCAACATTGATCGAATTGAAAAAATCATCGTACTCAAACATCCAAGGCTGACCAGGATTTCTAACTGGCAAAGTGTGCCTTTGTACTCTGACTTCAGACCATTCCTCGACCCTTTTAGTCTCTAGATTCCAGACTCTTAAGTTCGGGGTAGAATACCCAAGAAAGTATCCATCAATTGCTCTTGCCCCAAACTTTCCATTAGGATCGATTATTGTGCACGGAGCTCCAAACGGTTCAAGATATGACAAATCTGGTTTCCGTTTGTTAATAAGCTCAAAGCAGGTCTTGTTGTGCCTTTTGACTATGAGGACTCGGTTCAACGTGTAACATGCAGAGGACACAGCTTCAGTCCAGAAGGGAATCGGCAACTGTGACTCTACTAACATTGTCCTAGCAGTCTCGATCAACGTACGGTTCTTACGTTCAGCGACGCCATTCTGTTGAGGAGTATAAGCCGCACTAAATTCATGAAGAATACCTTTTGAAGTGCAAAACTCCGCCATGGCATGATTTTTGAATTCAGTACCATTGTCGCTACGTATCCGCCTAACCTTCAAGTTATAAAGATTCTCAATCTGAATGATCAAGTTTTTGATAATACCGAAGGTTTCGCTCTTGAGTGCCATGAACGCCACCCAAGAAAATCTTGAATAATCATCAGTTATCACGAGGCAATATTGATCATTCCTAATACTTTTGTGCTTGACAGGACCTAACAAATCCATGTGCAAACGTTCAAGAGGAACAGCCACCGTGTTGATTTTCTTTGCAGGATGTCACTTCTTCGTTTGTTTTCCTTTCTGGCACGAAACACAGACGTCTTGAAGATGAAAGTTTTTAAGAGGAACACCATTCACCAATTCATTTGACACCAAATGATTCATTTTGTGTAAGTGAATGTGACCCATTCGTCTGTGCCAAGAGATTGAGTCTTTTTCTGTGGCTTTGGAAACGAAACAAGTTGCTTGTGCAGACGTTGTGATAGCTTGGCTCATATCAAGAACATACAAATCATTTATCCTTGGAGCAGATAAGAGAATCCATTCTTTCGGAATTTTGAAGCCGGGTTTTAGCACATAACATCCATTTGCATCAAAGTGTACTGAGAACTGCTTATCACAAATTTGAGAAACACTAAGAAGATTGTGATCAAGTTGTTGAACGAAGTTGATCTTATCAAAGCTAACAACCCCGTTGGAAATCATTCCTTCTCCCGTAATATATCCGCCTTTATCTCCAGCAAAAGCAACATAACCTCCTCTAATAGATTTGACGTCGTAGAGAAGCTTCATGTCGCCTGTCATGTGCCTGGATGCCCCACTATCAACAATCCAATGACTACTGATAGTTCCTCCTGGAACACCCTGCACATGAACTCACATAATTAGTGGGAGGTGGGGACCCAAGCCATTGTGGTCTTGGGTCTTCCATTTTCATCAACAACAATAACTTCTATTCTTTGATGATTTGAAAATTGTGATGGTCCCCCTGATTCAATAACAGATTTTGGTTTCCAGGTCTGTTGAGTTTTACCAGTTTGATTGTTTGACAATTTAACTTCATGATTGTTTGAAGTTTTTGAAAATTTTGAACTTTCTGGTTTAACTAGAACAGATTGTTTTTGAACCACATCGGTTTTAAGTGCCTTTTCAA
The DNA here is from genome assembly GCA_030545235.1 of Helianthus tuberosus. Classification (NCBI taxonomy): domain Eukaryota; kingdom Viridiplantae; phylum Streptophyta; class Magnoliopsida; order Asterales; family Asteraceae; genus Helianthus; species Helianthus tuberosus. Next base: position 225,529,896 of record CM060442.1, on the reverse strand, counting down.
TTACCTTGACCTGTTGGCGTTTCTGTTTCTTTTCCCTTTCTCTTACAAGTCGGGGATCTTGTTTTGATGAAACAGATCGCTTGCGGTCATTGTGTTCACGGGGATCATCTTCTTTGGCTTTTAACTTATGAAGATACGGGCAATTTCGAATGATATGCCCAATTGTACCACATTCAAAACATGATCTTCGTTCAACAAACCCCGAAGTCTCATGTGATCGTCTTGCCGATGATGAACTTTGTGATCCCGAGGTACTAGGTTTTGAACTATTTGGTTCATTCCTTTTCATCACTGTTGCTTTCTTGACAAAATCTAAGTTAGATTGATTTTCAAACTTTTCAATTTTGTCCGTTCCCTTAGATTTCACAAAGTTCACATTCTTTTTCTTCTTCTGATTCGGCTTCCTTTGACCTTGAGCCGGTAGTTTTCCTTTTGGCTTGGTATGATTTTGCTGTTTTTGCACTGTTGGTAATTTCTGATTTCCATATTGTTTTCGAACTTCAGCCTTTGGAATAGGAGGACACTGTGTTACTGTAACACGTGATCCTGTCTTTCCCAGAAACTTACTTGTTGAATTTTCAAAGACTTTACTGATTAATGATTGATTAACATTCTTAATAGGAAAATCTTTGTCTGAATAAATTTTATCATCACCAACAAGAGTGTACAGCAAATCCACACTCTCCGACTCTTGTGCAGACAAGGACTCGATTGCAACAGTCTTAGCGGGTTTTGCAGGAGGATCACACAGAATATGATTCTCAAGAGGTATGTCCTCTTCTTTTATCACCGCATCAGACTTTGCTGAATCAGTATCATCGGATTCATCATCAGAAGAATCAGCATCCTCAATCACAACTGGAGGATCCTGATTTTGTTCAGCAGTTACAAAAGTATCTGCTGACGCATCTGAATCTGATGATACTTCTTTCTTGTATCCGAGTCCTGTTGCAAATTCATTAACATCTAGAGGAACAGATGGTTCAAAGAAAACTCTATCTTCCTCATCCGGCATGGCATCATAATTATGTCTCACAGCTGGTGGACATTTCTTATAACCTATGCATGTGACATCCCGTTTCTCTTTCTGAACATCAATGATGTGATCCAACACATAGCTAGAGCTCAAATAACTGTCTAGCTTAAGTTGGATCGCCTCACTTTCAGTTTTCACACAAGCCATTTCCTTTTGCATTACTTCCAGACGAGTTATATACAAGTTAATGTCAGTTTGTTTTCTGGAAACCATTTTAGTTAACTCGGTTTTATCTTTCTTTAACTTTTCAATTACCGACTTAAACTCCTTTTCATGGTTTTCATAAAACATGTTGGCTTCAGTGCACTTTGAAAGATCAACGGTCAATTTCTGATTGTGAATGAATGTCACATCATATTTCTCTTGCAAAGCCTCATGTTTGCTTTGCAATTCACACCACTTATCATTCAAAGAAACATGTTTGTCTTGCAAGTCAAACAAACTAGCTTGTACAGCATCATGTTTGCCTTGCAACTCAGACATGTTTGCCTCTAAATTAGCACATTTAACCTTTAAACTATCACAGTTATCACAATTAACAGCAATGGGTTCGTCGACACATACCTGACTTGATGAACTGTCGACATTAGCCATAAAGGCTGAATGGAGAGAAGACGAAGAATAAGCAGCTTGATCCACCAAAATAGATCTTCTTTGAATTCCTGCTCCAGCTTCTTCCAATAGCTCATCAATATCTGCATTAACTGACGCAGTTGATGTGTCATCTTCCTGATCATTCCCTGAACCCGAGGACTCTTCATCTGAACTTCCACTATAACCAGAAGAGTCTTCATCCTCAGAAGATTCACCACCATTGGCGGAAGATTCTCCACCACTGGCGTGATTTAAATCTTTCACAACCTCAGCAAAACACGCTGTTCCATCTGGAGCATCATTTCCCAACTGGATTGACCAATCACAGCCTTCATCGACTTGAACCACAAGTGCCTGGTTGGCATTAGATGGTCCTGCTTGACTCTGGTTGTTGACAGGCACCAATGTGCGCTCATTGTTCCTTACTTGGTTCTGATTTGCCCTGTTGCCTTGACCTCTGAAAGGATTTTGGTTCCCATGCTGTGCTGGCTTTGTACATTCCCTTTTGAAATGACCCCGTTCACCACAGTTGAAGCACTTGACAGCTTTCTTATCAAACCCATACTTGGTGTCTTTCTTGCTTTCCAAGCTGGTTCTGCCAGTTCTCTCCATGAAATCCTTTGCTCGCCTAACAGCACTGGCAAAGGCCCACTTGATGTCCATCATCTCCATCTCCTCTTTATCGATCTGCTGATAGTCTTCTTGTGTCAGATTAATGTTACCAATCTGACCTTCCACTAATCCACAGTATGCGCTCACCAAAGTGTTTAGCAGCTCCATGTGTTCCTTTGCTACTTCTACACTGACTTTAGAAAAACTTGAGGTGTTGAGCCGTACTGTATCTGGCTTTGCTTGTTGACCAGCAGATGATGTGCTTCCATAACACGCTTGCTGTTGAGGAGGAAGTGGATTCCCATACATGTCTGTTGGTACGGTAGATTGAGGAGGAAGTGGATTCCCATACATGTCAGTTGGTACGGTAGATTGAGGAGGAAGTGGATTCCCATACATGTCAGTTGGTCCGGTAGATCGAACAGGTAATGGATTTCCGAACATATCAGTTGGTCTGAGAGGTCGTTGGCTTTGCTGTTGCTGTTGAGGAACTGGTTCAAGCGGATTTCCATACATGTCTGTTTTTGGAGGGACCGGAACTTGGATAGTATTGCCATACATGTCAGTGCTAGACACAAACGCTGTTTGAATTGGAGCATGTGAAGAAGGTTTTGTAGAAGTGCTAGAAGTTCCATAATACATTTCAGGATTTTGTGGCACTGGAACTCTTTTTGCCTTGAGAGTTTCTTCCTGATTCTTGTTTTCCAGGATTTGAACAAAGTCATTAAAGCTTGTTGTAGCTAAAGTGCCATTGTACTTCATGATTTCCAAGAAAGTATTCCATTGAGGTGGCAACGCATCTGCAAACTTTTTCACAATCTCTGCTGGAATTGTAACAACTTCAAAATTTGACAATTCAGTCAGCAGATGATTAAATCGACTTGTCAAATCTCCTAAAGATTCATTCTCCATATAAGTAAAACCATCAAACTCTTTCTTTAGCAGTTCTTTTCTCAATTGACGTGTCGCTTCATTTCCCACGCCCCTTGTCTTCAATGCATCCCACAACCTCTTCGTTGTCTTGTAACTGACAAATTGATGATAAATATCTTTACTCAACGCCTGAGTAAGAATGGCATATGCTTTCTTTTCCAAATCATAGACTTTCTTCTGATCTTCAGTGAGATCTGCAAATGTAGCAGCAGATGATGCAGCAACCTCTATTGTTTGATCGAAATCTGTGATGAACCGCAACCACAATTCTGTATTTTGACCAAGGACGTATGTATGAAATCTGTCAATCCATCCTGGATATTCATATAAGTGCATCAACTTTGGAGGCCTATTCAAACTTCCGGTTTCGCTCTCGCTTAATAGAATGCTTTGAACACTTGGAGTTTGATTTGATACGAATGCCCATTGACCGGTAGATATAGCATTTGCTTGAGAAGATACCGGTGCGGAAGATGACGGAGTACCAAAATACATATCTGTATTTACCAGTCTACCCCATCTTGGATTCATTTTTGATCAAGAAAAATAAAACCTGAAAATCACAGACTTGTTAAATATAAACAGACTAAGGATCGAAAGATCAAGACCTGTTCGAAGGATCAACAGTGTTCGAAAGATCACTGTTGAGTTTCGAACAAATATTTCGAAAGATTCTCCAACCGAAGGATCCTTATCTTTCGAAAAAGAACTGCAGACCGAAAGATGTATGCTTCGAAAAGATTCCTTGGATCGAAAGATAAGCCACAGACTTCGAAGGATGTTCGAAGGATGATTATCTATCGAACCTCCTATGATCGAAAGATGATCTTTCGACTTCGAAGGATATCCTTCGATCTGATCTGACACAGTTGACAAAGAGTGACAGGTTGGTGAAAAAGGTGATGGGTTGGTGAAATCTTTCTGCAGAAAGTATGGTCAGACCATGATTTTCTGCCAAAACAGATTTTGAAACAATAAAAAATATTATTTCTTATCCAGAAACCGGTCACCGGAGTAAGCCGGAATTTTGACCGGAAATTACCAACCTTCTCAAAAACAAGTTTTTAAGTTACCCAACCCGTCTTTTAGCACACCCGGTAAGTTTAGAACCGTTTTAACGTCAAGAAAGGCAAGAAAAACAGTAAAAACGGCTGCCAAAACAGTGAGTTTTATCCAAACACACCAAAGTCTTGTAAAAACCCGGTTTTTAACAAGGAAAAGAGCCACGGCTCTGATACCACTTGTAGGTCCCTCGGAGGTTGAGGTTTAACCTATTCCTTGTTATGTCCAACACACTAGCGAGTGCGGAATCCAAGCTAGCATGCAAACCGGGATAGAACAAGCACAAACATAAACACAACACACAAGTCTTCACCGATTAACACCACTTGTATTAATACGTGTGAAAGGTTCGGTTACAAGCTCAATGTTTACAAATGTACTCTGCAAACTCTCTCTAACTTTCGTGTGTGTGTATGTGTTCTGAACAGAATGCTCTCACACTTTTCACCTCTCTATTCTGTCTGTCTATTCTGTCTATTTTTCTGTCTAATAGAAGTGAACACATTGCATGGGTATTTATACCCGAACACAGCATGTCTGGTCGAAGGATCAGATAGACTGATCGAAGGATCATCTATCGACCACAAACAGCTCGAAGGATCAACATGTACCTCGAAGGATGAGATCTTTCGAGGTTCATCCATCGAAGGCTTATCTTTCGAGATCATCGAAGGATCTGAACTATCCTTCGATGACACATCCTTCGACCTAAACATCTTTCAACCAATGTTCTAACTGTTTGATCAAGTCAAACCAGGAGGATGGTTGACTTGGTCAAACTTACAAGACTAACAAAGACATCGTTTGGTATCACGACAAAAATACAGACAAAGTACAGACACAAGTGCACCAACAAACTCCCCCTTGGCTGTAGCTTTGTCTCGATCTTTGTCTCGATCTTCGTGATAGCTTTGTCTTGATCTTCGTGTCTTCAAGTCTTTGACGTCTTTTCAAGTCTTCAATGTCGGAGGATCTTTAAAGTCTTCACGTCTCGAAAGCAGAAAGGGTACCAACAAACTCCCCCTTTTGATGTAGGAAGTGTGTTGACAAACTCCCCCTTAACATAAACTCCCCCTTGAGTTATGCTCGTGAAATACTTGTTCTTTATGGGTTGAGATCCTTGTGGTGTTGATGATGGTCAGCGGCTACTCGATCATCTTCATCACTTGAGTGCCTTCACGTCGTGTCTTCATTCCGAAGCTTGTCATCGACCATGTTCTCCTTGCCTTTAGAATCTGCACATGCAAGAAATCTAAACGCGTAATGAGAACAACTGCCTGGAATATCATAAGCAAACGACACACATGTGACCATTGTTCAAACAAACACCGTCCGACAATTTGAAAGTTTAAAATACTTTATCCATTTCAAATTTTAACTTTCAACACTTTGCAAATTTCGACCGTTTATGAAGATTTAGTCATTTGGTTTTCGTTCAGGTTTCAGGTAACGAAGACTCGAGATCCAACATCGTACGATCGAAAATAAAATAGAAATAAAATCTTTTTGGCTTTTATAAAGTTTATATTAAAACACACCTAAAATCTTTTTGGATTTTTGAATATTTCAAATGTAAAGACTGAAAGCAGTAAATAAATATATACAGACATTCTTTTTGCGAGTTTCGAGGGTAAGAGAATCATATCAGTGTACGGTCATGCCAAAACGCTCTTGTTGTTCAATTAGTTAACATTAAGATAAGCATCCTATAACAATTATCGGTATTGTTGTCCACATAAACTCAACTTATCAGATGTAATCATGGCGAGGGGATACGTTAAGGTATGATTTATACTTACCGACCGGTGTTCATCCACATCACGACACATTCCCGTATCAAGGTATGCACGAGGGTTCATCTTACCGGTGAGTATACCGATTATCATCTGTTTGACCGTATATGATGTGAGATTCTCACTTATTTTGATTTGAAAACAAGCCCTATGTGATATAATCACTTATTGATGAGGAACTTGATTTTCGATGCATGAGGGCACAGGAGCAAGTCCGTGAACAGGTCAGTACTTTCGTACAGCAGAGAGACGAACTTGACTCCCGGAAAGAATTTGTGATATATTATCACTTATTTGGGGACATGTGATTGTTGATCACTTATTGAGGTCGAATGCAATATGTACACGTATGTATGGTATCATGGAAGATCTAGACTTGCGTCCCCGTTATTTTTCGGTAAAAGATACAACCATGATACCCAGATGATAGGCAGCATAAAGACCGAATATCTCAGAACCTCGGCAATCTCTCAAACGAAATTTCGGTACTAAGACCATATGCCAATGAATGGTTCCCACCTGGTCTTCAGTCGAATTAAGTTTATATCACCCTGCACACTTTAAAATGATTGTGAGCCTACCGATACATCTTATATAGAGCTGCTTATCGTTTTTCATTTAAGGTTTAAAGAGGTTTGGACAGACCACTGATGTACTATCATTTTCTCTTTTGCTCGCCAGGAAACTCATTTTTGTTTTTCTATTGTTTTTGTGTTTTTGAAATTTTTCGATGTTTTTGGATTTTCAAATTTTGGATTTACTCCCCCTAAAATCAATAAACTAAGACCAATGAAAACACCAAGGTATTTACAAAAATGATTTTCCGATGTTGGTTTTACTCTTGCTTGACCTTAATGCCGTTTACCAATAATAAATAGTCAAATCTTGATTTGTCAAATGCTTTGGTAAAAAGGTCGGCACGTTGGTCATCGGTGTGGACGTAAGCAACATCGATTAGCCTTTTCTCAAAGCAATCACGTATGAAGTGATACTTAATTTCGATGTGCTTAGTCTTTGAATGCTGCACAGGATTTCTAGTGATCTGTAAGGCAGCAGAATTATCAACGTAAATAGGAGTAGTTAGGAATTCAAAACCGTAGTCGCGCATTTGTTGTTGGATCCATAGGACTTGGGAGCAACAACTTGAGGCAGCAATGTATTCAGCTTCGCATGTTGATGTAGCGACGCACGTCTGCTTCTTGCACTGCCATGTGACTAGGCGATTTCCCAAAAACTGACATCCAGCCGTTGTGGATTTGCCGTCGATTTTGCATCCGCCAAAATCAGAATCACTGAATGCGATCAAGTCAAAGTTATTATCCCTAGGGTACCATAGACCGGTGTCAGGGTAACCCTTCAAATAACGAAAAATCCTTTTTACAGCTGCAAGATGTGAGGACTTCGGGTTCACTTGATATCTGGCAAGCAGGCACGTTGGGTACATTATATCTGGTCTTGATGCTGTGAGGTACATAAGAGATCCGATCATCGCGCGATAGTGTGAGGGGTTAACAGCTTCACCCTTCAAGTCTGGAGTAATTCCGTGATTTTGCGGCAATGGGGTGCCGATGGGCGTTGCATCAGACATCTGGAACCGGCTCAAGATGTCACCAACATATTTAGTCTGATGGATGAATATCCCAGACTCGGTTTGTTGTACTTGTAGGCCCAAAAAGAAAGTCATTTCCCCCATAGCACTCATCTCGAATTTATCCTGCATTACCCGCTCGAAATCCCTACACAAAACATCATTAGTAGAACCAAATATAATATCATCAACGTATACCTGTACCAGTAGAAGATCTCCATCTTGTTCTTTGATGAAAAGAGTACAATCAATAAGACCTCTGCGAAATCCATTCTCCGGCAAATAATTAGATAAGGTTGCATACCAAGCACGCGGTGCTTGATGTAGACCATAGAGAGCTTTGTTGAGCAACCAAACCCGATCGGGATGGATAGGATCTTCAAAACCTGGAGGCTGTTCGACGTACACCTCTTCTTCCACCACACCATGTAAGAATGCACTTTTCACGTCCATCTGGTATACCTTGAAACCTTTGAATGAGGCATAAGCCAGAAAGATCCGAATAGCTTCTAGACGTGCAACAGGTGCATACACTTCGTTGTAGTCGATCCCTTCAATCTGACGAAAACCTTGAACGACTAGCCTTGCTTTGTTCCGAATAACGATTCCACGGTCATCCTTTTTGCATTTAAACACCCAACGGGTACCAATCTTCTTGTAACCAGCAGGTTTCTCTACGAGTTTCCAGACACCAAGCTTCTGGAATTGTTGCAGTTCTTCCTGCATCGCTTCAACCCATGAGCTATCTTTCAAAGCTTCTTTCCAAGTTCTTGGCTCTTCCTGTGAAACATAACACGCGAAAGACCAATCATTTTGTTGACCAGATTCTCTAATAGATGCATACAAGCCTGCATTGTTGTTGTTCCGCAACATGTTTCTTGTTTGAACGCCACTTTGTACATTTCCGATGATGTTTTGTTGAGGATGGGTATTGTGAATCCTTGTTTCTGGATTATCTTGAACTGGAATATTTATACCCAGATTGTTGAGATTGAGATCAACAACCAATTCAATGCCCGGAATTGACGAAGAGGATGATGCAGTAGCTTCAGCTGTTCTAGGGACATCCACTGGAGGTGTACCCTCTGAAGTACCATGTACTGCTGTTGTTGGAGCTTCTTGATCTGCATCGAGAAATTCATCATCCTCTGAAGATTCGTTCAAATCGGTAGCATCGTGAAAATCCTCATTGTCAAGAGCATTATTGTTCACTGAAGATGGTTCTTGATTGACGATAATTGGACGAACCAACGGTGAATCTGTTGCATTGTCACTCTCGAAAAACATCCTTGCCGCAGCATTTTCTTCAACTGCTTCAACATTGATCGAATTGAAAAAATCATCGTACTCAAACATCCAAGGCTGACCAGGATTTCTAACTGGCAAAGTGTGCCTTTGTACTCTGACTTCAGACCATTCCTCGACCCTTTTAGTCTCTAGATTCCAGACTCTTAAGTTCGGGGTAGAATACCCAAGAAAGTATCCATCAATTGCTCTTGCCCCAAACTTTCCATTAGGATCGATTATTGTGCACGGAGCTCCAAACGGTTCAAGATATGACAAATCTGGTTTCCGTTTGTTAATAAGCTCAAAGCAGGTCTTGTTGTGCCTTTTGACTATGAGGACTCGGTTCAACGTGTAACATGCAGAGGACACAGCTTCAGTCCAGAAGGGAATCGGCAACTGTGACTCTACTAACATTGTCCTAGCAGTCTCGATCAACGTACGGTTCTTACGTTCAGCGACGCCATTCTGTTGAGGAGTATAAGCCGCACTAAATTCATGAAGAATACCTTTTGAAGTGCAAAACTCCGCCATGGCATGATTTTTGAATTCAGTACCATTGTCGCTACGTATCCGCCTAACCTTCAAGTTATAAAGATTCTCAATCTGAATGATCAAGTTTTTGATAATACCGAAGGTTTCGCTCTTGAGTGCCATGAACGCCACCCAAGAAAATCTTGAATAATCATCAGTTATCACGAGGCAATATTGATCATTCCTAATACTTTTGTGCTTGACAGGACCTAACAAATCCATGTGCAAACGTTCAAGAGGAACAGCCACCGTGTTGATTTTCTTTGCAGGATGTCACTTCTTCGTTTGTTTTCCTTTCTGGCACGAAACACAGACGTCTTGAAGATGAAAGTTTTTAAGAGGAACACCATTCACCAATTCATTTGACACCAAATGATTCATTTTGTGTAAGTGAATGTGACCCATTCGTCTGTGCCAAGAGATTGAGTCTTTTTCTGTGGCTTTGGAAACGAAACAAGTTGCTTGTGCAGACGTTGTGATAGCTTGGCTCATATCAAGAACATACAAATCATTTATCCTTGGAGCAGATAAGAGAATCCATTCTTTCGGAATTTTGAAGCCGGGTTTTAGCACATAACATCCATTTGCATCAAAGTGTACTGAGAACTGCTTATCACAAATTTGAGAAACACTAAGAAGATTGTGATCAAGTTGTTGAACGAAGTTGATCTTATCAAAGCTAACAACCCCGTTGGAAATCATTCCTTCTCCCGTAATATATCCGCCTTTATCTCCAGCAAAAGCAACATAACCTCCTCTAATAGATTTGACGTCGTAGAGAAGCTTCATGTCGCCTGTCATGTGCCTGGATGCCCCACTATCAACAATCCAATGACTACTGATAGTTCCTCCTGGAACACCCTGCACATGAACTCACATAATTAGTGGGAGGTGGGGACCCAAGCCATTGTGGTCTTGGGTCTTCCATTTTCATCAACAACAATAACTTCTATTCTTTGATGATTTGAAAATTGTGATGGTCCCCCTGATTCAATAACAGATTTTGGTTTCCAGGTCTGTTGAGTTTTACCAGTTTGATTGTTTGACAATTTAACTTCATGATTGTTTGAAGTTTTTGAAAATTTTGAACTTTCTGGTTTAACTAGAACAGATTGTTTTTGAACCACATCGGTTTTAAGTGCCTTTTCAATTACCTTGACCTGTTGGCGTTTCTGTTTCTTTTCCCTTTCTCTTACAAGTCGGGGATCTTGTTTTGATGAAACAGATCGCTTGCGGTCATTGTGTTCACGGGGATCATCTTCTTTGGCTTTTAACTTATGAAGATACGGGCAATTTCGAATGATATGCCCAATTGTACCACATTCAAAACATGATCTTCGTTCAACAAACCCCGAAGTCTCATGTGATCGTCTTGCCGATGATGAACTTTGTGATCCCGAGGTACTAGGTTTTGAACTATTTGGTTCATTCCTTTTCATCACTGTTGCTTTCTTGACAAAATCTAAGTTAGATTGATTTTCAAACTTTTCAATTTTGTCCGTTCCCTTAGATTTCACAAAGTTCACATTCTTTTTCTTCTTCTGATTCGGCTTCCTTTGACCTTGAGCCGGTAGTTTTCCTTTTGGCTTGGTATGATTTTGCTGTTTTTGCACTGTTGGTAATTTCTGATTTCCATATTGTTTTCGAACTTCAGCCTTTGGAATAGGAGGACACTGTGTTACTGTAACACGTGATCCTGTCTTTCCCAGAAACTTACTTGTTGAATTTTCAAAGACTTTACTGATTAATGATTGATTAACATTCTTAATAGGAAAATCTTTGTCTGAATAAATTTTATCATCACCAACAAGAGTGTACAGCAAATCCACACTCTCCGACTCTTGTGCAGACAAGGACTCGATTGCAACAGTCTTAGCGGGTTTTGCAGGAGGATCACACAGAATATGATTCTCAAGAGGTATGTCCTCTTCTTTTATCACCGCATCAGACTTTGCTGAATCAGTATCATCGGATTCATCATCAGAAGAATCAGCATCCTCAATCACAACTGGAGGATCCTGATTTTGTTCAGCAGTTACAAAAGTATCTGCTGACGTATCTGAATCTGATGATACTTCTTTCTTGTATCCGAGTCCTGTTGCAAATTCATTAACATCTAGAGGAACAGATGGTTCAAAGAAAACTCTATCTTCCTCATCCGGCATGGCATCATAATTATGTCTCACAGCTGGTGGACATTTCTTATAACCTATGCATGTGACATCCCGTTTCTCTTTCTGAACATCAATGATGTGATCCAACACATAGCTAGAGCTCAAATAACTGTCTAGCTTAAGTTGGATCGCCTCACTTTCAGTTTTCACACAAGCCATTTCCTTTTGCATTACTTCCAGACGAGTTATATACAAGTTAATGTCAGTTTGTTTTCTGGAAACCATTTTAGTTAACTCGGTTTTATCTTTCTTTAACTTTTCAATTACCGACTTAAACTCCTTTTCATGGTTTTCATAAAACATGTTGGCTTCAGTGCACTTTGAAAGATCAACGGTCAATTTCTGATTGTGAATGAATGTCACATCATATTTCTCTTGCAAAGCCTCATGTTTGCTTTGCAATTCACACCACTTATCATTCAAAGAAACATGTTTGTCTTGCAAGTCAAACAAACTAGCTTGTACAGCATCATGTTTGCCTTGCAACTCAGACATGTTTGCCTCTAAATTAGCACATTTAACCTTTAAACTATCACAGTTATCACAATTAACAGCAATGGGTTCGTCGACACATACCTGACTTGATGAACTGTCGACATTAGCCATAAAGGCTGAATGGAGAGAAGACGAAGAATAAGCAGCTTGATCCACCAAAATAGATCTTCTTTGAATTCCTGCTCCAGCTTCTTCCAATAGCTCATCAATATCTGCATTAACTGACGCAGTTGATGTGTCATCTTCCTGATCATTCCCTGAACCCGAGGACTCTTCATCTGAACTTCCACTATAACCAGAAGAGTCTTCATCCTCAGAAGATTCACCACCATTGGCGGAAGATTCTCCACCACTGGCGTGATTTAAATCTTTCACAACCTCAGCAAAACACGCTGTTCCATCTGGAGCATCATTTCCCAACTGGATTGACCAATCACAGCCTTCATCGACTTGAACCACAAGTGCCTGGTTGGCATTAGATGGTCCTGCTTGACTCTGGTTGTTGACAGGCACCAATGTGCGCTCATTGTTCCTTACTTGGTTCTGATTTGCCCTGTTGCCTTGACCTCTGAAAGGATTTTGGTTCCCATGCTGTGCTGGCTTTGTACATTCCCTTTTGAAATGACCCCGTTCACCACAGTTGAAGCACTTGACAGCTTTCTTATCAAACCCATACTTGGTGTCTTTCTTGCTTTCCAAGCTGGTTCTGCCAGTTCTCTCCATGAAATCCTTTGCTCGCCTAACAGCACTGGCAAAGGCCCACTTGATGTCCATCATCTCCATCTCCTCTTTATCGATCTGCTGATAGTCTTCTTGTGTCAGATTAATGTTACCAATCTGACCTTCCACTAATCCACAGTATGCGCTCACCAAAGTGTTTAGCAGCTCCATGTGTTCCTTTGCTACTTCTACACTGACTTTAGAAAAACTTGAGGTGTTGAGCCGTACTGTATCTGGCTTTGCTTGTTGACCAGCAGATGATGTGCTTCCATAACACGCTTGCTGTTGAGGAGGAAGTGGATTCCCATACATGTCTGTTGGTACGGTAGATTGAGGAGGAAGTGGATTCCCATACATGTCAGTTGGTACGGTAGATTGAGGAGGAAGTGGATTCCCATACATGTCAGTTGGTCTGGTAGATCGAACAGGTAATGGATTTCCGAACATATCAGTTGGTCTGAGAGGTCGTTGGCTTTGCTGTTGCTGTTGAGGAACTGGTTCAAGCGGATTTCCATACATGTCTGTTTTTGGAGGGACCGGAACTTGGATAGTATTGCCATACATGTCAGTGCTAGACACAAACGCTGTTTGAATTGGAGCATGTGAAGAAGGTTTTGTAGAAGTGCTAGAAGTTCCATAATACATTTCAGGATTTTGTGGCACTGGAACTCTTTTTGCCTTGAGAGTTTCTTCCTGATTCTTGTTTTCCAGGATTTGAACAAAGTCATTAAAGCTTGTTGTAGCTAAAGTGCCATTGTACTTCATGATTTCCAAGAAAGTATTCCATTGAGGTGGCAACGCATCTGCAAACTTTTTCACAATCTCTGCTGGAATTGTAACAACTTCAAAATTTGACAATTCAGTCAGCAGATGATTAAATCGACTTGTCAAATCTCCTAAAGATTCATTCTCCATACAAGTAAAACCATCAAACTCTTTCTTTAGCAGTTCTTTTCTCAATTGACGTGTCGCTTCATTTCCCACGCCCCTTGTCTTCAATGCATCCCACAACCTCTTCGTTGTCTTGTAACTGACAAATTGATGATAAATATCTTTACTCAACGCCTGAGTAAGAATGGCATATGCTTTCTTTTCCAAATCATAGACTTTCTTCTGATCTTCAGTGAGATCTGCAAATGTAGCAGCAGATGATGCAGCAACCTCTATTGTTTGATCGAAATCTGTGATGAACCGCAACCACAATTCTGTATTTTGACCAAGGACGTATGTATGAAATCTGTCAATCCATCCTGGATATTCATATAAGTGCATCAACTTTGGAGGCCTATTCAAACTTCCGGTTTCGCTCTCGCTTAATAGAATGCTTTGAACACTTGGAGTTTGATTTGATACGAATGCCCATTGACCGGTAGATATAGCATTTGCTTGAGAAGATACCGGTGCGGAAGATGACGGAGTACCAAAATACATATCTGTATTTACCAGTCTACCCCATCTTGGATTCATTTTTGATCAAGAAAAATAAAACCTGAAAATCACAGACTTGTTAAATATAAACAGACTAAGGATCGAAAGATCAAGACCTGTTCGAAGGATCAACAGTGTTCGAAAGATCACTGTTGAGTTTCGAACAAATATTTCGAAAGATTCTCCAACCGAAGGATCCTTATCTTTCGAAAAAGAACTGTAGACCGAAAGATGTATGCTTCGAAAAGATTCCTTGGATCGAAAGATAAGCCACAGACTTCGAAGGATGTTCGAAGGATGATTATCTATCGAACCTCCTATGATCGAAAGATGATCTTTCGACTTCGAAGGATATCCTTCGATCTGATCTGACACAGTTGACAAAGAGTGACAGGTTGGTGAAAAAGGTGATGGGTTGGTGAAATCTTTCTGCAGAAAGTATGGTCAGACCATGATTTTCTGCCAAAACAGATTTTGAAACAATAAAAAATATTATTTCTTATCCAGAAACCGGTCACCGGAGTAAGCCGGAATTTTGACCGGAAATTACCAACCTTCTCAAAAACAAGTTTTTAAGTTACCCAACCCGTCTTTTAGCACACCCGGTAAGTTTAGAACCGTTTTAACGTCAAGAAAGGCAAGAAAAACAGTAAAAACGGCTGCCAAAACAGTGAGTTTTATCCAAACACACCAAAGTCTTGTAAAAACCCGGTTTTTAACAAGGAAAAGAGCCACGGCTCTGATACCACTTGTAGGTCCCTCGGAGGTTGAGGTTTAACCTATTCCTTGTTATGTCCAACACACTAGCGAGTGCGGAATCCAAGCTAGCATGCAAACCGGGATAGAACAAGCACAAACATAAACACAACACACAAGTCTTCACCGATTAACACCACTTGTATTAATACGTGTGAAAGGTTCGGTTACAAGCTCAATGTTTACAAATGTACTCTGCAAACTCTCTCTAACTTTCGTGTGTGTGTATGTGTTCTGAACAGAATGCTCTCACACTTTTCACCTCTCTATTCTGTCTGTCTATTCTGTCTATTTTTCTGTCTAATAGAAGTGAACACATTGCATGGGTATTTATACCCGAACACAGCATGTCTGGTCGAAGGATCAGATAGACTGATCGAAGGATCATCTATCGACCACAAACAGCTCGAAGGATCAACATGTACCTCGAAGGATGAGATCTTTCGAGGTTCATCCATCGAAGGCTTATCTTTCGAGATCATCGAAGGATCTGAACTATCCTTCGATGACACATCCTTCGACCTAAACATCTTTCAACCAATGTTCTAACTGTTTGATCAAGTCAAACCAGGAGGATGGTTGACTTGGTCAAACTTACAAGACTAACAAAGACATCGTTTGGTATCACGACAAAAATACAGACAAAGTACAGACACAAGTGCACCAACATATCTTATTAATTATAGTTAAATACATATGTGTACAAAAAACTTATACATATGTGTACAAGTTTATCCTATCATCATATGACTCAACTCGGTTGAACTCTATGATTTTATACCAAAAATACGCACACCCTCTGTTGACATCCATCCTAACGGACTAACACAACTTATACACAGATGTATAAGACTACCGATTTTACATGTTTCAAGAGCCCAGTGTAAAGAACAAAGTACCTCTGTGCATTAAATTGGTTGAATCATAACATTTAAGCTGAAAATTGTTTTGATCGGGTTTAAATCTATAAAAAAACAACCACATCAAACATAATTCCAGCAACTTATACACACTATATTGAAGAATTAAAGCTTTTTTTTAAACACACTAAGAACTTCAAACCCTAGATTTCACATTACAAAACAGGGGAAAAACAATTAACCCTATACACAATTGGCGACAAAACAGAGGAAGAAGAAACAACTATATGCATTATTATGTACCTTGATTAATCACAGGAAGAAGAAACACATGGTTGGAGGTTTTGTTCTTGATTAATCACAGGAAGAAAAAACACATGGTTGGAGGTTTTGCACTTTATAGAGAGATAGAGAGAGAGAATGGAAATTTTTATAATTTCGATCATTAATTTTCTTTTACTGATATGTGCGAGTATTTTGGGGATTACGTTTTTGCCCTTATGCAGTTATTTAAATCAGTTTTTTGTTTCAATAATTTTAAAAAATCATTTAATTCCTAAAATCATGATCTCCTCATCCAATGGCCAAGATCTGTTCGTTTTTGTTCAAAATTTAAACATGGTTCACTCTTGATCCCTACCCTTCTACTTATTTTCCAAGTATTTATTAATTTCCAACTAATAATAATTAATATAAGTGTATTTATTTATTCTTCTACTTGTGTTCACAAATCAGTGTAGTTGACACATGGCAACAAGTGCTCATTGAGTATGTGTTTCAAAATTGTAATTGAATTTCATGATATGATCATATTATTTTATGTTGTACAGTTATGATATGGACATCTCATATTCTTTTTTAAATAAAGATGATAAAAGTTGGCATGCTATGATCGATATTAATACAAAGCAATAATCATGATGGATGTTCTACGTGTGGTTTAAAAAACGATGTGCCTTATAATTAATTCAGAAATTAAAAAATAAATATGAATATTAAAGAAATCTAAAAAATAAATGAAATTCAAATATTAGAAACTAAACAAAAAATGTTACAAAAATCAACCATTCATACGGTTTAACCTTTAGCGACACAAATCATTGAATTACAGAGGTGACTTGTTCATAGTCTAACATATAAGGCTGTAAAAGAAACGAACGTTCAGCGCATAGTTCGTGAAACGTTAGGCGGAAAGTTCGTTTACGGTCGTTTGTTTATTAAATTAACGAACATGAACACAAAATTTCGTTCGATTAGTTAAGTGAACGAACATGAACAGAGGCCTCATTCGTTTAATTCTGTTCGTGAATGTTCGTTCATTTATGTTTTTTCATGTCCGTTTGTTTATGTTGTTCACTAAAGACGTTTGTATATTTTTTTCATTTTATCTAAACTTCTTATATTTATTAATTTTTAATGTATTTATTACCCCAAGTCCCTAGCAAATAAAATAAGAAATCTCATTGCCACCCTCTTTATGCACTTTTTCTCTTTCCATCTGTTATTCACATCACAAATACTATCGACATATGCCCACAATTAGGGATTCAAGTTCCAGTGATGCTCCCTCCACATCCAACTCTAGCCTCCGCCGATTTCATTTGTGTTCGTGAACACACTCGTTCCCTTAAAGAAGAACACGAACAGAAAATCTCGTTCGGAAAGTGTTCATGAACCGTTCGTGAACACATTATTTCCTTAACGAACGAACATGAACAAGGTTTTGTTCGTGTTCGCTCGATTCGTTTACAACCAACATACTTATTTGTTTTTAAACAACGATGAATGTGTTAACTTAACGATACCTGTTTAATTTAATTGGTGTTTGTTTAATTGTGGTGTTTACTGTTTGTCTCATATAGAAGAAGTGCTTTTTTCTCTAGTTCACTTCCTTGTCTATCACATATATTCAAATACATTTAGATTTTTAAGTTAAATTTAAACTTCGATAACATCATTAGTATTAAGTTTTTGTAAAAACTAAATATAACTTATTCAGTCCCTTTAGAGTCTTATGCATTTTTTTCCTTAACAAAATTTAAAATGAAAAACTATTGGACCTATGTTTTAACAAGTTAAATATTTATCTTTGTTTATTTTTCGTTAATTAACTTCATTTATTTTACTTTAAAATTCTATATTTTATATATATGACATTCACTGTAACTTCAATGATAATTAACATTCTAAAGGCAAGTTGACTTGGTATAGGCATAATGTTGTATTCAAGAGTGAACATGACATGCAATAATATAAGATTGAAAATAGAATATATGTGACAGAGACCATTCATAACTCAAAAGAGTTAAATGCTTGGTTGGTCCCTGTGGTTTGCAAAAATTGCAGATGTGGTCCCAATGGTTTACTAATTACACGCGTGGTCCCTGTGGTTTTCAAAAATGCACTCGGTTGGTCCCTAGCCCTAACATCAGTTAAATTTCTCAGTTAAGTCCATGTTAAATGACCAAAATACCCTTGCTTATTAACTCTCTTTATAATTTAAATAATCCCTTTGACCACATCATCTTCCCCAAACCTGCCTTTGACCACATCATCTTCGCCATCTGCCGCCTCCTCCACGGCTCCACCTTCACAACCCACCACAACCTGCAACTACCTCCACCACCACCACCGCCATCTGTCATCATCGCTGTCTCTCATCTCTCTGTTGCTCGATACATAAACTTGTAAATTTGTGTGTTTTTGATGTGCAAACCTGCATAGAATCGGCGTTGATGATTTCAATGGGGAACTGTGAAGCTAGGTCAATTGCGAGCCGTGATTTTCCAGAACCAGTTGCTCCCATTATCACCACTACTTTTGGCTTTGAAATTGACATTTTAGGGTTTTGTTCTTCATTAGGGTTTATGAGACTAAAATGTCAACCGCATCAGAGATGGAGATGGAGAGTGACAGTCTCATAAACAGAGATGGAGACCACTTTATCTCCGCCATCTCCGCCGCCAGTGGCGTCGCCGATCTTCACCGTCGCCGCCGTGAGCGGCGGCGCCGCTCCTGCTCCGCTGTTGAGGGATGCAACAGGTGGGTATGTTGCAGAGGGTATAAACTGGTGTGGGGGTTGGGTGTTCGATTTTTTTAACAGATTTGAAGAGTCTTGTTGATCGGTGGTGTGATGTGTTGGTGAAGAAGCATCCTTATGAACGCCCAAGTGATTCAGACGCGAAGAGAGAGACCTGGGCTAGAGAAAATGCGGTGCTTGTAGTGGTGGTAGGGGGTGTTCGGTGGTGGAGGTGTGGTGGTGGTGGGTGTTCAGTGGTGGTGGTGGTGTTTGTTTGAGAAAAGAGAGGGGGATGGTAGCGATGGTGATTTGGGGAAGAATAGATGCAGAGGTTTGATATATACTGATTTTAATTTTTTAATTCTTAGTTTTAGGTTTTTAATTGTTCATGGGTAATATAGTCATTTTACACATAGTTAACTGAGAAATTTAACTGATGTTAGGTCTAGGGACCAACCGAGTGCATTTTTGAAAACCACAGGGACCACGCGTGTAATTAGTAAACCATTGGGACCACATCTGCAATTTTTGCAAACCACAGGGACCAACCAAGCATTTAACTCTAACTCAAAACAAATACAAAACTGTAACTCATGTTTATTCTATTTTCTTTTATATTAGAATTATGTAAATAAGTTTTTCCTTTTCTTTTAGAAATTAAAATGAATTAATTCGAATATTCGTTTTCGCAATATCGCATTCACATCTTATTAACTAGCATGCCAAGATCGGATTGATTGAGACTTTAAACTATGAAGGTTTTAGTGGATGCAAAATAAATATCTAGAGATGACAAAATTAACAAATTGGTGACAATTTACTTTAAAATCAAGGAGACTATAGGATTGATATAAACTTTGCATTTAAATTTAATCACATATAGCAATTATATAAAAAAAAACCTACAAAAAAAATGTTTTGCTAATGTTTTCCTAAAACTGCAATCAAGCTATAACGAGCTTGAACTCGACTCAAAAGTATTGTTGAAGTTTATTTAAACTCCATTTTACAATATGGCGAGTTATAGAGAGAAAATTCAATTATTGAACCTATCAATTTGTAAACCTAAAATACTTCAACACATTAACATGTTTTTTTTAACGGCCAATGAATCTTTCAAATGAGTTATTAGCGAAATTCACCACATTAGGATACACACGTCTCTGAATAGGGGAAAACCCTCACCTAAGGCTGAAGCCCGTGAACACTCGCCCAAAGACACGACAGTGTGGTGAGGTAAATCCCGTTCAGTTCAGGGATCGAATTAGCAATCGTCGCCTACTCGTTTAGTCTTCCATCATCATCATCCGATGCCGTCGAAATTAATGGGGAAAGCCGGAAACAGGAATTGAACCTGGGTCTCTGGAAAACCCAAGTCACTTTCATACCACTCCACCAACAACTCATTCGAAACACGTTAACATGTTAATTGACACAGTTAAACTCATTAGGTCATTTAGAGTTGATTGTTTAATATTAAAAAATTTGAAAGCTCGAGAATTTGGTTGGACAAATTGAGTTGTTTCTATTTCCTTTTGAAGATTCTCTTTATATGTATTATCTTTCACCTTTTGAATCATTACATTCTTTGGATTAGGTCGGTTCCCAACACCTCACCATTCTTATATCTTTCAGAAATATCCCTCGCCATACAAAAAAATATGCATCCTTAACCATACAATTTGCGTAACTTTTCGGTCGCCGTTCAGAAAAAAGAATTATAACTTTTTTAAATGGCAATAACCAATTAAATTCATCTTGGTTTCTAAATTTCATTTTTAGAATAGAAAATAAAATAATAATCGTAATTAATTATTCATCTCAAAATCTCTCCTTTAAAACACTACATCCAATTTATTCTTGATATTTATAGTTGATTTACAAGGTAATATGCTTAGGCCGGAGGGTGTGGGAGGCACCATCCCTCCATCCCAACCATCTATAGCGCCCAAGGGGCTCCATCACCACACCCAACATTTTAAGAGGGAGGGGGGGGGGGGGGGGGCGCTATGGTTGACGTGCTAGCATGGTAACGAGCAGATTAATGTGTTCAGGTCATCCAATCATTTTTTTTTTAATTTTGTTTAATAGGGGGCTCCATAGCTAACATGGATAAAGCCCCTAGGGGCTCCAACCACACACTCCAGTCTTAGTATATACATAAACATGTAGCAAAAACACATAGTGGACCATACATAACAAAAGATTATGGCATACATATAAACATGTAATTTGCAAGATATCAAACATTTCTAATTAAAATCTACAGTAAATTACATGGGTGGTCCAGTTTATTAAGTCAAAATTTCAATTTTTTATCATAGCTATTTCATTTGTTAAGTTATATTTCACTTTTTATTCTAACTTTTAAAATAAATACATATTTAGTTTTAATCGTTTGCTCACTCGTCACCATTATAGTCCCTGCATTGGACGTTGCATTGGACGAACGTGTATTCTCTTATCTAACAAAAAAAATTACTAACCCCAACTTTCTAAAAATGCGTGTTTGCATTTCTAACGACTCTCTTTCTCTCCCCATCTTCTTTATCATCTTCAACAAGTAAACTATCTATTTTCCCATAACTTTTCTCCATTTTTTATGCAAACCCTAATTTATGCTATTCAAA
Organism: Helianthus tuberosus; assembly: GCA_030545235.1. Taxonomy (NCBI): domain Eukaryota; kingdom Viridiplantae; phylum Streptophyta; class Magnoliopsida; order Asterales; family Asteraceae; genus Helianthus; species Helianthus tuberosus. The sequence continues at coordinate 225,508,378 of CM060442.1, read as the reverse complement.
ACCTTGTAACACCCCGAAAATGTAAAAACTTTATATTAGAATTATAAAGTGTAAAATAAATGAGAATAAGCTAACTAGGATAAATAACCCGGTTAGTTAGGAGTCTTGCAGTAACACAGGAATGAGGTAAAAAGCCTAAATTATAAACCAAATGAAAGTTGAGGGGCCTATGTTGTTAAAAATGAAACTTAATTACATAAAACAAAAACCAAACTCACTTTTGTGAGGTCTGGTTCGATCAGAAGCAGGGAAGGGCGACCCCCATTTCTCCAAAACCCTAACATTCACAAAAGCCACAAATTGAAGGCTTAAATCATGTCCAAATCGATTTTCAAGCATAAATTAATGATCACCTAGTTGAGGGGATCATAAGGTATGTAAAATCTTGAAGTTATGATTCATCTCAAGTTGTAGATTAATTATGAAAGATCGAAATTTAGCTTGATTGTGTCATGCATGAATGTAATTAGAAGAGATAAGGTGTCTAGGGATGAACCCTAGGTGAAATCTTGTTAAAAGATTTCATGATAATTATAGAGTTTATAACCACCATTGTAGGTGATTAATAAACTTGAAGAAAACTTGATAAGCATTAGAATTTTGATCTTGTTCTAACACAAATCTGGAATTTAGAATAAATTTCAGAAATATTGATGTTAAGATATATGTAGAATTGACTAATTAAAGTTAGTTTAGATGATAATTACAAGTCATGAACTTGGTTTTTGTTTATATAAAAATCTGACCCGCTAGGTGTTTGATGGAGCGCCTAAGTGAGGGTTAAAATGTTAAAAGTTGGGTAAAAACGCAGATTTGATCATTTTAGAGAATTATGTGTTAAAGCTTGTGAAAGAGTTCTAAACTTACTGTGAATTGAACTATTTAGGCGAAGAATCCGGAACGTCAAACGGACAAGCCGGAGGTGATAAACGCTTGAAAGGTGTGCTTTAAAGGTACGTAACTTTCGGTTTCGTTACAATATGCATAAACAATAGTCTTAGAAATGTTGATGAGATTGTAGTGTCAATTGTGAGTTTGGTATGTCATAGAAGTGACGAAGTTCACTCGACAAACCAAGCGGGTCAAAAGGTTAGTCAGATATGTTGGTTGACAATATGGTTAATTGGTCATTTTGGAATGTAAATAAAGTGATGTAGCTCACTAGATAAAGAAACGGGTTAGAATATTGCGGTAAGAAGTTTGGTATGTTGATGAAATGGTGAATTCCATTAGACAACCAAACGGGTTAAATAACGGTCGAAATGTTAGTGCTTGAAGTGACTTAAACGTCACTAATTAAATTGGAATTTTTAGAGCGTAAATCATGGAATGATGTGATATGCATAAGGTTGACAAGCCCGGGAAAGGATAATTATGGTTAGAAACCAATTTTGATAAATTATACAAGTATGCAACTTGATTCGTTACACTGAGTAATTTGATAACTAGAGCAAATTTAGTTGCGTTGTAGAATAAGGTAGCGTTGATTGAATGACAATGTTCGTTAATTGAAATAATAGGTTAAGAATTAGTTAGAAGTCGTTTGGTAGTCATCATAATAAAGGATTCCGTAGATGAGCCAAACGGGTCGAATAATGGTGAAATTGTATTGTTATAGATATTAATAGTTAGCATAGGCGGGTACAATCTTACGAGCATGAAACCATGAGATTGGTAATAAAATGCCGGTGATAATAAGCCCCGGAAGTTGGGTAAAAGTGCCTATGTTTACTATTAAAAAAAATGTAGTAAAATGAGTGTAACTTGAATGGGTCAAATAATGCAAAAATGACTTTTAGTCGTTCAGCCCGTAAATAAAATTTCCGGTAGGATAATTGTAATAGGTACGTCGGAAATAAATTTACAGATGTACAGGAAAAAGAATCACCTAAAACGGACAACCGAGCAAAAAGTTATGAACGTTCAAAGTTGAGTTTTGGGAATTTCCGGAGCTGGGCAGATTTGCAGGACCAGCTCCTGGACTTGCTGGAAAACGTACTCCCCCGCGCCACGCGGAGGAGACTCAGTGAACTGGTGCGACACGCGGGGGCTCCCGCGACACGCGACAAAGCGAACGGATCCTGCCGCGACACGCGACAGCATTAGTTTTGAAATTTTATTTTATTTTTCACATTTTGATGTCAGAACTTGTTTATATGTATTATATTAATGTCAAAACTAACTTTTAAGTGGTTTTGACTCTAGGTAATGATGGGGTTTTTCCGGATGGTGATCAAGCATGTTTTTGAAGAACTGAACACACACACTTTTGAAGCTTCCGCAATTAATTAGTTTTGTTTTGTAAAAAGTGGAATATGTAAACATTTTAAACTATGTTTTAGAATGTTGTAAACATGTTTAAATACTCAAGATGTAAAAGTTTTTTTTATAAGTGGCATTTTCTTATAAAATGCTTACTTTAATTATATATATTAGCGTTAAAATAGTATGGGTGTTACAAAACCCTCAACATGTTAAATGACTATGGCTTCAACTCTAAAATGAAACCTTTTATCAAGATCCACTATTGATAACCTACATCTCAAGCTTAAAAATGCATATGTGGTGGTCTGAAAATGATACTTTTATATAAGCCTAGCATAATTTTTAACGTCCATATCTTTCAAGGTCCAAAAGGATGACAACTGAGCAAACAATTGTGATCAAATATGTAACTTCCAAGAAGTTAATAGTTACTATGAAAATTGAAATTTTGACTCACCATAGGACCATCCACTTAATTTACTACAAAGTATAATATGTTGGATTACGGTCATAGTTGACCTACAAAGGTATGCATTGTACACATATACACTATATAAAACATGTGTGCATTATGCGTACATAAAAGTACGGTATGCACTATATATCCAAAAACATTTTTATAATATGATGTACACATGTGGATGAAGGTCAAAACAACCTAAAACACATCAAATGGACAGTAAAAAAATCTCAAATGTACTTGCAATAAAAACATTTTAGTAACGTTACATTGTGCATCAATAGAAAAACTATACACATGGCATGTTAAGTATGCATAAAACAAGATAGAGATGAATGCACATGTGTATAAAACAAAATATAAATCATATATACATGTGTATGAGACATGTGCATGGAACTAAGAGTTATGTATTTATACAATTGTATAATTCGGTTAGAAAAATATTGTAGGCGCAAGTGATCTGACCATTTATTAAAATATTTTGAACAAAGGCTGAGAAATAAGTTTTTTTTGGTTCTTAATCATTTAATAGTTGTAAATTAAACATTGTCACATATATACATACATATATACGATGTTTAAATGAAAACCATTAAATATTTAGAACCATTATACCCCGTGATTACTACAAATAAGTCGTATAATTAAAATCACGAAAATATTTTCACCATAGTTAAGATGCGTGGACACTTGTCGTTTCAGTAAGTGTTCCCTATGCTCAGTTGCTCACTACAAAACGCTTTCTATTTTTCGAACACAATTGAAAAATATGTACAATGCTTAAAGTTTCACGTAATTCTTAACAAACATGCGGTTCTTATTTAAAGGTGACCCTATATGCATTATCAACAAGGGAAATGCATGCCCACTAATCTACAAATGATAGCAATAATAATAAGCTTTGAATTTAACAATCTAAACACAAGTGTGAGTGATTCCATAAATGATTAAAGAAATGCTTAAGTGACGCTATTCAATATTCATATAACTATTTTGCATACAAATTAATATTAAACATATCGTTTCTTTGAAACACCATCATTATTTGATTATCTTATAAACATGCATTATTTAACCTTTACGTCGATCTCGCTATTCATGACTCTAAATCATCCTTCATACGCCATCACCTTTTGACCAATCCACCACACCCCATAAAACTCAATAATTCCTTTAAAAAACTCTAAATTTAATATTTTATTATTATATTTATACAGTTTAATATTTGATATTTAAATTTAAAATTCAGTTTATCAATTTTTTTTTTTTAATATGAACTATTATTATTCATTTAGATTCGTGTTATGTTGTGTTATCAATTGACTTTCAATTTGTTGGATATTGATGGTAACAAACAGTTTACAGGTATTATTATATTTGTCTTTAATATTAACTAGCAATAAGACTCGCCTGTGTTGCGGCGCGAGAACATCGCAAACATCGACATGATTAGTTCAAACGTCGTGTGATGCTTTAACCATATGAAAACACACGTTGTGACGTATCCGATTGAACTCGAAATAACCTATATAAGAATTGCGATTTGATCAAAACGTAAAGTAAATCGAATCAATATGTGATATGCCTCATATATAGAAAAGAAACTACAGTTTGACTCCACACGGTTCGAAACAAAATTTACGAAACATACATAAAATACGCACGAATACATATTATATTTGCCTAACTCATCTTCCAAATCAAAACGTAGACCAACTCAAATTTATAGTACGTAAAAATATGCACCTAAAAATGATTTTTAATATTTGACCTGACTTGTTTCCAGAAAAAGTTTACGTCGAAACGTAGAGCAAATCATATGTATACCGACATGTAAATAAAAATATGCACGTAAAAAAAGTTTTTTAAGTAAAGGAAGTATAGGGATAAACTCGAAACAAATGATTAGTAAAAAACTTAATATGTTAAAAACGTTCGTAAAACCATGCCAAGTAGCACCAATGCCACATCATTGCCGGCGATCCCAACATTGTAAAAGTTCATAAAAATAAAATAAATAAAAAGGAGAAAATAACACTGAACGAAAAGCAAACGTAAAATCGTTAAACCACGCACGCCCGTTGCGGTGCGTTAATGCGAAGAATTAGAACGAAACGTAAAATGTAGAAAAAAATAACTAAGTTGAACGGGAAAAATAAACGTGTTGCGACGGACTTGTCAAATAGGAAAAAATATAACAAAAAACAGGGAACACCACACGCACGTTGCATCGTGTCTTGCAAAATTTAAAACGAAACGTAAAAAAAATAACTTGCGAAAGATGAAAATTATGAGGGGCCAAAGATGAAAATAAAAATATGTTAGGGCTAAATTGTAAAAGATGAAAAACATTGGGTTATAAATGAAAAATTAATTATTATTTTTTTTTTTGAAAAATTCTCAATGCATGAAGTCCAACTTCATAAAACAACATGAACTCCAACTTCATAAAGCAACATTTTATAGAAGAGATATGTGGAAAGCTTTGTACAAATAACTTTACACAAAGTACAACAACTATTGCAACAACTTGTTACAAATTGATAGTATATAATAAATCTTATTTATTTCCTACATATACAAAAGAGTAAATTACAAGTTTTGTCCTTTATGTTTGTCCCAAATTGCAGGCGCTGTCATTTGTCTTTAAAATTGACGAGTTTTGTCCTTAATGTTTGCAAATCTTGCACGTTATGTCCTTTAGGCCAAACCCAGTTAGATTTTTTGGTTAAAACTGATCATGTGCAAGGCACATGAGGGCATTTTAGTCTTTTTACCTCATTTATTTAATAGTATTTAAAAAATAAAACAAAATAGTTAAAAATATTATTATTATTATTTTAACATATATATAACCTCCATCACCACCACCCTTCACCACCACCAGCACCCTCCACCGCCACCACCTTCCACCGCCACCGCCACCACCACCACTACTGTCATCTCCAACTACCGCACACCACCACCACCCCGCCCCGAATCACCTCCCACAACCACCGTCGCCCCTAACCCACCTCACACAACCACCTTCGATGCCCCTAACCCACCTCATCCAATCTACCCATAAATTTCGTCAGTAAATCAACGCCGGACAAGGTCTGAGTGCTTTATCGCCGATTTCTGTATACAATTTCTCATATTTTGACAGAACTTTTATGAACACTCAACTTCACAAATAAACCCTTGTTTACCAAACAACACAACTTTCAATCCCCTGTTCCAGCTTCACCAAACTTTCAATCCCCTGTTCCAGATTTCAAGAAACTGATTGCATATTCTGTTCCTCCGGTTCCTCTTGTGGTGCGATGGTGCCATACTCGCCACCAAACGCCACCGCACCTAACCCACTTATCAACACACAAAATCTAATCAACAGCATACAAATATCACTTATCAGTTACAAAATTTAAAAAAAAAAAACTAACGAGAATCGATCATTCCTTTTAAGCTCTTGCAACCGTCGATTTCGGAGCACGAATGAACTCAGTTGCAGCGGTGAAATCAGCAATCGCACCTCGGATCTTCGAGCTCGTGTGTGTAGATTGCAGAGAATGAAATGAGAATGTTCCAGAAACCCTAATTTTCCGGTGATATTATTCGATTTTGCAATTTGGAGGGAGTGAGGGTTTGGTTTACCCCTTTTGACGAATTGGACAAATCGGAAATAAGGGGTTTCATAGGTTTTTTGATGTGGACAAAGAAATTCGTTTTTCGAAGATCATACGATACCTTCTTCTTCTTCATCGGCATCGCCTCCTGCTTCTAAGAGAATTCGTTGCTTTTCTTCGTCTTCACCTGTTCAGTTTTCGTCGTCGGCTCGGTAGTGGTTGTGCTGCTGCCATTGATGGTGCCATTGGAGGTTTGTGACTGAAACCCTAATTACAGTGTTGCAGATATCTGGTGATGATGATATAGTTATTAAGTGATTTGCACATTAGTCCTTTATATTTAGAGTAAATATCTTTTTTGTAGTTTCACAATAGTCCTTGAAGACAAATTCTTTAACACAATGGTCCCTGATGAGATGAAATGACATTTCTACCCTCATGTGCCCTGCACATGCCTTCATTTAACTGAAAAAATTAACTGGGTTTGCCTTAAAGGACATAACGTGCAAGATTTTGAAACATAAAGGACACCGCCTGACAATTTTAAAGGTAAAGGACAGCGCCTGAAATTTGATGCAAACATAAAGGACAAAACTTGTAATTTACTCTATACAAAAAGAAGTTGAGGGAATAGTGTCAGGCAGCTGTCTGACACTTCCCTATTGGATCACCCATTTTTAATTTAATTTTATTCCTAACCTAAAATTACGGTTTCGTCATTTGTTTAAAATTACGTTTCTGCCCCTAATTCAAAATAAAATTATATTTTTGCCCTGGCTCAAAATTTACGCTTTTGCACTCAGTTCAAAAACCCTTTTCTAATTCTACTCCCAGTTTAAAGTTACGGTTTCGCCCTCCGTCTAAAATTACTCTTTTGCCCCCCTTCAAAATAAAAATATGTTTTTGCCCCTAGCTCGAAATTACGATTTTGCCCCCAACTCAAAATTACATTTTTGCCCATAGTTCAAAATAAAATTATGTTTTCCCCCATAGCTCAAAATTATGATTTTGCTCTCAGTTTAAAATTATGATTTCGCACCCAGTTCAAAATATTTTTATGATTTTGCCCTCTGTTCAAAATTATGATTTTGCTCCCACTTCAAAATTTACGATTTCTCCCTCAGTTAAAAATTATGATCTTGCCATCGTTTTACTTTTTTTTTTTTTGCAAAACTATATTACTCTTTTATTTTGCTTGGTTGACTCAATGTAACTTTTATTGTGTCAAACAGTTGTCTAACACTCGCTCATTGGTCCCAACAAATTACTATTTTACCCCCAACTCAAAATTACAGACCTGTTATTGTTATAATATTTTTTAGCAAAATTATGGTAGTGTTTTCGTTTAATTGGTTGTCTCGATGTATTTTTTTTAGATCGTGTTATAAGTAGTATGTACAAGTAACCTAAATACATGCATACATGTTATGAAACTAAGAAATATTTGATTTAACGCCCTGCAACGCGGGCGGGCATAGGTGTAATTTTTATTCGTTCAGGCATGCCTGGTACATGCTCATTTGTCCTGAAAAATTTGAATTTTGCTCCCAATTTAAAATTATAGTCTTTCCATCGTTTTAGTTTTTTTTAGTAAAAGTATGGTAGTGTTTTTGTTTTAATTTATTGACTCGATGTAATTTTTTTCAGATCATGTTATGAGTAGTGTTAAAAATACTATTTATACAGTTTAAATGCTCATTTCCTTTTTCACTTGATTCACTTCCTTCTCTAGTTATTTCCATGTTTATTGTTTGTGAGGTTTGCTTTGCTGTCATTGGGCTCATAGCCGTTGTGCCAAGCTGTTGCTGCCTTTGGGCTTAGCTGTTGATATCTTTGGGCTCCCATCTTTCTCGGTGGCTTAGGGCTTGGCCCTTATAAAAGGAGGGTGTTTGGTGTGCTGCTTATTTCGAGCTCCTTACTTCACTCGCTCTCATCTTATATCATTCTGTCTTGATTCCCTCTCCTCACACGTTCATTCGTGAGACTAGGGTTTGCTTTCATCTTATACAGATCATCCTACTGGAGATCTTTACTTTTATTACAATCTGTGTTGACTGGTTGTCTATTGCTTGTATCTGGTTGCTGAGATTTATAATAAAACTGTGTTTGTGGTTTGAACCCTTGAGTTCTAACATGGTATCAGAGCTCCGAGGTTAAACCGGTGCTCTGGTGTTCTTCCGCTGCTCTGATTCTGGTCTTGCCACTGTTCGTGGAACCCTATGTCACACCCCAACCGATGGCGGAATCATCGGGGCGCGGCACTGAGCGAAACAGATTGTTCAGAAGTTTCCATAACAACTATCATTACCATTCAATTTAAGTTAACATGTCCCATACCATGTCTCAAATAGCAAACAAGTTATTACAGACAAAAACTAAACAAATATCCTGTTCCGACAACTCAAATTTAAACATGGCAAATTTATTCGTTGGTTTCTAAGACTCCAGTTCCTAGCTTCAAGTTCATCACAGCCCGAGAAGCATATAAACAACCTAAGCACCTGTCACATACGTTAAAATAAAGTCAATACATAAAATGTAAAGGTGAGCACACAAGTTTGATAATAGCATATAGAGTTCGAATTCGTTTACGCATAACCGGCACGTACACATAGTGAAATGAAGCACGTTAGTTATCAACATAGATCCATCGATACCAATGACTGCGGGTTGACTGCCCAAGGCAGTTCGCAATACATGATTACCACCGTAATCCATGCAAGTAAAAGGTCCTTAACAACCCCCGTGTGAACGGGTGCTGAGTCCAAACTATAGTACTATCGTTGCTAAGGCAGGTAGACAGCATTCCATGTGTAAACATAACAAACAAGCATTCATAAGCCACGTATAACATGCATTAATGGTTTAGCGTTAAATTAGCTTGAGTAGTGTGATAGTTGTAGTTTGAATAGTTGTAACGTATGTAACACCCAAAAGTGCTAAAAGCAAAAAGGGTTCGAGTATACTCACAGCGATATGGATTGAAGGGAGCGCTTTTACAGCGAGTACGGTTAGCCTGAATAGATTCGATAGCGTAAAGGTAAGTGGCACGTAAAACAGTACAAGTGAGAGTGGGTAGGATGACTGATCGTGCGGATCAGTTATCCGTGAGTAGAAGTCATCCGTGCGCATGACCTATCCGTGCGGATGGCGATGCGTGCGGATGGTGATGCGTGCGGATGGTGATTCATCCGGGTAAGTCATCCGTGCGTGTGACTGTCCGTGCGGGTGGTAACCCGTGCGGATTAGTTGTACGTGCGGGTGACTTATCCGTAAGGACAAGTTGTTTGTGTTGATAAATGTTCAAGTGGATTGTTTCTTCCTAAAAGGTGTTTGTGTATGATGGCTTGTGCTTTGAAGTTTTCGTTGTAGCATTTAGAAACCACCTAAGTGTTTCTATCTTTCAAGCCGGTCGCGCGGACGGCAGTCCGTGCGTATGGTAGTCCGTGCGGGCAGCCTGTGCGCGCGGGCAGAGACAATCCGTCCGGATAGCCTGTCCGTGCGTACGACTTGGCCGTGCGGATGAAGATTGTTTGATTTTCATTTTAAGGCCTTAGTATCTCATGATCCGAAGAGTGATCCATTCAGAGGTCGTCCGTCCGGATCGCTCATTCGTCGATACTCAAACCTTGTTTGGAAAGTGGGTTCCAAGGGTAGTCCGTCCGGGTGACAACCCGTCCGGATGACCTGTGCGTGCGGACGGTAATCCGTGCGTACAGCTTGTCCGTGCGGACAGCTAGTCCGTGCGGACAACTGGTCTGGTTGTTCCGTTCGTCTACACTTGGTTTCTGTTGTCGTTTGTCGAGACGTTCTGATTACGTGGCAACCACTTGGAGTTGTGTTCTCACCCGCGTGACTAGGCCGGTCAGGAACCACCCTAACTCGGCCTGTTCGGCGACTCAGAACGGTCATTCCGGTTGACCCCGAAATCAGTTGTCTATGGGTAGGACTCCAGATCTAGAACTAGTGCATCACTATTGACGAGTAGAACACTAGAACTGATCGGATATGTACCGGTTTTAAGGGTAAAAGAGGGAGAGAACTTAGGTTTATTCCTTTCAACTCTTTTATCCTTAGAAAAGTTTAGATCTAGGTGAAATTATTGTAAAAACTTGTAGAAATTGTTTAGATCCGAGACATTCTTGGTGGAATGAAGCCAAGCATGAAGTTCTTATGAACTTCATGATGACGTCACCCGTGAATACCTCGAATCCGGATGATTTCGTGGTTGGAAGTGAAGATTTGAAAGATGAAAATGTGTAGAATGGTGTAGTGATCAAAGATGTACAAGAATTAGTGCAAGATCTTACCTGGATTGAGAGAAATCAGAGAAAAGGTGAAGAATGCGTGTGGTTCGGACGTCACTTGCCAAAAGTGGAAAAAGTGGAGAGTGACCCGTGTATTTATAGGATGCCAAAAAGGGAAAGGGTGAGCCGTGCGCATGGCACGCACCCGGGTAGGCTATCCGCGCGGACTGGTCATCCGTGCGGATTGGCAATCCGTGCGGATTGGCAATCCGTGCGGATTGGCCATCCGTGCGGATTGGCCATCCGTGCGGATGCCGCCTGCTTTGGGTGTGGTTGGTGCGATGTTGATTCGGCTTCGATTTGCGAGCGATTCGATAGGGTTTCCTAGTCAAATTATTTTCAGTCCCAACTACTTCTTATGGGGTTCGACTTGGGATTCGGGTTCGGGTTCGTTTACATTCGAGTTAGACTTCGAGTTCGATTGAGTTCGCTTGATTATCACACCATATCATAACATAAAGTAAACATGCACAGGTAACACGTAAGGCACACACACACATATAATGACAAGTAGAATACACAGCTCGAGTTACGATTCGATGTCGATTTGATTAGCATGGCTTGATTAACTTTATCGCATTGTTACTTCCTATCGTTCACAGTCGTAGGTCGATTGAAATACGGTTAGTATGACTTGATTATTGCAATGTACGACAATTACTCCACATAATCTAAATATAATCCAAACAATTCTACGAGTCATGTTGCGCGGAATCGGTCGTTGACTTTGACCTTGACTTTGACTTTCACTCGTGAAAGCACGGGGTGTTACAGCCTCCCCTTGTTTAGGAAATTTCGTCCCGAAATTAAGCTGGGGCTGTAACTAGTTCGTGAATCACGTGTGAGAGTTCTTTGTTTGGGCCATTGAAAATCGTCAAATTAATCAGGATTTTACGGTTAAAATCGGCTGATTTTTGGATATGATGAGCGAAAGTACCTGATTTAAAAGCCTATAAAGTTTCATTTTTTTCAAAACCTTTTTCTTTTTCTTTCAACACCTTGATTATTGTAGGTTCCGGTTTGAATTCGTTTCGACTGCGTACCGACTCTTGAACGTGCGGAATCCGTTTCGATTGCGAACCGACCCGTGAACGTGCGGAATCCGTACACAATCGTTATCGAACACACAAAAACGTACAATTTTAACGCGATTCAATAGATTCGTATGACGTGTACAAGCTTTCTCTCTCTAGCTTCTCTCCCTAACCTCCAAATGAGCAAAAGTCTCAATCTCTAACCCTAACACTTCTATTTATAGGCAAGGATTATAAGGGATTTCTCCTTATTTACAAATATGCCACCTTGCCTTTCTTAACCGGACATTACTCTTTCGTTAAACAGCTGGGGATACTTTCCCTTCATGTCGCTTTCGAGTTCCCAAGTGAACTCCGCGCCTCGCTTGCCTTCCCATCGGATTTTCACAATAGGAATGCGTGAGCGCCTAAGTTCTTTGGTTTTGCGATCCATGATCTCGACAGGCTTTTCCACGAAGTGTAATGTTTCGTTCACTTGTAAATCGTCTAGAGGAACATGTAAGTCGTGGTCGTAGATGCACTTTCGGAGGTTCGACACGTGGAAAGTCGGATGGACATTGCTAAGTTCCTCCGGTAATTCGAGTCTGTAGGCGACTTTTCCGATCCTTTCCAGAATCTTAAAAGGTCCAACATATCGAGGCGCGAGTTTCCCCTTTTTGCCGAATCGGACTACACCCTTCCAAGGTGATACCTTTAGGAGTATGTAGTCACCAACGCCATATTCACGGTGCTTGCGCTTTTTATCGGCGAGAACTTTCTGTCTATCCCGAGCTTTTGCTAGATTGTCTCGAATTTGGAAAATTTTGTCTGTCGTTTCTTGTAGCAGCTCCGGACCGGTTAGTTGCGAGTGACCGATCTCGTGCCACACAATAGGCGTTCGACATCTTCTTCCGTATAAGGCCTCGAAAGGTGCCATCTGGATGCTAGCCTGGTAGCTGTTGTTATACGAGAATTCGACTAATGGAAGGTGTCTATCCCAATTACCACCGAAGTCTAGGACACACGAACGGAGCATGTCTTCAAGCGTACGAATTGTTCTTTCAGTCTGACCGTCGGTTTGTGGGTGGAACGCAGTACTTAGATTAAGCGTTGTACCGAGTGCCCTTTGAAACGTTTCCCACAATCGTGAAGTGAACCGGGCATCACGATCAGAGATGATGTCACGAGGCGTCCCATGTCGACAAATGATCTCGTCGGTGTAGATTCGGGCTAATCGTTCTACCTTGTAGTCTTCTCGTATTGGCAGAAAGTGAGCTGATTTAGTCAAACGGTCAATGACAACCCAAATGCTGTCGTGACCTGATGACGTGGTTGGAAGCTTGGTCACGAAATCCATAGCTATGCTCTCCCACTTCCACATGGGAATTGGAGGTTGTTCGAGCAAGCCAGAGGGTCTTTGATGTTCAGCCTTGATTCTAGCACAGGTTAGGCATTTTCCGACGTAGAGAGCGATATCCCGTTTCATACCCGGCCACCAGTACCTGTATCGAAGGTCGTGGTACATTTTGTCAGCACCAGGATGAATAGAGTATCGGGATTTGTGGGCTTCATCCATGATAATCTGTCGCAGGTTGGTTCGCTTGGGAATCCAAATCTTGTCTAGGAAGTGGAATATCCCGTTTGATTTGCTCACAAGTTGGGCCCCATCGTGGTAGATTCTCTCTTTCTTCAAGGTGCGCTCGTTGAAACATGCATGCTGGGCGTCGCGAATAAGAGCTTCGAGGTTGTGCTGGGCTTGAACATTCCGAGTGCTAAGCAGATAACTCCGTCTGCTAAGTGCGTCGGCAACAACATTTGCTTTGCCTGGGTGATAACGAATCTCACAGTCGTAGTCGTTGAGAAGCTCTACCCATCGGCGTTGACGCATATTCAGTTCCCTCTGATTAAAGATGTGTTGTAGGCTCTTATGATCGGTGAACATCGTACACTTGGTACCGTACAGGTAGTGTCGCCAAATCTTTAATGCAAAAACAACTGCGCCTAGCTCGAGATCGTGGGTCGTATAGTTCTTCTCGTGGATTTTGAGCTGACGAGATGCGTAAGCTATAACCTTGTCTCGTTGCATTAAGACACAACCGAGACCAAGATTAGAAGCATCACAGTAGACAATGAAATTATCGTTTCCGTCGGGTAGTGTGAGAACGGGAGCATTGCAAAGCATGTATTTGAGGGTTCGAAAGGCAGACTCTTGTCTGGTTCCCCAGACAAAAGGCTGGTCCTTATGAGTGAGTGAGGTAAGGGGTACAGCAATCTTCGAGAATCCTTCGATGAATCGTCGATAATAGCCCGCTAGCCCGAGAAAGGAGCGGACTTCAGTCGGGTTCTTAGGCGTAACCCAGCTCTTGACAGCTTCAATCTTCGCAGGGTCGACGTGAATACCCTAACTATTTACGATGTGACCCAGAAACTGAACCTCCTCCAACCAAAACTCGCACTTGGAGAATTTGGCGTAGAGTTGGTTCCCCTGGAGTAACTCGAGAACCAAACGTAGATGTTGCGCGTGTTCGGCTCTCGTTTTGGAATAGATCAAGACATCGTCGATGAACACGATGACGAAATGGTCAAGATACGGTTTACACACTCGATTCATCAGATCCATGAAAACTGCTGGTGCATTGGTTAGGCCAAAAGGCATGACAACGAATTCGTAATGGCCGTAACGAGTACGAAACGCGGTTTTGGGTATATCCTCCTCTTGTATACGCAGCTGATGGTATCCGGAACGTAGATCGATCATCGAGAAACACGTAGCGCCTTGTAGCTGATCAAACAAATCGTCGATTCGAGGCAGAGGATAGCGGTTCTTGATAGTCAACTTATTCAATTCCCGGTAGTCGATGCACATCCGGAACGACCCGTCCTTCTTTTTAACGAAAAGAACTGGCGCGCCCCAAGGAGAGGTGCTCGGGCGAATATAGCCTTTTTCAAGTAATTCCTGGAGTTGGGTTGAGAGTTCGCGCATTTCGGACGGCGCGAGTCGATATGCAGCTCTGGCGATAGGATTGGCTCCAGGAATGAGATCAATGCGGAAGTCAATATCACGCTTCGGAGGTAGTCCGGGAAGATCCTCTGGAAAAACTTGAGGAAATTCTCGAACCACTGGAACGTCTTTTACTTTCTTCTTCTCTTTCTTTTCCTTCTCCGCTGCTACGACATGAGCCAAGAAAGCCCTGTATTCCTTACGGAGATACTTGCTAGCTTGTAGGCATGACATAAGCTTGAGACCCTTCGAAGTAGTATCACCATAAACGCACAATGAATCACCGTTGGCGAGAGAAAAACGAATCATTTTATCGAAGCACACAACTTCGGCATGGTTTTCGCGAAGAAAGTCCATGCCTACTATGACATCAAAGCTTCCTAGTTGCATAGGAATGAGATCGATTGAGAAGATGTGATTGTTGAGCTCAAGTGTGCAATCACGAATAACAGAGTTTACAGCGACGGTTCTTCCGGTAGCGACTTCAACATCGAATGCAGAGGAGAGTCGAGAACGCTTACGACTAAGGAGTTTCTCATATTCGAGTGACATAAAGCAATTATCGGCTCCAGTATCAAACAAACATGAAGCATAAATACCATTCACAAGGAACGTACCATTCACCACGTTGTTGTCGGCCTGGGCTTGACGCACGTTGAGATTGAAAGTTCTGGCACGTGCGGCCTGTTGCTGCTGCTGTTGCTGTTACTGTGGTTGCTGCTGTTGCTGCTGGGGTTCTTGTTTCACCACCCTGTTCGGGCACATGTTGGCGAAATGGTTCGGGTCGCCACATGTGAAGCATGCTCTGGCTTTGACTGCGGGTGCCGGAGGAGCTTGTTGACCCTGTGGGGCAGCGAGTAAAGCTTGATTGGCAGGAGCTTGACGAATACGGCAGTTGGCAGTGAAGTGGCCGTAGACGTTGCAATGAGCACAGAAGCGGCATTGAATAGCAGTCGGGTGATGATAGGTGCAAGTAGGGCAGAGTGGGTGTGGTCCAGTATATGCACGCTTTGCAGGCGGTGCATTGGCCACAGGCGCCACTACTTGACGCTGTTGGGCAGGTACAGCTTGGATCGGTGCAGCAGAAATCGCACAGTTCTTGTTGGTGGAGCTGTTCTTTCTCTTGTTCTTTCTCTTGGTGCTTGACGACGTGGGTTCAGCAGTTGGTGCAGTAGCGGTAGCTTGATGCAGATGCTTGGAGGTCTTATCCCACATCCCAGCCTTGACCCTTTTGTCATTGATCTCAGCGGCCAGCAGATAGGTTTCTTCGATCGTGGTAGTCTTAGCCGCTTGCACGAAATCAGCAACACAGTCGGGCAAAGCTCGGATGTACTTCTTGATGGTCATATCAGGAGTCTTGACCTGGTCTGGACAGATAATGCTGAGCTGTTTGAAGCGAGCAGTGAGACCAGCATTGTCTCCATCCTTCTGATGTATGTGCCAAAATTCATCTTCAAGCTTTTGACGCTCGTGAGGAGGGCAGAATTCCTCCAGCATGACCTCCTTGAGCTCATCCCACGACAACCCGTAAGCTGCATCATTCCCTCTCTTGTTCCTCTCGGCCGTCCACCAGTCCAAAGCACGGGATTGAAAGACGCCGGTAGCGTTCAGAGTTCGAAGGTCATCAGGGCAACCACTTTGTCGCAGAGTAACCTCGATAGAGTCAAACCAGTGGAATAGAGCAGTAGGACCTCCTTCGCCCGTGAATTCTTTCGGCCCACATGACTTGAATTGTTTGAAACTGAAAGGTCTCGTGGTAGCTCTAGGATCCTCAGTCCTCGATTCCTCGGATGACTTGCTGGCATTCTCGCAGACATCGCTCACAGCCTTTGCTACAGCTTTCGCGACGATGGAAGCAAGGCGTCTGTCCCTCTTTTCCTGACGAGAGAGTTGATGACGGGATCCAGACGACATTGTCTGCAATAGACATCGCCATGGAACTCAACACATGTATTCGAATCTCACCTCACACGTCTACTACTACTAAAGCTCAGTAACACGTACCATGCAATCGCATATAGTCACAAAGTCACAGAGTTGCACAAAATCACATAATCACATAGAGCACATAATCACAATATTCCTAATCACATAAACATAACAGCAAGAAACACATATACTTAGTTACCAAAAGCACCTACGAGCGTACAAACCATTTTGACTGCCCCTATTCCTAGCAGAAGCAATAGTGTAGGGTCGAAACCAATAGTGTCTCAAAACGCTAACAAATAGCAGAAAAATTCATAAAATTTTCGTAAAGATCGATAAATCGAAGGTAGATTGTCTGCGGCAAATAGACTTCGACTAACCAAAGTAGCTCGACTATTCGCAAGGATCCTGCACAACGACCTCCAGGACTATGCCTTTTGCCTCGATTCTTGGGCGTTGGCGCAATTCCCTTTGGTTAGGTTGTGTCTTTAGACCGTTGGAGTCCATCGAACTTTGGTGGAAATTTTGGTATAAAAGCGGGACGAGTCGTCAAGGTTAGGGTTCACCCCTATCTTGCAACTTCCGTCCTAGTTTTTGATAGAAATTGAGGAGATTATTCATCAAAATATGGATTTCACTCCTGATTTGGTATAATTCTCCTCGTTTGTAGCTAAAAACGCAAGTTGATTAGGCAACTTTAGTCGAGAGTTTGCGGTTTTCACACCTCTTCTCGGCCTTATTACCTGTTCAAAACTTGAAAATTCGAGTGTAATGATAGAAAAGAGTGAGTGACAGTGACGAGTTTACGCATACGCGTGAGTTGGTCTGTTGGTTCTTAACTATAGTCTAGGTCTCTAAGACTTCGACCCGGACTAGGTCGAGTCTTGCCTAATTTCCTATAGTTATGGCTCTGATACCAATCTGTCACACCCCAACCGATGGCGGAATCATCGGGGCACGGCACTGAGCGAAACAGATTGTTCAGAAGTTTCCACAACAACTATCATTACCATTCAATTTAAGTTAACATGTCCCATACCATGTCTCAAATAGCAAACAAGTTATTACAGACAAAAACTAAACAAATATCCTGTTCCGACAACTCAGATTTAAACATGGCAAATTTATTCGTTGGTTTCTAAGACTCCAGTTCCTAGCTTCAAGTTCATCACAGCCCGAGAAGCATATAAACAACCTAAGCACCTGTCACATACGTTAAAATAAAGTCAATACATAAAATGTAAAGGTGAGCACACAAGTTTGATAATAGCATATAGAGTTCGAATTCGTTTACGCATAACCGGCACGTACACATAGTGAAATGAAGCACGTTAGTTATCAACATAGATCCATCGATACCAATGACTGCGGGTTGACTGCCCGAGGCAGTTCGCAATACATGATTACCACCGTAATCCATGCAAGTAAAAGGTCCTTAACAACCCCCGTGTGAACGGGTGCTGAGTCCAAACTATAGTACTATCGTTGCTAAGGTAGGTAGACAGCATTCCATGTGTAAACATAACAAACAAGCATTCATAAGCCACGTATAACATGCATTAATGGTTTAGCGTTAAATTAGCTTGAGTAGTGTGATAGTTGTAGTTTGAATAGTTGTAACGTATGTAACACCCAAAAGTGCTAAAAGCAAAAAGGGTTCGAGTATACTCACAGCGACATGGATTGAAGGGGGCGCTTTTACAGCGAGTACGGTTAGCCTGAATAGATTCAATAGCGTAAAGGTAAGTGGCACGTAAAACAGTACAAGTGAGAGTGGGTAGGATGACTGATCGTGCGGATCAGTTATCCGTGAGTAGAAGTCATCCGTGCGCATGACCTATCCGTGCGGATGGCGATGCGTGCGGATGGTGATGCGTGCGGATGGTGATTCATCCGGGTAAGTCATCCGTGCGTGTGACTGTCCGTGCGGGTGGTAACCCGTGCGGATTAGTTGTACGTGCGGGTGACTTATCCGTAAGGACAAGTTGTTTGTGTGGATAAATGTTCAAGTGGATTGTTTCTTCCTAAAAGGTGTTTGTGTATGATGGCTTGTGCTTTGAAGTTTTCGTTGTAGCATTTAGAAACCACCTAAGTGTTTCTATCTTTCAAGCCGGTCGCGCGGACGGCAGTCCGTGCGTATGGTAGTCCGTGCGGGCAGCCTGTGTGCGCGGGCAGAGACAATCCGTCCGGATAGCCTGTCCGTGCGTACGAATTGGCCGTGCGGATGAAGATTGTTTGATTTTCATTTTAAGGCCTTAGTATCTCATGATCCGAAGAGTGATCCATTCAGAGGTCGTCCGTCCGGATCGCTCATTCGTCGATACTCAAACCTTGTTTGGAAAGTGGGTTCCAAGGGTAGTCCGTCCGGGTGACAACCCGTCCGGATGACCTGTGCATGCGGACGGTAATCCGTGCGCACAGCTTGTCCGTGCGGACAACTGGTCTGGTTGTTCCGTTCGTCTACACTTGGTTTCTGTTGTCGTTTGTCGAGACGTTCTGATTACGTGGCAACCACTTGGAGTTGTGTTCTCACCCGCGTGACTAGGCCGGTCAGGAACCACCCTAACTCGGCCTGTTCGGCGACTCAGAACGGTCATTCCGGTTGACCCCGAAATCAGTTGTCTATGGGTAGGACTCCAGATCTAGAACTAGTGCATCACTATTGACGAGTAGAACACTAGAACTGATCGGATATGTACCGGTTTTAAGGGTAAAAGAGGGAGAGAACTTAGGTTTATTCCTTTCAACTCTTTTATCCTTAGAAAAGTTTAGATCTAGGTGAAATTATTGTAAAAACTTGTAGAAATCGTTTAGATCCGAGACATTCTTGGTGGAATGAAGCCACGCATGAAGTTCTTATGAACTTCATGATGACGTCACCCGTGAATACCTCGAATCCGGATGATTTCATGGTTGGAAGTGAAGATTTGAAAGATGGAAATGTGTAGAATGGTGTAGTGATCAAAGATGTACAAGAATTAGTGCAAGATCTTACCTGGATTGAGAGAAATCTGAGAAAAGGTGAAGAATGCGTGTGGTTCGGACGTCACTTGCCAAAAGTGGAAAAAGTGGAGAGTGAACCGTGTATTTATAGGATGCCAAAAAGGGAAAGGGTGAGCCGTGCGCATGGCACGCACCCGGGTAGGCTATCCGCGCGGACTGGTCATCCGTGCGGATTGGCCATCCGTGCGGATGCCGCCTGCTTTGGGTGTGGTTGGTGCGATGTTGATTCGGCTTCGATTTGCGAGCGATTCGATAGGGTTTCCTAGTCAAATTATTTTCAGTCCCAACTACTTCTTATGGGGTTCGACTTGGGATTCGGGTTCGGGTTCGTTTACATTCGAGTTAGACTTCGAGTTCGATTGAGTTCGCTTGATTACACACCATATGATAACATAAAGTAAACATGCACAGGTAACACGTAAGGCACACACACACATATAATGACAAGTAGAATACACAGCTCGAGTTACGATTCGATGTCGATTTGATTAGCATAGCTTGATTAACTTTATCGCATTGTTACTTCCTATCGTTCACAGTCGTAGGTCGATTGAAATACGGTTAGTATGACTTGATTATTGCAATGTACGACAATTACTCCACATAATCTAAATATAATCCAAACAATTCTACGAGTCATGTTGCGCGGAATCGGTCGTTGACTTTGACCTTGACTTTGACTTTCACTCGTGAAAGCACGGGGTGTTACACCCTAAGTTCTAGGGTTTATGGCTCTCTTCTGTTTCCGAAGCCTATTTTGACTTCCTGGGGACGGATCTGCTCTTGATGGTTGAAACCCTAATTTTTGGGGCTTTTGCATTTCTCTTGAAGAAGACTCTAGTTGGTCTCTCTTTAGGGCAAACCAACAGATTGTGTTCTTGGTTTTTCTGATCAGAAACTTGTAACCCTAAGTGAAGGTTACAAGCCTGATTTGTCGGAGATTTTGCACCCGCTGTGAGTTCGTTCCATCTCTCCCTTTTAATTTCACTCTGTTGCATTTGGTTGGTCAGTTGTGTTGTGGCTCCCTGGATTACGTCTGCGGAGGCACCTTGAGTGACGAATCTCTGATCGGACCTCTGTCCAGGCTTCGCCGGTCCTTTGTGTTTAGCTGGTTGGGTTTTAACTTTTTTGCCTGCCTTTGTTTCCTGTGTTACTTTCTGTGTTTATCTGCCAAATATGCCTGATAAATCTGATTCATCTGTTACTTTGGTTAGTAAGCTTGATGCTAGTGATCCTCTTTATCTGCATGCTAGTGATTCCAGTGGTCTTACTATTGTGAGTATTAAATTAAAAGGAACTGAAAATTACGTGGTTTGGTCAAATGCTATGAAGCTGGCTCTAATGGCTAAAAACAAACTAGGTTTTATTGATGGTACTTGTGTTAAATCTAAAACTGATGATGTTCTAGCTAGTCAATGGGACAGATGCAATTCAATTGTGTTAACATGGATTTTGAACTCTGTTTCTGAGGAATTATATGTTGGACAAGTCTATTCTAGGCTTGCGTCTGAAGTATGGGATGATTTAAAAGACACTTATGATAAAGTTGATGGTTCTGTTATGTTTGGTCTGTTTCAAAAAATCAACTCTGTGAGTCAAAATGGTGCTAGTGTCTCTGAGTATTATCATAAGATTAACACAATGTGGAAACAATTTGATGCCATGCTACAGCTGCCCTCTTGTACTTGCAATGCTTCCACTAAATTTAATGAATTTAATCAGTTAATTAAACTTATGCAATTCCTGATGGGCCTTGATGATATCTATCAACCTGTTAGGACTAATCTTTTAACCAGGGATCCTCTACCAACTATCAAAACTGCCATCTCTATCATTTCTAGAGAAGAGTCTCATAGATGATCAAATACTGGGTCCAAAGCTCCTAATGTTGGTTTTGCTGCTAAAATAAATAGCTTCAATGACAATAAAAAAAGGTTTAACAAGGGCCCTAATCCTAATCTTAAGTGCACTCATTGCAACAAAATTGGGCATACTATTGATAAATGTTATGAGCTTCATGGCTACCCTACCAATTATAGACAAAAACCAAATCAAAATGGTCAATGGTCTAAGTCTAATAATTCTACTAATAGCAACAATAGTCTATCTGTGAATAATTCTGTGAGTGACAAAAGTGCTAGTTCCTTGAACACTCTGTCTGCTGATCAGTTTTCTAAGTTGCTAGGTTTGCTGAATGAAAATAAAACTGAAGAGTCCAATGTAGGAGGTAAATGCTTTAACTCCTTCTCTGCTCTAGGAGACTATAATTTTTTTTCTGTTTTAACTCTATGGGGCCTTCAACACAGAATCTGAATTGGATCATTGACTCTGGTGCAAACCAGCATATGGTCATGACCAGTGAAAACATGTTTAACTTAGTTGATGTGTCTGAATATAATATTACCATTAAACATCCAAATGGGACAAATGCAAAAGTCACTAAAATTGGGTCCTTTAAGTTGTCAGATTCTGTGATTTTAAAAGATGTTTTTGTTGTGCCAGAGTACTATGTGAATCTTATTTCTGTTTATAAGTTAGCTAAGGACAACAAGCTTAGGGTTATTTTTGATGAAAATACTTGTTACATTCAGGATTCCTGCACAAAGAAAACCCTGGTGACTGGTAGACAAACTGAGGGTTTGTACTTTTATGGTAACCCTCTAGGCACTAATTTTTCTTGTTTAAGTAAAACTGAAAATATAAAGCTCTGGCACTCAAGGCTGGGTCACCCAGCTGAACAAGTGATGAAAGTCTTACAAATTAAAACTGAGTCAAATGACATCAAGCCTTGTGACATCTGTCACAAAGCCAAACAACATAGATTTCCTTTTCCTCTAAGTGAACACAGGTCATCTAAAGTAGGGGATCTAGTTCATTTGGATGTCTGGGGTCCCTACAAAGTCACTAGCATAGATGGGTACAAATTTTTCCTCACAGTTGTTGAAAGATTTTACCAGGACTGTTTGGGTGTACTTACTAAAATCCAAATCAGAAGTATTTGAAAACATACAAAGCTTTTACAATCTGGTCAAAACTCAATTTGAAGTCAATATCAAGGTTTTTCGTAGTGATAACGGATCCGAGTTCATTAATTCTCAAATGTCATCTTTTGTTAAAAACAAAGGGAACATTCATCAAACCTCATGCACATATACTCCACAACAAAATGGTATTGTGGAGAGAAAACATAGACACTTGCTAAATGTTGCAAGAGCTTTATTATTTCAGTCTAAAGTTCCCCTCAAATACTGGTCTGAATGTGTGCTTACTGCTTCCTACTTAATTAACAGGCTTCCTTCTTCTGTGTTGTATGGTTGTTCTCCTTATGAAATGTTGTTTGGTTTTAAACCTTCTCTTGATCACTTGAAAGTTTTTGGTTGTCTTTGCTATTTTACCATTTTAGACAATTCTGATAAACTTGAGGAACGAGCTGAAAAATGTGTTTTTATTGGATATTCCAATCTAAAAAAGGATATAAGGTTTGGAGTCTAGAACAAAGAAATTTCATTTTCTCTAGGGATGTCAGTTTAGGGATGTCAGTTTTCATGAAACTGTCTTCCCTTTTAAAAATAACACTCATGAACAAATAAGTACAAACCTTTTAAACCAACTCAACTTCTTTGACAATCTTGAAACATCAAGTGATACAAATCCCAATGATGAAGAGAAGGATGTTACTGACTCAACCACTGTGACTCAGCAACACAGTGATGCAGTTGAGTCAACTGTCGATAGTGATACTCAGCAATCATCAGGGGCTGATGTTGAGACTGAGAGGAATGATTCCATGGGTGCTGCAACTGAACCTGTGAGGGCTGAGTCTAGTGGCATTAGTGATGAGTTAAACCTTCCTGAGGGTACTCAAAACATTAGAAGGTCCACTAGGTCTGCCTCTGTTCCTAAAAGATTCGATGATTATATTGTTGGGAATGCAAAATATAGTTATGATAAAGTTGTCAATTATTCAAACTTACCTAGTGAAAACATTTGCTTTGCTGCTAATATCAATAAAATAATTGAACCATGCACCTATAAAGATGCTCTTGATGATAAAAGGTGGATTGATGCTATGAATGATGAATTGTCTGCCTTGTATAAAAATAATACATGGGATATTGTTGATCTTCCTAGTGGTAAAAATCCTATTGGGTGTAAATGGGTATTTAAAGTCAAATACAAGTCAACAGGGGAAGTAGATAGGTTCAAAGCTCGGCTTGTAGCCAAAGGCTTTAACCAACGAGAGGGGATTGACTTTGAGGAAACACTCTCCCCTGTTGTTAAAATGGTAACTGTCAGATGTGTTATTAGCCTATCTGTCCAAAATGATTGGCCCTTGTATCAACTTGATATTAATAATGCCTTCCTGTATGGTAACCTTAGGGAGGAAGTTTATATGACTTTACCTGATGGGTTGGATGTTAAAGGGAACAAAGTATGTAAGTTGAACAAGTCTCTATATGGCCTAAAGCAAGCTCCACGAATGTGGAATGAAAAACTTGTTCAAGTGTTGGTCAAAATTGGCTTTACACAATCTAAGTGTGATCATTCCATGTTCATCAAATATGTGAACTCTGTGTTTATTGTGATTCTTGTTTATGTAGATGATATTGTTCTAACTGGGAACTGTGAAGACGAAATAAAGAAAATTAAGGATTTTTTTAAAACTGAGTTTTTAATCAAAGATCTTGGTCTACTTAAATACTTTCTGGGCATTGAGGTAATTAAAGCTAACAATGGTATTTGTCTTTCTCAAAGGAAGTACTGTATGGACCTATTAAATGAATATGGGATGAGTGGAAGTAAACCCAATAGCTGTCCCATAGATCAAAATCATGTTTTGACAAATCTAACTCTCACTAAGTCAAAACCTATTGATGTCACACAGTATCAAAAACTGATAGGAAAATTAATTTACCTATCACATACAAGACCGGACATTGCCTATTCAGTTCATTATTTGTCTCAGTTTATGCATAAGCCAACTGAGGCTCATACCCAAATTGCCTTCAAGGTTCTGCGCTACTTAAAAGGTGCACCAGGTACTGGCATTCTATTTAAAAAAGGTAGCACTTTTCATTTAACAGCATTTGCAGATTCGGACTGGGCCAAATGTGTTGAAAGCCGCAGATCTGTCACAGGCTTTTGTATATTCCTTGGAAGCTCATTGATTTCCTGGAAAAGCAAAAAGCAAAACGTTGTTTCAAGATCTTCTGCCTAAGCAGAATATCGGTCTATGTGCAATGCTACATGTGAAGTTTTATGGTTGTTAAACATCTTAAGGGAACTGAAAGTGGATGTTGATATTCCTGTTGTGCTAAAATGTGATAACACATCAGCTTTATCTATTGCTGCCAACCCTGTCTTTCATGACAGAACGAAACACTTCGAGGTTGACCTCTTTTTTTTGCGAGAAAAAATTGCTTCAGGATTAATTAAAGCCACTGGTGTCAAGTCTGAACATCAACTGGCAGATATTTTTACTAAAGGACTGCTACCAAAAGCTCATGCAGACATGTGTAAGTCCTTAGGTCTGTCTAATCCTTTTCACATTTAAACTGCGGGGGGGTGTTAAAAATACTATTTATACAGTTTAAATGCTCATTTCCTTTTTCTCTTGATTCACTTCCTTCTCTAATTATTTCCATGTTTATTGTTTGTGAGGTTTACTTTGCTGTCATTGGGCTCATAGCCGTTGTGCCAAGCTGTTGCTGCCTTTGGGCTTAGCTGTTGATATCTTTGGGCTCCCATGTTTCTCGGTGGCTTAGGGCTTGGCCCTTATAAAAGGAGGGTGTTTGGTGTGCTGCTTATTTCGAGCTCCTTACTTTACTCGCTCTCATCTTATATCATTCTGTCTTGATTCCCTCTCCTCACACGTTCATTCGTGAGACTAGGGTTTGATTTCATCTTATACAGATCATCCTACTGGAGATCTTTACTTGTATTACAATCTGTGTTGACTGGTTGTCTATTGCTTGTATCTGGTTACTGAAATTTATAATAAAACTGTGTTTATGGTTTCAACCCTTGAGTTCTGACAAGTAGCATGTACAAATAACCGAAACACAGACATACATGTTATGAGAGAGAAATATTAGGATTATTGCCCCGCAACGCGGGCGGGGCAAAAACTAGTTTACAAACATTTCAGTTTGTTGGAAATTGATGGTAACAAACAGTATACAGTTATTATTATATTTGTTTTTAATATTAATAAAATTTATTTACAAACATTAGACTACATGGGCAAAAAAGGAACAACAAAAAAATACTTATTATATTTGATTTTAGAGTAAACTGCAATTTTACCCCTTGAGGTTAGGGGTGATTGGCATGTCTACCCCCCCTAAAGAAATAATTGCAATTTTACCCCCCACTGTTCACTGTTATGTCGCAACCTTACCCCCCGGCCTCAAATTTGTTGACTAATCTGTTGACTATAACTTGAAATGACTATAATGCCCTTTCATATTACCCCCTGTGTTTTGTGCACTCTGTGATATTACCCCCTGCCACCACTGCCACCGCCATTCACCACCACAACCACCACTGCCACCTCCAGCCACCACCACAACTTAATATCCCTTTCAAATATAACACCACCACTACTTCCGTCACTGGAAACCTCCAACTTTAGTCCGAAACCCATCCTTTACAACAATGTAATTTCTTCGTGTGAACGAATACAGGGTGTAATATTGGTTCAAAAGTCTTCACATCTGATGAAAACACTCATCCTTTACAACATAGTAATTTCTTCTTCACATCCACCAATTTTGATGTCCTTTAAAATATTGAGATGTTCTTGTTAATCCATTCAAAATATATTCCTTTGTTGTACTGATTGTGAAATTTTATTTTAACTATTTCCATATTTGGGATTCCCATTTTCATGTTTTTACGATCCATCTGGGATGGCACTGTTTGCTGTCAAACCCACCTGTAATCAATCAATGCTGTTAATATAAAACTGTAAGTTTGAACAATACAAGGGATGTTGCTTACCTAAACAACCCTGTTTCCCACAATCCCTGAACAGAAAGAACACAAATGTATTCAGTCAAATTAATTATGATGATGATGCATATGTTACACTGCTTAGCATTGATGGAATTTTGTTTGGACAGCTTTCCAGTTTACGCCCTTGTTACGCGTATATGTAAGCAACCAATTAAAAACACTAAGGCCCAAAGGAATTCACTCGAGCATTGTCACAAGGTTTCAGCAATCATTTTGCAGATCTCTGTAAACATAAAAACATTGGTAACATCATGAACCCATAAAACCAACATCTTGAATACACAAAGTACCACTGTGGCTGGAGGTGGCAGTGGTGGTTGTGGTGGTGGCTGGAGGTGGCAGTGGTGGCAGTCGTTGGAGAAGATGACCGGAGTTGCAGGTTTCCGGTGACTGTGTTACGGTGGATGAATTACTGCTTGCTTGCTTCTCACATGGAGTTCCTATGGTGTCTAAGGCTATTTTTGAAAAAGATGATCAGGTACGGGGAAACTGATCGGAGAAGATGGATGGTACAGTGATGATTGGAAGATGGCTCACAATGAGGGTGGTATGGTGAAGACCGAGTTGAAGGTGATCGAACTGCTGAGGGTTAACGGTGGATGGTGGTGTGCGATTGCTTGCATTAATGGTGGCCATTGGACGCCGTGCTCTGTCATCAACACCGTAGATGAGTGGTCGGAGAAGATGACCGGTGTTGATGGAAGTTGCTACGGAGGATGTTAAGATTGCTTAATTTATTATGATAAACATGTGCAAGATTGCTTAATTAGTGACAAAACACTGAAAAATGGTTGAGGGTGGTGGCTGGAGGTGGCAGTGGTGGTTGTGGTGGTGAATGGCGGTGGCAGTGGTGGCAGGGGGTAATATCACAGAGTGCACAAAACACAGGGGGTAATATGAAAGGGCATTATAGTCATTTCAAGTTATAGTCAACAGATTAGTAAACAAATTTGAGGCCGGGGGGTAAGGTTGCGACATAACAGTAAACAGTGAGGAGTAAAATTTCAATTATTTCCTTAGGGGGGTAGACATGCCAATGACCCCTAACCTCAGAGGGTAAAATTGCAGTTTACTCTTGATTTTATATTAATCAGCAAAAAAGTCTTATCTACAGGATTTAACTACAGGAAAAACACGTTGAAAGGGTACTCAGAGGGCGTTAGAAACATATTTAAATTGTTTGATAAAGTAAACATATTTAAATTGTTTAATAAAAGTATAGTTTTATCTATATTTAGCATAATAATATTCATATTTTTAAAATGCAAGTAAAAATTAACCCTTTCTAGTTTCTGGGCTGGTCCAACACGAACGACCCGCTTTTATACAAATCTATACTCTATAATAAAAGAAACCATTTTATGGACACTTGGCATTCTCTCCTTCAATCTCATAACTTTAATTTATAATTTTATAATTAATAATTATTCTCTCCTTCAATTAATAATTAATATATCTTGTATTATTAATATTATTAATTAATAATATATTAGGTTAAAATGTAATATCTAAAATATTGTTAATATATATTATAGGCTGCGGCCAGATTATTAATTAATAATATATTAGTTTAAAATCTAATATCTAAAATATTGTTAATACATATAATAGGATATAATAATATATTAGTTTAAAATCTAATATCTAAAATATTGTTAATACATATAATAGGATATAAATGCTTTATATCGTATCATATTTCATATATGCATAGACTTGTGGATTAAGCTTTGGTTATTCTATAGAACTTTCTTTTCTACCTAGAAACTTTTTTTTTTCTACCTAGATATAGTTGTGGCCAGATTAATTTTTCATATCTATACTTTCTATATAATAAAAGAAACCATTAAATGGACACTTGTCATCATATTAGGCTATGTAATTTTATTTTAATTATATATAATCTCCTACTAAATTATATATAATTGTTATTTCATCTCATCCTTAATTATAGATAATTATTATTTAGTTTAATCTCTTATAGATAACTCTCCTACTAAATTATAGATAATTGTTATTTAGTTTAAATATGATAATCTCCTACTAAATTATAAATAATTGTTATTTTATCTCATCCTTAATTATAGATAATTATTATTTAGTTTAATCTCTTATAGATAACTCTCCTACTAAATTATAGATAATTGTTATTTAGTTTAAATATAAAACTTATTTTTTTCATTATTAAAAAAATTATATCAATTTTGTTACATAATTTATAACTCAAATTGTATATAACTTGCAAATAATAATTTGATATATAAAATTAGATTTATTCAAACCGTGTAATACACGGGGTTTTTAAAAATATAACTTTGTATTAAAATGCTATTTATTTTTTTCATTATTAATTGCAAATAATAATTTGACATATAAGATTAGATTTATTCAAAGAGTGTAATAAAGGGAGGTTTTTAAAGATATAACTTTGTATTAATGTATTATTTATATTTATTTTCATTATTAAAATATTATATCGATTTTATTACATAATATATAAATCAAATGGTATATACCTTTCAAATAATAATTTGATATATAAGATTAGATTTATTGATACCATGTAATACACGGGGTTTTTAAGGATATAACATTTTTATTATTTGGAATACAAAATTACGTTTTTTTCAACATGTGTAATACACGTGGTTTTTAAAAGTATAACTGTTTATTATTTTGTATATAAAATTACATTTATTCAATTTATACAATACACAGGGTTTTTAAAGATATAATTTATTTATTATTTGATATATAAAATTACATTTATTCAACTCATGTAATAAATGAGATTTTTAAGGATATATTGTTTTATCATTTAGAATATCAAATTACATTTATTCAACCCGTGTAATACACGGGGTTGTAACCTAGTAAGAATATAAGATAATTGTCTTGATCCGTTACATTATAACTTAATGATCATTCTGCAACCCTCTAGGCTTTTTCTTTAAAAAAATATATCCAACTTGCTAGAATAATACTTCCAACTCGACATCTGAATCGTCAGCTCGATTCATTTCAGACTGAGTCACATAAATAAAATACAATGCCATTTAAAATTACCTATTAAATTACAACTAGAATTACCACCCGCCGCAATGCGGCGGGGATGCGTTAGTTATATATCATATTAGATGAAAGGCAAATGTTTCTTACATGACCGTGAGCCTGTGTGTAAAACATAGAAAATAATAACTGAGCCGATCTATGACCCACACATTGCAACAGACCTATCAAACGGAGAAAAATAGACGCGTTGTGACGGGCCTGTCAAACAGGATAAAGTAGATGGAAAAATGTTGAACTCCACACGCACGTTGTGGCATGTTAACTCGGAAAATCTAGAACGAAACGTTAAACACAAAATTTGCGATAGATGAAAAGTATATGGGGTCAAAGTTGCAAAAGTTGAAAAGCTTTAGGTTAAAAGTAAAAAAATCAAAGTCGTTAAATCGTAAAAGATGGAAATTTTTGAATTAGAAGTGCGAGTCCAAATTAATCAAAGGGCTTAAATTGTATAAGACGGAAACTTTTGAAGTAGAAGTGAAAAATCAAATTAATCAAGGGGGGTAAATTACCAACGATTAAAACCTTAAACTAAAGTTGTCAAAGATTGATACTTTAGGGTTAAAAAGGGAAAATTCCAATTTTTTTTTAAACACTCCCAAAGCTAAAAGTACAACACATCTATGCATAAAGAAGTTGCTAATTTATAAGTTTATAAGACGGAAACTTTTGAAGTAGAAGTGAAAAATCAAATTAATCAAGGGGGTAAATTACCAAAGATTAAAACCTTAAACTAAAGTTGTCAAAGATTGATACTTTAGGGTTAAAAAGGGAAAATTCCAATTTTTTTTGAAACACTCCCAAAGCTAAAAGTACAACACATCTATACATAAAGAAGTTGCTAATTTATAAGTTTATAATGTCATTATAAAATAAGTATTAAACATATGATGTCAATAGAAAACGAAACTAAAAATCTAGTACATTCGATAGTTTTTCTCAACGGTTTTCATCCTTTAAAAACGATTTGTTACATCTTTGATCAAAATATTCTTTCGAAACTTTTGGTAGAGACACTAATACTTATATTTCGACATCATCACCAATTTTACATTTATTTTTAATAATTAAGTTATTTCTCTCGATATATTTTTTTTTAATTTTTGCATTATTTATATCTAAAGCTATAAAAACAAAACATTGAAGTTCTAAACACGAACATTATTATATACGTATGTTAAACTTTTGTATTTGATAAACTTATGTTTATAAATAAAAATATTACATTTTTGTTATTTTGTCCAGTTACTATATTTGAAATAAAAAAATAAATTGATATACAAGTCACGAAAGCTTATAGTGTACAACTTATTTATGCATATTAAAAAAAATTAAAACAAGAAAATAATAAAATAAATAGAAAACAAACCTAGGGGTCCACCATCCCACCAAATGCACCACTCTTCCTCAAGGACATTCCACTCAAATGCAAACTCCTCCATGTGAACAAATAGGAGACGTGGGCCATGGGTCGCACATAAGTCGCCGCGTCGCACGACATAAGAGCATAAAGATACACACTCCTCCATGTGAAATATTCATCTTCATTGGAGCTTTTTTGTAGTAATCGTGACCAACAGCCATCGGTTATCGGCTCGCTGGTAAGGTGAGCTTCAGGCCTGATTTCTGGTGGCACACTCCCCATACAAGCCGCCCTCGACAAAGGGGGGACGAGTAAAGTTACAGGCCCAAAAACTTCGATCATTCTTTCTAAATGGGGTGCCCAGGCCACCTCATCTTGTCACTTCGTCCTTGCTCGTCCCGTTAGGCCGAAGTCTTTGGCTTTTCCTTCTTCGAGCTCGTTCACACTTCGCTGACCTATCGCGTGGTAAAGGTAAAAAAGTATGAAAGAATAGTAAACAGAGCATATCGCAGAAAGATTCTTAATATGGGAAATCCTCCTTTTTTGATAAGAAGGAAATGAAGAACATGAACGAAATGAAATAAGGCCCTTCTAGCTCTAGTTTCAGATAAGCTTCTCCCAAGGATGTTTGCTAATAGAATAAA
Organism: Helianthus tuberosus; assembly: GCA_030545235.1. Lineage (NCBI taxonomy): Eukaryota > Viridiplantae > Streptophyta > Magnoliopsida > Asterales > Asteraceae > Helianthus > Helianthus tuberosus. The sequence goes on along the minus strand of CM060442.1, from coordinate 225,476,696 downwards.
CACTATAAGAAGGATTGTAGCGATGCCACGTGACACTCCTTATAACTAGGATTAAAGAAGATTTTGATCGAAAAACACTAACTCTTACCCTTTTGTTTTCTTAAAATACAAAGCAAAAAATTTGATAAAAAAACTAGCGCATAAAAAACTAGGATTAAGGAAGATTTTGATGATAAAACACAGGAGAGAAAAGAAAGGATTCTCTCATTTTCTTTTCTTTTCACTCCGTTTCTTTACAAATTGGAAAGATTAATTTTAGGCAAAAAAAAGCTCTCATTTTCTCTTCTTTTCTCTCCTTTAATGAAACTCTGGAACACAACTAAAAATTATTTTCTTTCAAATCTTTTCTTTTCTCTCATTTAATGAAACTCGGGAACTAAGCGTAACTCTTACTCTTTTATTTTCTTAAAATACAACACAAAAATCTAATAAAAAAAAACTAGCGCAAAAAAATTCAGCACAAAAAAAATCTAACACAAAAAATCAAGTACAAAAAATTCAGCATAAAAAAATCTATATCCCTTATATTTTAATTAAACAACAATAACAAAAAAGAAAGTGTCACTTCATTTAAAAAATATCGTGTTATCAGACCAGTTAATATTTTTCATTTTTATAACTAGTATAAAATATTAGGGGGAAGATCGCTAAAAAGTGAGTTTTGCTTAAGTAGTCTAGGGAGAATTATAAAGATAACATGTGACACTCCTTCTAACTATGTTTAGAGAAGATTTTGATCCTAAAACACTAAGGGGCTGTTTGGTAGCCTCTTAATGACCATTCAGATGCTACCTCTTAATGGTTTAAAACCTCTGAATGAATAAGAGGTAACCTCAAGTCTGAATGGTTAAGAGGTAACCTCTGAATGATAAATCATCACATGTCACATTCCTCTACCTTCTCATTGGTAAAATTCTTAATGGTTCCATTAAGAGATAGCCTCTTAATGACCATTCAGAGGCTACCAAACAGCCCCTAACTCTTGCTCTTTTATTTTCTTAAAATCACAAAAATCCAGTAAAAAAATCTAGCACAAACAATCAAGTACAAAAAAAATTAGCACAAAAAATCTATATCCTTGATTTTCTTAATTCAATAACAATAACAAAAAAGAAATGTCAATTCATTAAAAAATATGGGGTTAGCAAACAAGTTAATATTTTTCATTTTTATAATTAGGGTTAATGGATTTAAACACCCCCAACTATGACCATTTGGCCGATGGCACTCTCAACTTTCACTTTGGCTCAGAACACTCCCAACTTAACACATCGATTGTCATGGCACCCCTTCGTTAAATATTCACTAACCAGGTTAATAAAATTTGCCTATGTGGCAATTTAATCTGATGTGGCATTCCTACGTGTCAAGTATACTCATTCACCTTGTTTAAAACCCCCAGTCACTAACATTTGGTCATTCTGTAAACCCTAATCCTAACTCATAGAGCAAATCAGACGCACCTTGGAGCAAATCCATCATCAACGTACGATCCGGTCGATTTTGGTGAAGAACAAGCCCTAATCTTGAATCAAAATGAGCTCCTCTTCTACGTCTTCATCCACAGTATCCAGAAACCCTAAATTGTTTAAGGTTGATTTGGAGGGTAATGTGTACTGCCATCATGATGTTGTAGCAGTTGTTCGAGTTGTTGGACGGAAAAGTGTGCGGCAAGGTCAACAATTCTATGGATGCTCTCATTGGCCGGTATGTTACACCTTAACTCCAAATATTTTTCTTGAATTGAATTGATTGATTAACAGAGGTGTTGTTGGCTTTTGCAGAGATCAGACTGCAAGTTCTTCTTATGGAAAGAAGATGTCGACAAAATGTTCAACCAACATGCATCCCAGTGCAGGTTCAGTTCAGAAGACCTGAAATATGAAAACATGGTCTTAGTAGAAGAGAATAGGTGGTTGAAAGCAAAGATATCTGGAACAGAGTCGAAATGGAACAAGCAATATGTGTTAACCTTGTTTATTGGCATTAGCATAGTGTTGTATATGTTTAGGTAGTATGAACTGTGTTCTTGTTGTAATTGTACACTTTTGACTTTTGATGGAATTTAATGCAAAATCCTACTCCTTGATTGTATATATCTGCACATGTATTGATATTACCAGATTAGTCAACATATACAAACTTTATTTTGACCAACAAATGTCAAAGGTCATGATATAATAAGAAACATACCTCTAATGGGTCTGCACATATAGCTGCACATCTGCATTGCATAATGAATCTGCACATATGGGTCAAAACTGCAAGTGTCCAAACTGCATACTGCATATGGGTCAAAACTGCAAGTGTCCAAACTGCACAATGCATATGGGTCAAACTGCAACTGTCCAAATCTGTTTATGTTGTCCAAGCTGTAATGACCAAATTTGCACTATATAATGACCAAAACTGCATAGTATAATGACCAATCAACCAAAATGCATAAAGACCATAAACAAGACTTATACCATTACATAACCAACAGAACCAACATTACCAAAAGTTACCCTAAAGAGTTATAACATCACCACAAGTTATCCTAGAGAGTTATTACATAACTTAAAGTTGTCCAAACAGCCAACAACACAAAAAGGTCATAAAGACCACAAAAAAGTCAAACATGTCCATTTATCACAAAAAAGTCAAACTATGACTTTTTAACTGCTGCCTTGTATGTTCCCTTTCCCTTTGACATTTGACTTGACAGTTGACTTGACAGTTGACTTTTTAGCTGACTTCTGGCTGGAAATTTTGCTTCTCTCCTGGGTAGATTGCTGAGTTGTTCCTTGTGAAGGTACTGGAGTAGATTGCTGAGCTATTCCTTGTGAAGGTAGTGGAGCAGATTGCTGAGTTGACTTCTGGCTTGACTTTTTTGTTCCCTTCTGTCTCTTTTTAGCAGACCCTAGAACATACAAAACAAAAGTAGTTAAAGCCTACAATATACACAGACAACTGTCACTAAAACAAGTAATTCACCTGCAGTAGATTGCTGATTTCCTTGTTCAGTACATTTTCTCTTGTTGTGACCTCTACCCCCACAATTACCACAAGTCATTATCACCCCATGCTTGGTAAGTTTCCCTGGTCTCTTTGGATCCTCATGAGGATCCCTCTTTCTATTCTTCTTAGGCCTCCCAGGTTGAGATCTTATTGGTGGTGGATCCATAGGGTGGTGAATCTTGGGCCAATACCTTTCACCAGGTATTGGAGGGATTGAGAATTCATAAGCCTTCATGTATGTGTCTTTGTGGTAACACACATCAACATACTCTTCTGCATTTTTATGCAAAAACCCAGCTACTGCACAAACATGTTTACATGGATACCCCCTCAAATCCCATTTCCTACATGTGCATGTTCTTTTATCTAGATCAACTGAAACATCATCAAAATCCCTGACTTGAAACACATGGTATGATGAGGGATACACCTCACATCTATATGCAGCCTGTTTTGAAAAATCAAGCTTTTCTTGGATTTTAGGGCATATAACATCCCTGGCACTCATTTCTGTTCTTTTAGTAACCAGCCTACTCATGACCTGAATCCTTATGTCCTCTAACATGTGTATAATGTGTTTTGACCTTGCATTGATGATAAAGCCATTAAAAGTTTCAGCCATGTTGTTTACTATAACATCACATTTTGTGTGAGTGTTCAAATAGCACATGTTGAACCAATTGGGATTTTGCTTGAGTAAGGCCTCTACTGCATCAGGGTTTATGCTCCTCATCTCTTCAATGGCTTGCAAGTAATCAGCTTCACAATAGGCCCTAGTTGATTTCCAATATAGCTCCTTTAACTCTTCATCTTTGTATGTCTTGTGCCAGTTAGCATAGATGTGTCTTGCACAGTTTCTATGCTCTGCCTTTGGCCATACCATTGCAACAGCATTCAACAGACCCTGCAAAACCAATACAACAGTGTCACATATAAGTGATGAATAAGCTAATTATTGGTTAGGGAGTTCTACCTTTTGCTGGTCAGATATAAAAGTCCATGATTCACCATCATCAGTTACTCCCAAACACTGCCTAAGCTCATCCATAAACCATTCCCAACTCTCATTATTTTCCCCTTCAACTACTGCCCATGCCAAAGGAAACATTTGGTCATTACCATCCCTTCCCACAGCTGTTAACAACATCCCTCCAAGGAATGTTTTAAGAAAACACCCATCTAAGCACAATACCTTCCTGCATCCTGCTAAAAAACCTTTTCTAACTCCATCAAAACAAACAAACAGTCTAAAGAATGTTTCACATGTGGCCTCTGGATCTAGGTTAATGAAACCTGGTGGAGCAGTTTCTAACCTAAAGGTTGATGATGGATTTGCTTTCTTTAGAACTTCCAGGTAAGAACCAATTTTACTGTAATGATCTCTCATTGAACCATGAAGCTTCTTGTGTGCACTTGATTTAGCCTTGTAAGCTAACCACTTAGTTATAATTACCTTAAACTTCTGTTTAACTGCTGCTTGAATCTCCTTAGCAGACCAATTTGGCTTGGCCTTAAACAAAGGAAGGAACTCATCCCCTAAGAACTTGGCAGATAGCTGTCTATTCTTGATCATGTTTCTCTGGCAGTTGTGTTTGTTCTTCACACTTTTAACCATGTAACACTCTTTGGCTTTGTTTAGTGAACAATATAGATAGAAGGGACACCCTGGTACACACTTCACAGCTAAACGACCTTCTTCCTTATTATCACTCTTTGCAATGATCAGATTCCTTCCGTTAGTCACAGCATACCTTCTCACTGCCTCCTTAAAACGATCCCTTGATGCAAACCTTATTCCAACTTTCCATGTAAACTTTTTCCAGTTGGTGTGTTCATTTACACTTGGAGCAGTTTCTTTGTACTTCTTACCTCTTATATCATCATCCTCACTCTCACCAGGAGTAACAACATCACCATCAGATTCCTCGTAACTACTGTAACCCTCTACATGTGCACACCCTGCATCATTAGACTCACTCAACTTACCTTCTTTTTCAGAAGGTTTAGTACACTGTTCAACTAACTTCTTTTTAGCTTCAAGTTCATCCTTATTAGCTCGTCTAATGGCATCTTGTGACTGTCTCCATTCAGCATCTTCTCTGTCTGAATCTGAGAAAGCTATTTCATCATGAACCTCATCTTCATTACTATCATCAAGAAAACCTTCATCTTCATCTGAACTTGACTCTTCTGTCCCATTTAATTCAGCTTTATAGTCACTGTCTTCACTGTCATCTTCATCTGCACTCTGCTTATCAAAACCACTCCTTTCTTCCACTAAAACCTCTTCTCCAATAGGCTTCTTTTGCAAACCATCTGTTTCTTTCGATACACCCTCTTGAACAATAGACTCCTCATCCAAATCAAATGCCCATGTAGCCTCTTGTACACTAGGCTGATTATCAGCAACAGCCTCCTTTCCTGAGGCAATGGATTCAGATCTAGGGACTTCAAGTACAGGAGGGTTACCACTTTTGTCAGATGCCCTACTCACTCTACTGACATGGACTACTTTCTTTTTTGACTGGGTTACAAGTTTTTTGGGCCGGCCTCTTCGTTTAATGGGTTGGGAACTGGATTGGGCTTGTGGTTTACTGGGTGGTGAATAAGATTGGGCTTTGGGTTTACTGGGCTGGGACATGAATTGGACTTCTTGTTCATGGCTAATTGGAGCGACTTGAATAAAGACCTCCATGAATGGTTCAGACCATGTTAGAGCCTTCAATGCAATCTCCAAAACATCATTATCATCCCCAAACCACTTGAATTCACCAGTATCAGAGTTTAATCCATACATGTAAAAATCCCTACTTTCATAACACCCAGAATCCATTGCATACTCTATCAACTCAAAGTATGCAATGTGATCAACATCCATACGTATCAACTTTGATTGACCTCCAACATATTGAGGTTGATCAAAACTAAAATCCAATGTTCCACCATACCATAGCATCACATCGATAAGCTCCATCAGTGCAATCAGTGAACAATACCAATATATTGAGAGAAAACGTACCTCTGATCGATTAGGGTTTGATCGCCATTGATGAACTTCAGAGCTTCTGATATGTTCTTAACTTGATTTGAGTGAAGTGTTGGTGTGTTTTGGGGATTATAAACTTCACGAATGAGGGGTTATCCACATCACTTAATGTATGACACGTAGGAATGCCACATCAGATTAAATTGCCACATAGGCCAATTTTAGTAACCTGGTTAGTGAATATTTAACGAAGGGGTGCCATGACAATCGATGTGTTAAGTTGGGAGTGTTCTGAGCCAAAGTGAAAGTTGAGAGTGCCATCGGCCAAATGGGCATAGTTGGGGGTGTTTAAATCCATTAACCCTTATAATTATAAAGATGAAACATGACACTCCTTATAACCATGATTAAATGGCATTTTGGTCCTGAAACACAAACTCATTCTTTTGTTTTTTCCTCAAAGTACAACACAAAAAATATAGTATACTAGGTTTTTTTTCAGTCGCGCGTTGCGGCGAAACGGAGCAAATGATAATGTAAAATGTAGCATGTTGTTTAGAAAGTCAAACCATTAGAATCGGTTCAGTTTATCATTGTATCATTTTACGATAGCAAATAAATACTTTATTTTTAATATAAATTCGTTTTAATAAAAACTTATATTAATTGACGGTAAAAAGTAAGCTCAACTACGTACTTAAGTTTATAGAAGAAAAATTAATGAATTTATTAAAGAAATATCAAATTTAATTGATGAAGTAAAGATAAATTTAAAAAAAGAAGAAAATATTATTAAAAACAAAATAAATGATAAAGGAAATATGGTTTTAGAAAAGGAAAAATAAAAATACGTTAAAAGCTAAAAGTAAATAGAAAAAAATTAAAATATGTTAAAAGATAAAAGTTAATATTAAAAAAATATATTAATATAATAAAATATTAAAAAGCTATATATTATTTTAAATTTAAAATTACTATTCATCATCCTTGGAAAACTATATATATATAACTAGGTTAGACCCCGCGTGTACACGCGGTTTAACAAATAAAAATACTATAAACCTTTACATTATAATTTAATGGAAATAAAATATTAATGTTATTAACGGAAATGTAGAATAAAGTAATACACAATGATAATTAACAAAATACACAAATAGTTCAAATATTTGTAAATATTCCATTGTACACAACATTGGAGTAAAATATTACACTAATAACATAACTTTGTAGTTATGTAGCTGAATAAATTTATGATTGCATACGTAAAATGGTAAATAAGATTACAATGATTTATAAAAAAGAAAATCAATGAAAGTTTAACCTGGCACTCATGCAAATTCAATAATCAATGTCTTCATAGTCTTGTCTAGTGCTTGTAGTGACTTATGAGGTTCCTCCAGTTTAACCATTCACAAGTTTAATATCAATATGCATTATCAGTGTGACAATGTTTCCAGGCAGGGCCGGCTTTGAGAATTTAGGTGCCCTGTTCAAGCCCGGAAAAACGTGCCCCTTAGGCCTTAATGAAATAGATAACGTAAAGTATTTTCTTGAAACAATGATTAAAGTTATACCAATAAACAATGCAATTACCAAAGTGATAAAATTCGAATGAGTGAATAATATGCCGTAATAGGCTAATAGATAACCGATGATTCATAAAGCTCTCTTCAAAAAAATTCATTTGCCGACTACACTGATATGGAAGTGATAAACTGTTAAAAGTATATTTTTTTTAATTCACCCAGCAAACACTTGCTTAATATTTAGTATTTTGATCTTTTCCTTTTTTGTGCTAAAGTCTTGCCATGTGATTTTGGTTTATCTTTAAAAGTTGAAGGAGTACTAATGGAGTCGAACCTGTGCTCTAAAGTAAACAGAGAGACAAAGTGCTAAAACCAGCTGAGCCACATCAATTTTTTGATGTATTTTGGGTTTGATAGTTTTTTATATGCATCTATATGTAGGAATTTTTTTAAACGTGCCCTATGATAAAACAGACCCTGGCCGGTGGTCCTCCCGCCCACCTCTAGGGCCGGCCCTGTTTCCAGGATAAAAGCATTAAGAGATTAAGTTGCTCATGCAAACTATGACAATGTAAATTCGCTAAATTTCCACCGCTTAAATCATTCTCTACACAAAGTTTTCCTATGGCCCTTCACCTACCAATTACCAACTTATTATACCTTTACCAAAAGAACGACGGTGGATTTTTCTCACTAAAAGTCCTATAATTTATAGTGTAGTGTCCTAGAGAGCAACTTAATACCACACGTCAAATAATTATCATCATTGTGTGTGGGTTCCAAACACTTTAAATGAACTGAAAACCCAAAGAAAAGTCCTTGAATTTGTTCAAAGACATTTGACTCTCTATATGGTATAAAAGAAACTTGCTGCACTTAAAATCTAATGTAACTTAGCATAGTTTACGAAATTCAATAGCAGGAACCATTTGTGTGAAACTAACTATTAAAGAATTGCTTAAACGATGACTATGATATCTCAATTTGCATGTTATTTTCATAGCTATATACAACATATTTGGGTAAGGGCATATAAAGGTCTAACAGTGATATGGACCCAAAACCAAACATGAAACTATATCGTAAATTAAGGGTTGATTACATGAACAAATGCATACAAATTACATATACTTTGAAGGAGATAAATAGAATCTATTAGTGAGAAAACACAGTTTACACATACCAATAAAAGCTTATTAAATTGTTTATAATATTACAATGATTAAAGTAAAAAATTGAAGATGTGAATAACAAACTTTATATCAGAAAACACAACACGAATATTAACGATTTCGAATGACTATGCTTCCATATTCAACCTACAATAGCATGGCAAAAACAAAATAACAGATCAGAACTTACGACCCCTCCCCATGATCCCTAATTAATTATTTCACAAACCAATCAATCATCACTCTATATATTTAACCAATGAGTCAATACGATGATGATGATAATAACCACGTTTTATGATCCTATTCGAGCGAAAATCATTTATAGCAATTGATGATAAAACTGAAATCTATAAGAACTGAAGATTCGTGGATTTACATATGCCATTGGAAGGGGATTTGCGAGAATGATGAAGAAGGAGATCGATAGATTCATGTTAGCGATGAACTTTGTGAAAAAACGTTAGGGTTTCCACACAGAATTTGAAAAGGGAAACAGGAAGCGATGGGAATTAGGGCTTAGGAACGGGTTATAAGAGATCCAGATGTTTATTCATGGGTCAGGGTATCCGCATCAAATACCCATTTAATCAAGGAGCCCTCAATGAGTGACACGTGTCCCAAATTAGGTTTCTTTTATTATATGTATAGATAGATGTTATAAATTCAGATATATCATCCTGATTCTTCTACTAGGTATATATGTTTCTATAATATCTTTTGATGTATATATAGGTATATTGATGAATGAAAGAGTATATATAGGTATTTTGATGAATGAAAGAGGACTTCTCATATTTTTACTTATTTCATATCACGTTATCAGCACGATTGCTCTTCACCTGAGATTTCTCCGTACTTGCTTTGGCAACGTATTCGGATATTCAAAAAATACCGTTACACACTTTATTCCTACACTTTTAGGTATTGATTTGATTAATTGGATCTTACCACAAAAATAACTTTTTATGATCTATCCTGCAGAATTGTAACCGAGTAGCCCAATAGGCCTATTCTAAGATATATTTGGGCTTCATTACTTTCGGTTGGTAGTCTAGAGTCTAGACGTATAGTGGTTAGGTTAAGTTAAATAAAATGACCTTCAGATTAGTGTGGAAGGATTTTGGGCTTATAATTCTTAATATAAGTGGGCGTTTTTAACTCTTAATATAATTGGACTTTTATTGGTGAAAGATTTTAGGGCTTATTTTAATTTCTTTTCGAAAATGTCACCTAGTTAAGGACTAAAAGCTTATAAAAAAATGTTTTGCGGACAGGGGTCGTATATTTTTTTCATATAGTCGTCGTTCAAAAACCTTGGGGGTTGGTGTTTAAAAACTTTGGGTGTCGGTTAAAATCGATTGTATACGTTGTATGAAAAAGAAACTGCAAGTTTGGTTAACCTTGCTGATCAGTTCTGTTTAAACTAAAAGGAAAACATGAAACACATACCTGTAATAGTATTCAAAGCAGTGGAGAATCCAGTCAGAGAACCAGCCATAGTGTTCGACATGCTTGTCAAGTTGATTCGGTTCCTCCTTAGGGTGTAAAGTAATGATGGTGATGATAACCGAAAGTAGGGTTAGGTTCGGTTGAGGGAGAGAGTTCGAAATTATGATGTTAATGAGGGTTGTGATTGTGTAAAGTGTGTAACCCTTTAACTCTCTAATAAGCCCCTTATTTATACACCCAAGAGGAAACCTAATTAGTTAATAAGGGTAATATGGTCCATCAACAATTACCAACTAATTATAATAGGTTATTAATATATTTTGATCTAATATAATATAAATGATTATATAGGCTACAAGATTAAATACTAAATAAATAATATTTAATCTAACAAACCTCACACCCTATATACTAGATCTGCCATTGTCCATGCTCAAAACGTGTGGGTGTCGGTGAAGTCGTAACTTTGAGCAGGTCTTGTATTAAATGGTGAGGTTTAACCTAAACTAAATATAGCCATAACCGAGCAGCAGCCCAATCGGCCCATTTTCAGATATAACCTTTACTTTCAGGCTTCAGCAGGTATAGCCTATAAGAAAGAAAAAGAAATCGAGAAAAGGTAAATTTGCTAAAAGAAGACGACTTTAGAAAGACAAAGAAATCGAGAAAAGGTAAATTTTTAGTTTTCTTTTAAGTTTATTGGATTTTATCACCCCTTAACTATTGGTTGTTGGCCGCGGCCACCCCCAACTATCACTTTGACGCCCGTCACCCACAACTTAACACTTAGTATGTTCCGTCACCACGTCGTTAACTGATCACTAACTTTTGATCTTGGTACTATACTTTTGGGGGTGTCACAGAGATCTTAGTAAGGTTTTAGGGATCTTAGGACACCCCAAAAGTATAGTAACAAGATCAAAAGTTAGTGATTAGTTAACGACGTGGTGACAGAACACACTAAGTGTTACGTTGGGGGTGATGGGCGTCAAAGTGATAATTGAGGGTGACAGTGGCCATTAGCCAATAGCTAAGGATGATAAAATCCAATAACTCTCTTTAACTTTATATCAACACTTGGCATAATTAACTCTATGTTACTATGTATTTAAATGAATATAACTAAGCTAACAGAAATATTTTTTATATTTATTTAACTCAGACACTCTCTAATATCTCTTATATGGTTCAAATCATAGCCTTTTTTCAAACATAAGAAACGTGTAACAACAATAACGCTTGGAAACTATAGGACCATAGTTGAGCAAACAAGCATTCTCAAGGAAGCCAGATTTACAATTTTTTTTCCCGGTTAATTAACCAGTTTTTTTCGTTTTTTTTTTTTTTTTTTGTTAACCGGCAAATCTAGTAAAAACCGGTTCCAATACTAAATATCTATAACCAGTTACTAACCAGCGGTTATAATTAACCACTAACCGGTTATTGCTCTACCGGTTCCGGTTAAGATACCGTTTTTTTGCCCACCTCTAATTATACCCTAGTCATTCCCGACACCCTCTGACCCGAGGGTTCGACTCAAGTCTCCCGGTTCACATATATCTAAGATGATGGTATGAATAAAGACCATTATGGTGCAACAACACTGCATGATTCAACACAAATATACTTCCAATCTTCATAATTTTTCTAAGCATCTAAATAAATATATAATTAGTTAATCCCCTGAAATATACTTCCTCTCTTCATAAAATTTCTTCTCACTAGCTTCCTTCTTAGCGTTTCTCTTCTGCAAAGTGAGGGGTAAATTAGTCCAAAACTTCGGTTTTTCAGTTTTTGGGAGAAAAATACGTAAGATCAAAAAATAAAAAGAATAATCCAAGATTTAAGAATCTTTTTTAAGTTATAAACCTAACCTTCTATAATCTATTTTCATGTTTCTCCAAAGTTTTTATTAAGACATTTTATTTTATAATACTCAGAAAATCATTTAATTTTTATGTAAAATTTTGTTATTTCATGTAGGCAATTAAGTAAAACACTTTAAAGATAAATAAACATGTTAACGTTTTTATTATAAATACTTAACATTCACGAATAAAATTAATGATTCCTAAATCAATATATAACAAACTTTAAAAAATTGATTTTTTCAGTTATTCGATTTGGTTCAGTTTTTATAAAGTGCAAAACCGTAACCGAACCGTAAATTTCGGTTCAGTTTTTTGTGCGGTTTGGTTTTTTTTCAGTTTTCTGCTCAGCCCTACATGCAGCAATATTATTAAGCGCAAGTGAAAATATGGATATAAAATAAACATACCTGGTATATCTCATGATTGGCTTTTATTCTTTCAGCCACAGAAGTGGTGGTGATGTTTTTTGGGCTTTCGAGTGTCCGGAAAATACCCATGCTTTTCGGTACTTTGTAAGGATCGACCATGGCCTGAAGTAATGAATACGAGGGTAATTTAGTCTTTTTAGTCCTAACGTCGAGAAAACTATAACCAGAACGAAAGGTTGCATCTTACGTTGGGAGAATAGTTGGTCTCTGAAACGGTTCCATGCACAACCAACGAGATGTTAAAAGTCGTTATCTGTCCAAGATTAAAAGTACCAAATATTTAGTTACCATTAATCTCATTACAAAGCATAATTAAAATGCAAAATGCGAATACCATGTCTTTTGAGATTTCCAAAGGTGCGCCAATGATAACTTCATCGACATATCGACAAGCCAAAACACTGAGACTTCGTTCGTGCAGATGCATCAGCGGGAAATGAGCCCCTCGTTGTTGGCTGCATGAAATGGAACAAACGTTTTACTACTGAAGAAAACGACAGAGGTGGAAAAATGGACGGGTCAGGTAACGGGTAAAAATGGTACTCCTTTTACATAGGGAAGAGGTTTGGTCAGGTTGAAGTGGGTGTTCAGTATCAAATCCGGATTCGAAAAAATCCGGAATTCAACTCCATTTGAATTCGATTATCAAGCTTCGAATTCGATTTTAAAATATTCAAATTTCCCATAAAATTCGAATTTGAATACGAATTCGAATCGAATAAATCATATCTTAATCAAATACGAACTCAGGTAAAAAACAAAATAAAAATTCTATTAATTCGAAAATTCATTATTCGATCCGTTGAACACCTGTTGGTTGAACAACACTTTTTGCCATGTTTTTTTTTTCTATTTTATTAAAGAAGTCATATTTTTTTTTTTCAAAAAATAGTCTTACCCTTTTGATTTAATTAGTTGGTTTTATGAATTAAAAACACACATTTGAGCATAAATTCCAACCCATTTGACCCGTTTGAGATGCAACATAACACAAAACAACCAATCCATAAGAAAATAGGTCGAAATTTCCAACGCTTGAAAACAACAGATGTCATTCAGATTTTAGAAAAAAATACCTGACAGTTTGATCAGTATAGACGCCCACTAGTAGAAAATCTCCAAGCTGTCGTGCGTTCTTCAGAATCTAGAAATACAAAACCCGTGTCACATTAATATTATTATCAAAATCGCAAACCATCGATGCGACAGCTACCATATGAAGTACCAGTTCCAATGGACCATCATAATGAGTCATAAAGATAAGAAATCAACAGGCTACATACTTCAACATGTCCAGCATGAAATAGATCAAACCCTCCATCAATGTACACCACACGCGCATTTGGCCCAGGCCCCTGAATCCAGATACAAAAAAAAAAAAAAAAATACAGCATCAAATACAAATATGAATCAAATCACGACTACAGGAATTTACGAGTAAAATGCCATTTTCATCCCTGAGGTTTGGCAAGTTTTGCGACTTTCATCGAAAGATTTGTTTTTTTGCATCTGGATCCAAAAGGTTTGAAATCTTGCCATTTTCACCCGGCTGGTTAACTCCATCTATTTTTTCATCGTTAATTCAAGGGTATTTCCGTCTTTTTTGCTAACTTAAAGGGCATTTCGGTCTTTTTCACTTTATGTAAAAAGACCGAATACCCCTGAAAAAGACCGAATTGCTCTTTAAGGTAACAAAAAAGACGGAAATGCCCCTGACTTAACAGAGAAAAATGGATGGAGTTAACAGGCCGGGTGAAAATGGCAAGATTTCATTCCTTTTGGATCTAGATGTGAAAAAACAAACCTTTGGACAAAAGTCGCAAAACTGGTCAAACCTCAGGGACAAAAATGGCATTTTACTCGGAATTTAATTATCAAACAAAAACACACCTTGGCATTTGAAAACTGCACGATTCTTCTTGATGTAGGCAAAAAGTTAGAAGCATGTTTGGATTTCAGATGGGTTTCTAAATTCGTACCCATTCCATTACATTCTCCATTTACTTGTTTATCCTCCATTGATGCGAGTATCCGTCCTGCATTACGAAAATATATGTCATAAAGCAGATCAACATGTAGTCCGGTACCATAAAGTAGAACCACTGGATTATGTTAGTTGCAGACCTACAATATCTGTACTTGAAACACCTTCTGTGCGTTTAATCTGCTTGTAACGACCAACTTTCTTCGCCAACGCATACGCATCACTTCCATCGGGAAGCAGGCAAGGATCATCCCCATGAATGATGTAGTCGATCTTATGCTCGTTAAAGAGACTGTTCATGAAGTCTTCGGTTATAGCATATGGTGCATTGGGGATCACTTCATCCACCCACTTCAATCCACTAACGAGCGCGAGTCTTTAAACGATTCAACACCAAGTTAGTACAGGAATTTCCGTTTTTTTACATAAGAAGGCTTAAGAAAGTAGTAAAGTGCATGGATGGTCCCTATGGATTACCAAAATTTTGGATTTGGTCCCTAGCTTTTAAAAGTACACGGATGGTCCCTGTGGTTTGCACTTTGTAACACATTAAGTCCCCAACCAACAAATCTAAAGCTTTTAGCGTGTCCAAGTTAGGGACTAAATGAGTTACAAAGTGCAAAACACAAGGACCATCCATGTGATTTTGGAAAACACTCGGGACGAAATGTGTTACAAAAAGCAAACCACCATCTGTGTACTTTTGGAAAGATAGGGACTAAATCCGAAATTTTGGTAAACCACAGGGACCATCCGTGTACTTTACTCCTTAAGAAAGTGTGGAACAAAAAATCATACATACCTCTCTTCCATAGATAAAACCGGAGGACCCTTGTTCTTAATAATTTCCTCATCGCTTACGATTCCGACCACTAATTCATCTCCCAATGCCTTAGCTTGCCTCAAAGCGTTCGCGTGCCCATAATGCATAAGATCGAAACACCCATCCATGTAAACACGAATCCGTTTCTTACCGCCTTTTTCCTTTTGAAGACTTCCTATATAAGGTAACATGTACGGCAAAGTAGGAAAACCAGCAATACCGCTTAAATAACTTGTCGAAAAACCAAGCAATGCGGCTGTTAGCATAATGACACCGAATAGATGCGGATGGTAGTATACTCCATCCCAAATTGAATAATTAGCATGATAATCCATGTCAGTACAAACAGGGCCCTATAGAACCCTAATTGATACTGCACAGGACGACACAAACCCTGCAAAACCATATAATGACCAGATTTACATCAAAAAGTTGAAATAAGTGGTAAATTCACCTAATCTATAGAAGAAAACTCTCTTTATTTAAACTATACATGAAACTAACTGATTGCCTATTTGCCTAAATCATTCATACAATCATAAAATTCCAAATTTAAGATCGGCTTTAGAATCTACTACCGAATTGAAGCGGAAAATTTAACATCATGATAAAACGATACAATCGGAAAAACAACAACTTAACTCCATCAGATTCAAACTCTACAAGATCAAAATGTAACGCGGGAAAATTAAACTAAATTGTAACGATCGCAAGCTTAAATCATAAAATCTGTAGAAGAAAATTATCTTTATATAAACTATATGAAACAATGTGATTACCCATTTTCCTGGATCATTCATGCAATCATACAAACTCCAAATTAAGACCGGTTTTGGAATATACAACCGAACTGAAGCATAAACCCAAACCTCATGAAAAATCGATACAACCAGAACAACATAACAGCGTCAGATTAAAATTCTACCGGATCAAAACGTAATGCATTAACAAAACAAAAACCAAAACCTAAATTATAACGATCAGAAGCTAAATTCACAAAAATCGGCGTATAATATTATAATAATCATCCATACAATGCAATTAACACAAAACAGATCAGAAACATAAACAGATACATTCATACAATCATATAAATTTCAAATTAAGATCAGTTTTAGAATCTACAACCTAATTGAAGCATAAACCCTAACAGCATGATAAAACGATACAATCTGAGCAACATAACAGCATCAGATTCAAATTCTACCGCATCAAAACGTAATGCATGAACAAAATAAAAACAAAAACCTAAATTCTACCGATCGCAAGCTAAAATCACAAAAACTAACGCATAACAATCATCGATACGACACAATTAACACAAAACAGATCAGAAACATAAACAAACACATCTACAGAGCTCGATCTGCAACACTGAATGCAAATTGACGAGCGAGAGTCAAATTACGTTAGGTTTTAACGTTTTTTGCAATCTGTGATCAAAATTAAGAGAAATTGAGAGCGAAAATGGAGGATTTGTAGAACGGTTACCTGTGTTTGCCGATTGATTGTGTGTGTGTGTGATTCTGGTAGGTGTGAAGGTGTTTTGGTGTTCGTTAGATTCAATTGAGAAGTGAAGATGAAGGAGAAGATGAAGATATTTAGGAGAAGCAAATGACGTAACGGTGACGGAAGCGGTTTTCACATGGGGCAGCGAGAATAGACACGAGGCTTGTCTTGCTGGTTCTCATGTTGACTCATTTTAATGATTTAAAAAGTTTTTTTTTTATTTTTTGTGTGTGTGTAAATGACTTGTAATTTTGTAGTTGGCCATGTTCTTTCTAGTCAAAAAAACTTTTGTTTGAGTTAATTATTGTTTTCGTCCCTATGGTTTGTCAAAAATCACTATTTCAGTCCATTAGTTTAAAAATTACCATTTCAGTCTCTGTGGTTTTACTTTCGTAACCATTTCAGTCCCTGTGGTTTCACTTTCATAACCATTTCAATCCATTTATAGTACATGGATTGAAATGGTTAAGAGGTGGACTGAAATGGTTATGAAAATGAAACCACATTGACTAAAATCGTAATTTTTAAACTAATGAACTGAAATAATGATTTTTGACAAACCACATGGACGAAAACAGTAATTAACTCCTTTTGTTTTAGAATTATTAATAACTAGGGCATTGAAGCGGCTTGGCCAAAACCGGAAAATAATGTAAAATCATAACAGGAATTTACAACATCAAATGACTCATACGACACAAAACGTAGACGAAGTCGAACTTATATCGACACATATTACAAAATCGATGGGGTCAAAGAGATAGTGTATAAAGTTTTTATAAAGCGGAGGACAAAAGTGACAGCATTGAAACTTGAGGGGAAAGAGAAACCCCTTTAACCAAAACACTAGAATTTTTTTTTTTTGGGACCAATTGTTATCATAAAAAAAAACTTTGGTGTCCGAACTCAAACTTACATCGACTATTCTACATGATAGAAAGTTAAAGGGTCAAAAAGATATTGTATAAACTTTTAAAAAAGTAGGGGACAAGCTTCATAGCTTTGAAACCTAGGAGGAAAAAAACCATTTCACTAAAAGACAAAAAGAACTTTAGAGGGCCAAACTTGACCACCAAACAAAGTTTGGTGGCCAAGGTCAACAATGATAAAATTTTACCTTTGATTATACTCTTTTTTTTTAACGGTGCGAATCTTTACATTGTTGTGAGAGAGATCTCACACCCTCCTAAATAGAGGGCCTTAACCTTATTCTGGCCAGACTATGTTGTCTTAATCGGATCCACGCTGACGTCAGAGTTTGGCTAACGGCGTTACCCGGGAAACCATACCACCCACTGCCAGTGGTAGGGGCTTGCGCCACCACAAGAGAGAATCTCTTTGGCGTAACGCACGGTGGACTAAAACCCGGGGTGGCTCAGGCTCAAACTCTTGACCTAGGGTCAGGGAGAACTAACCTTTATCGCTTTTATCCACCAAATATGACACTAGTGGTGATTGAACTTGGGTCTCTAAGGAGAACCCAAGTCTTTTCAACCACTAGAGCACAAGTGATGGATTTTGATTATTCTTTTTAACTTATGGATAACTGTATAATAAAGCTCCTCATCATAGGTAATGTGTTCATTAGACTCTAGATAACTTTTTTCTTATTTGAAGCTCCAACTCTAGATGAATTGTTCTTCCCAAGAGCTCTAGCTCGAGGTGACTCATTTCCTCTTCGAAGTTCAGGTTGTGCATAACCTATTTCTGTTTTGGAGTTCATGATCCGAACAATGCCTTATGCATATCAAGATGTAAGGTTAATACGAGAATATACTCTAGAGCATATTCTTTGAAATGTCTGACCGCGGCAAAATGCTAGATATGAAATGTTGTGAGTAAGTAGTGCCTAAATGCCTCTGGTCCATACCATGGACACAAGCTAAACTATAGAACATGGTACATCCCTCATTACTAATGATCAGGCTATTAGCTAATGATGATCACTGTCAATAGACATTTTTAAGTTTTCTTCCCATAGATCGTCGCATATGCCACATAGCACAACAGTCTAAACCATGTATCAATATAGATACCCATCTTTCTCACAAGGGAATAATATGTTATTCTCTATGAACTTTCAACTAATTATTCTTCTCGTATACTTATACTTACTATCATGTCAAATTTCGGTTATAGAGAGAAATCGCATCTCACTATGGAGAGGTTAATAATGTACTACATGTGCAGGTATAACGTTTTTTCAACCAAATGTCTTTCCTTGTGCCAAATCATATTTCAAGACCGCGTGATGAGTTCTGATGTTTCACTTAAGTATTTGATTATTTTGCTTAATATATACTAGAGTTAAATGTCATTTTAGTCCCTGTGGTTTGGGTCATTTTGCCAGTTTAGTCCAAAGGTTTCATTTTTAACCTGTGGGTCCAAAAAGGTTTCACAGTTGCCATTTTAGTCCACTGGGTTAACTTCATCCATTTTTTCTGTTAACGAGAAGGCCAATTTGGTCATTTTGTATGTAATTCTGTTGACTAAAAGGGCAATTTAGCCATATAAAATGACCGAAATGGCCTTCTGGTTAACAGAAAAAATGGATAAAGTTAACCCAGTGGACTAAAATGGCAACTGTGAAACCTTTTTGGACCCACAGGTTAAAAATGAAACCTTTGGACGAAACTGGCAAAATGGCCCAAACCACAGGGACTAAAATGACATTTAACTCTATATACTAAAATCAAAGTCACAATCAACATGTCCATTACTTCAATACAAAATAAAAATTAGACAGGTATGTTTCGAACCTACGATCAGTTGGAACTTAAAAGGCCAAAACTTATAAAAGTTTATCCGATTTATTTATGATTTTGTATTGGGAAATTGGATTTCAATAATTTAACTTTAATCTTTTGGCCGACAATAATCCCAATTTAAGAAATTCTTCCTAACAATCCCAACTCGAAAACATTTTTCCTCCACTGAGCCTTTTCTAACTGAGGTCTAGTCTAGTTAGTTTTTTTGCTGACGTGACAACTTATGGGGCAAAAAACTTGGTTAGTTTGCTGACGTGGCTGTTATGTGGCACTATCACCACCAACACCACCATCAACCACCACCACCACCACCACCCACCACCACCACCACCACCACCACCATCAACCAACACCCATCCACCACCATCAGCTACCACCACCTCCATCAACCACCACCACCATCAGCCACACAACCTGCTACCACCACCGGCATCCACCATTCTTCCACCCATGTTAACCCCTGTAATATTTACCCGGTGGTGAATGTACCTCCAGCTAGTAATACTTGCCATTCGTGGTCGGTTTTTGAAAATGGGTATGATGTTAAATCGTAGCTTCAAACCCGAGGTTTTGAGTTTAGGATCCGGTAGTTATGGTCATGGTAGCATAATGTGTGGAGGGTCGGGTTCGGGTTTGGAATGGTGGTGGCAGAAGGTGGATGTTGGCTAATGGTGGTGGGTGGGTGGTGGTGGCGGCAACTGATGGTGGTGGGGTGGTGATGGTGGCTGATGGTAGTGGGTTGTGGTGGTGGAGGTGGGGATCGTGCCACATAACAGCTACGTCAGCAAAATAACAAGTTTTTTGCCATTTAAGTTACCACGTCAGCAAAAAAAACTAACTGGGTTAGACCTTAGTTAAAAAAGCTCCATGGAGGAAATCAGCTTTGGTGATACTGAAGCCTTTGGAGTAGAGTAAATTAGATTGGGAGGCTGAAGCATTGGGTATAGTGACCTTGATATGGCAAAGGAAACATATTACTCTTCGGCAAAGGGAAACGGTGGTCATTGTTTGGTTCAACATAGAATTGATAGATGTCTATGTTTATATTTATTTTCAATTTTTGTGTTTATGGAAGATTATTAGGTTGTATTCTTACAGCAATAAAGTATATAACACGTTGAAGGCTGCAATTTTCGAGTGGGTTAGCTATCAGATACTACTTTGTATTGTTTTTCTCATCAGACTGGGATGTCATTTTCATATAAAAGTCTCGTTAGGGGTGTACCGTTAGCCATTCAAAAAAAAAAAAATATTAAAGTCATTAAATGCAGACAATAATCATGATTTTCTTAAAGATTTGAAAGCAAAGTAATAAGATTTTAATATTCATGTTTACATTTTATCACAATACAGTAGAAGTTTGTAAATCACATTATAGTTATACTATTAAAAAAATTGTGAACAAAACACAAAAACTATTAAAAAAATAAGTAATTATATAATTTTTCTAAGTTTTAGTAAAATTAAGGGTAAAATAGTCAATATATAATTTTTTTAATAAAATAAATCAAAATGAGTAAATTTGTAATTTTTTTATTAGTTAAGAAAAAGGGATATATGCAATTACATTTTTTAGTTGGGTAATTATGCAATTAAAGAGTTTTTTAAAGAGAAATATACAATTGCCCCTTTAAATTATGAGATAAGCCTTAACTGAGAGCAAAGCAACCATGCTATATTAAGGATAAAGGTAATTAGGGATAAAGGTAACGTTTGCTTTCTTCTCATTCTTGTCACACTCTAAGTATGTTTATTATACTTTGAATTAAGAAAAAAATGGCAATTATCTGAAGTAGGGTTGTTCATGAGCCGAGCCGAGCCGAGCCAGGCCAAGCTCGGGCTCGGCTCGATTATAAACCGAGCTGGCTCGGCTCGGCTCGGATTTGAAACCGAGCTGAAAATCTAAGCTCGGGCTCGGCTTGGTTTTAAACCGAGCTAGCTCGACTCGGCTTGGTTTGGCTCGATTTTATAAAAAAAAACTAATATATACCTCTTAAAATTTAATAGCCTAAAATATTATTCAATAATTTAAAAGAATATATTCAAAATAAATTCAACCTAATACAATTCAAACCAAAATCAAGTTTAACAACGCAAAATAAGTTTTAATTTCAATAAAATACAATATTAGTTAATTAGTATGGTAACCAATCTTCAAATATGCCATAAATATAAAATTACAAACCTATATACATGTATATAATAATCAGTTTTTTTTGTAATATATTATAACGTATATAAAATTAAACTTATTATAAGTAAAATAATTCGAGCTAAACCGAGCCGAGCTCCAAAACGAGCCGAACCGAGCCAGCTCGGCTCGTTACTAGCCGAGCCGAGCTAGGCTCACTTTCTAACCGAGCCGAGCCGGCTCGGCTCACTTTTAAACCGAGCCAAATCGAGCGAGCTTTTTCCGAGCTAAATCCGAGCGAGCTTCGAGCGAGCTCCGAGCCGCGAGCTTTTTGAACAGCCCTAATCTGAAGTATAAATTGAACATAAATTAAGTATCCTTTTATGCAATTTACCCTTGATTTAAGTGACACGAAATATGATTGCAACTAAACTACCAAATTTATCAAACATAAATATTTTTTTCTTTAATACATGAATTGAAATTAAACTCTTTTTATGTTACTTAACTCGATTGATAACTATATGCTAATGGTGTATAAATTTTGTTAGTTTAAATGATAGCGATGGTTTATCTTAATATCTTTACCTTCTAGACTAAGGTGTTGAATATAAACTTCACGGGAAGGAAAAAAATACCTACTATGGCAACGGGTACAAGTAACTACAAAATTTTCAACAACAGAAAAATAAATTAATAACCCATAACATCACCCGTAGTTGGGGGTTTTTGGGCGTTTTTCCAAAAAAAAAAAAAAAACCCGACCCCACACGCCTTCCAACCGCCCCATGGGCGTTTTTTTTCATTTTTTTTTGATTTGACGTTCTTTTTTCCACGCCGTGTTCATTGTGTGTTGGCCAATCACCGGTATTTGATGGTTTTTTGTCCAATAACATTTTTTGATAGTTTTTTTATTTAATTCTATTACACCTCTTTTAACGTAATGCCCCACAATGCTCACATCCCCATGACGCCCATTTATGAAAAACGCCCCATAAGGCCCTATTGCTGACTGAACCGCCACATGGCGCAAAACACCAAAGAGTTGGAGCATTATTCACGTGTACCACTATACATGGTCTATCAGTTATAATCTACAACCAATATTTTACTTTTTATTTTTATGAAATCGTCAAAACATATTACGAAGACGATCTTTTATATATCTTACACGAGTTCACACAGTTATAAAATACATACTGAGAATACGGACACAACTATATAGGTTATATATTATATAAATTCATGGATGATTTTATGAATTGTTTATCACTTTAAAGTATTTCTATTGATCACGAGAAATTTCAATAGGATTATTTAGAAAATCAAGAACTGGTATGTACATTTGGTTATGAAAATGTACCCGAAAATAAAAGAAATATTATAAAGCTAGTTTGATCGAAACCCATTTTAACTAGCTTTTTTACCCCGCGCGTTGCGCGGGAATTTGAATGTTATTGGTTCGCTTCATTACACAGTTGGTAAAGTTTTGTAATTATGTTAAAAACGCCAATGCAGGTTCTCCATAGACGCCATTGGTTTCTTATAATTGTGTTGAAAAGAAATACTATGTTATGTTTTGTTTTCTATCATTGGTTTTCAACATTAATGTTTTTGTAATTATGTTAAATACGCCATTGATTACATAATATTATACTTGTTTTATGACCGTGCGTTGCCACGGGGATGTGAAGGGAATTAAGTCGGTATAAGTTAACTTCGTCACGATTTCGACAAATATTATAGCAAGCTTTAAATAAAATGTAAAAATAAAGTCGTAACATAACCAAAACGATATCTACATTTGTGCGATTCGATTAGAAAAAAAGCGACCACTAAACAGTTTCGATATTACTACATTTTTCATTTATCTCGATTTTTAATTTTTAGTATTTATATAAAACAAAACCTTGCAATTGTCATCTCCCTGAGTGATAAGTGGCTAAGAAAGGAGTT
This sequence comes from Helianthus tuberosus, assembly GCA_030545235.1. NCBI lineage: Eukaryota > Viridiplantae > Streptophyta > Magnoliopsida > Asterales > Asteraceae > Helianthus > Helianthus tuberosus. The sequence continues at coordinate 225,453,087 of CM060442.1, read as the reverse complement.
ATCCATAATTTGGTTGTCATATTCTAGCACAGACGTTAATATTCCGGACCATTAGTTACAGCTCAAAAACCAAAACTTGAACTTGCTGAACTGAAGCCCGAACCGCGGCTAACCCGAACTAAAATCTGAGAACTACCCACAATCTGAAACACCACTACTCCACCACCTGAAACACCACCAAAACTGAAACTGAACCATACTTGAATCTGACCCGAGCTCCCGAATCCTGACCCGAGAGCTCCTCCACTGTAGTGAACCCAAAATCAAAGCAAATTTAGACCCGAACATGAACGGAATAGAACCACTAACCTGAAACAGCAACCACCGCCACCGCTGTCGTCATCTCCGGCGGCTACAGCCGCCGTCGTGAAGATCCACCGCCATAGTCGTCGCCGCGGCGGCGCCGAAACCCTTCGCCGTCTCTCTCTCTTCTGCTCCTTCTCTCCGATCTCTTTCTCGTTCTACTCTCCGGAATAACCGGCCGGAGATCACCTCCAGTCGCCGGATTCAAGAGAGAAGGAGGGAGTGGTTTTGTGGTGTGGGTATTTGGGTCTTCTTGAAAGAGAGAATGAAGAAAATGAAGTTATGGTCCATGTTTGTGTGTGTTGGTTGCAGTAGAGATCAAGAGAGGAATAGTTTAGAGGATTAGGGTTTCTTCTAAGATGATGAAGTGTAGAGAAAAGAGGGAGGCAGTGTGGTGTGCGTGTTTTGTTTGGTCTGATGTTCCAAACATTGTGAATGATCAAAAGAAAATCAAACAGTGGTACAAATGTAAATATATAAAAAATGAGGGCTTCTTTGGCTACTGTAGCCAAGAAGCTACCCTAAATGTTATTATACTAGTAAATAGACCCGCGCTTCGCGGCGGGTTTCGCGATGGGCAAGTACGCTGCGTTAGGTATTGATACAAGCTATGGAGCAACATTAAATGACTTCTATTCATTTCAACAACACACGAACTAACTTCAACAACACACACTAAGGGGACTGAGGGTGGTACAAATTCCATCACTCACAATATCCAATCAAGTTCCGCCTTGTCATCAACCATTATTTCATCACTCACAACCTTTTTTAGTGGCGGCGGTCATCACTCACAACACCCAACAATAAGCCCCCACTCCCCCTCACATCCATTTATCACTCACACCCCATCACTCGTTGATTTTATCACGCCAAACATTCATCACTTGTTGAAAATCTAGTGGCGGTGGGAATTTGTAGAACTCCACGCGTGATAGAAGGTGCATCACGCACCACCCCGCCTCCCCTAATACTTGTTAACAACACCGATGTAAGTTATTAAGTAAATTTATGATATTTTGTTCAATCTGAACAGGCTAAAAGCTCATTAGCTGCTGTTGCACTTGCGCCAACTGTCAAGACAACTCTATTAGGTTTGAATTTTGCTTTGCATCCCCTCTTTTGCTCCATGAAACCTGCCATTGCCAAAAACAATCAAGTATTAACATATTCTTCAAGCATATCAAAGCTTACTTGATTTTCTATTAATATTATTATGTGTTTCATGATAAGTGTTTTCGTCATAAGCCTTTTGCTCAAAATTGTTAAAAACAAATACTCCGAAAACCGAACAAATTAGTACACCGGCAATTTATAACACTAAATTATGATTCAAGGGTTAAGAGGACAAACCTGATACCCAAGCAAAGCTCTGACACACTTGGACTTACATGCTAGTTGAAAATACTTCTGCGGGTATACGTTGAGATGTGTCGTAATAACATTTCTAATGTGTATCTCGGTGGTGCTTAAGTATACGTTGATACTCTTGCTACTTGACTAACCTTAATCACACTGGTACATGACTATCATGAACATAGTCATGTCATTTATTTTTCAGAAATGAGTATTACACATGACTGTAGACTATTTAATAGATAAGACATAGTTGCGTACCTGATTTATTTTCTAATAATACATCATAATCTCTTTCAAATTATCCAAAATTATCTTCAACTGTTAAAGAAGCACAGACTATGGTTAAACATCATGGTCGTATTCTACAATTTTCTCAAAATCATTATTTTTGTTCAGAGTATAACATAACTATTTGTATAAAAAGAACATAGCCGTGTTCTATAACTTTGTTAAAAATTACATTTTATTCAGAAAGTGCCATGATTATGTGCCTGGTAATGTTTTAAGACAAAAGACAATTATAATTGCGTTGCGATGTTGCCTTTATCAATAGTTCCTAACACAGAACCAAAATTCATTTCCTAGGTATCTAAGCTGAAAGAAACCAAAGTGGCTCACGCCGTCGCAAACAAAGCAATAGGGTTGGAACTTACCACACTGTCTGTACCTCAGTGTTCGCCAATCTACACCAAAACCGGACATGCACGACATATCTGACTCGCCGGAGTTCTGCTGGAACCCTAGGCGCTACCGGTAACATCGCCACCATCACAATATGCTTCGGTTTGAGTCCATCATCATTAACATCTAGTATTAACCACACCCGTCACTGGCCGAAAGAAGGGGGCGGAAGACAAAGACGGTCACCCAAACAGGGTGGCCGGCCGGAACCCTAGACAAAGACGATCACCGTAACAGGGTCGCTGAAACCACACCCGTCTATGGCTTCGATTCTCTCTCTCTCTCTCAACTGTTTTTCTTATCCTCTCCATTGACCTAAAAAGAAATAATGGTGTGGCAGTAGCGTAAATAAGAACCAAAAATTAGGCAATTATTTTACTGTTCCTAAGAATCGACGGTAAATGATATATAGAGTAATATAATGCACGCCATCGCAAATGTCTAGAAATTTCTCTTAAGGTAAATGAGTCATGCACCATCTACTTAATCAATGGTTCATTAATTAAACTAATTTGACTTGATACACATAAAGTAATGAACCACACAATATTAAAAAGATGAAGAAGAAAAGAAGATTACTTCGTTGAAGAAAACACTCAGTTTTAGAGAAATCATTCAAACTTGTTAGGGATTTGAACAAAGGAAACTCTCACCATGTGTCTTCAATCTAGAACATCTATATATAAACGAATTTACACATGTGTAAATGATAAACTTACACATGTATAAATTTTCTTTATTTACGAATACATGTAAACTCAAACGTTGGACTGATTTGAAAATTATAGAGGTAATAGTGTTTTTTATATGTTTCAAATAAGGTAATATCTCCTAAATTCAACCGATCCATTTTAAAATTATCCTAAAAATTCGGACATTCTAAAAATCTGGAAACATATAACTGCTACCAGAAATATATAACACTATATATATATAACACTGTATAACACTATGTAACACTATATAACACTATATATCCATCATAGACCTGCTAACAGAAATATATAACACTATAACACTATATAACACTATACACCCATCATAGACCTGCTACCAGAAAATATAACACTATAACACTATATAACACTATACATCCATCATAGACTGCTGCCAGAAAATATAACACTATAACACTGTATAAAAACCTTCATTCTGCATCCATCACTATATAACACTCTATAAAAACTTCATTCTGTGATCTTCAGAAATTATAATTGATTAACGATAAAAAAAAAACAAATTCGTATGTTAATTCGTATTCCTACAATAAAGGATGACGGTTATGGGAATTAATTTAGATTGAGGACACATGTCATCTTCACAATATTTTTTACACTTCTCACACTTTTGATTTAATGTACAAGATCTTTAATCTATATATTTATATATTTATTTTATTTAGAGAATACTTAAAAAGTTATGGGAAAGAAAGAACTACAAAAAAATACAGGTGACAATAGGAAAATATTGGAAGAATTAAAATAGTTTTTTAATTTCTGATATCTTTAATATACTTTATTACGTATATTTTTAAACTTATGCTATAAAGTATACAATTTTATTTTGAATATAGTATTGCTACACTAAAATGTTGATGTGTTGTTAATTGTAAGAGTGTGTCCAAATTTTGTTCAGCGTTTCAGTATCCACAAATCTTCATCGCGATTTCATGACGATTTTCTTAGTGACTTGCCATCAACGATCTCACCTGGGCAAATTTTATCAAGTTCTTAACTTTTATTTTTCGTGCACGATTCTCACTAGTTTTCATGATTCTGATTTTCCGCTCGTTAGTTTTCACGATTTTGATTTGCTGGCCGTTTGTTATGGTATTGTTCGCTTTTGGGGTTCAATGATGATACGAACCAACCGGTTGATAGATAATCCGTTGCGTGGATCAAACTCAAAAGAAATTAGCAAGAAGCAAGAGTAGCAATTTAGAGAGAATATTAGACATTCATAATTTTCATTCCTATCCTTTACTTCTAAAACTCCAGCCATTTATAAAGGCTTACAAACAGAAAATAAAGATAACATAAAGATCGTGGTCATGATGTAAACAACCACCCACTAACCTAAGATAAACAAACTTAGTAAACAACTAAAAGAAAACTACAATAATATCAAATAATATGCATGGTTGAATTGCAAACGTGGGTGCATTGAGAAATGGGGTTGGACCAGGGTAAGACACGTAACAATCCCTCCTGCTTAAAAAAATCCTTGTCCTCAAGGATGAACCCAAAAGGAACTTGGTGTTGAGTCATGGCGGCCGACACTCGGTTCGTCTGATATTCAGAGAAGTCGTGGCAAAGTGCCATGGTGGACGCCACACGGTTCTTCTAGGGGCATCCGAGCGAATCTTAGTAACACACCACGGAGGACGCCAATCACGTTTCCCGGTCGTGTGGTTTCCCTTCAAGGTCCGGTAAGGCCATTCGACTGTCGGAGGCCCTAGTAAAAGTTCAGCAATGGTGGGAGCTTGCTGTGGGGTTGATTTAGGAACAACAAGAGGACATATGGTGTTGTGTTGGAACTGGCATTCCAATTTTAGGATAGACGTTGTGGGTAAATGGACCCGTTCCGGGGCTGGTGTCGGTACAAACGGTGTGGGTGATGATGCCTGTTTCAGGGTTGTCAGTAAAGTAGGAGTTTGTGGTGTGAGTGCATCGGTTGGTGGTGGTGATGCGGCAGCGGGTGACGGTAGCGGTGTAGAAAAAATGGGTGAAGTTGCCCATCTCCGGGACTCGTTTTTGAGAAGATCGATCATCTCAGCAATCGTTGATATGATTTGATCCAACGACTCGTTCCATTCGTGAGCGTCCATGAGGGGATCAAGACCGCTCTGATACCAATTGATACGAACCTAATCGTTAACCAATTGATCCAAAGAAAATAGATAAGAACTTGAGAGAATTTAGAGATTTTTGGAAGTGACTAATTCATATTTTTCATTCACAATCGATTGCTAAAATGAGATATCCTTAAATAAGGATTACAAACACTAATTAAGAACATGGGATCATGGGTGCATATGCCCCACTACTACCTATTTTCTCTCACAATCCTCAACCTACTGACTAGGTAAAACCATGTGATTAAAAACAATAAACATAAAATTAATTAAAAGTAAAAACCTATTCTATTGGTAATTCGTGAGTACACATCAAATGATTATCACGATTCCGTATTGTTCGTTTGTGTGGTTTGATTATGTATTGTATTGTTCGAGAGTGTATTTGATCAGTATTCGATTGTTTGGTTTGATTCGATTTTGTGTGATTCAACGATTTCATGTGGTCGGATTCAACAATGCATTCATGTTGATTTTGTTATGTGTTTATAGGTTATTGCCGTCAGGTTGATTTTGTGTTAATTTGATTTCACAAAAAGGCATTAGAAAGCATCAAAAATCATATAATATTAAACCATTTATGTTCCAACATGTTAGCAGAGTTTTTGTTCCACAACTGTTATCAAACTAATATTCTAAGTTATCATATATTTTCACAATATTTTAATAACTGTTATTCGTTTTCTTTTCTTATCAGGACGCATCAGCTTAGCAAAGTATTAGAAATTGATTCAAATCAAGTCGACAAAATAGAATAGAAGAAATAGAAGTCAAAGAGTAGATTGAAAGAAAAAATGTTAATAGGTTAACCGAATAAAGAAATAAAAGAGAAAAAAAAAATATAGATAGATAGTTAAATTTGATAAACAAAAACTATTTTGGGAATTATTTTTCAAATCACCCATTTTGATAAATAATTTTTCCCACTTCACCCTTTTGGAAAAAAAACTCCATATTTAGACCATGTCTAGTGGGGCTTGAAACAAATGTCTCATCCTTGGGCATAAAGCAACACGTGGCCGACTAGTCAGCAAAAGGGCATTTGTTAAAAAAGGGTGTACTGGTATAATGCCCCATAATACCCCAACAATAATTACCCAATTATTATTTTTTTAGAAAAATAAAACAAGTAAATGAGTTGGAAATTCGTTATTGATAAAAAATAAAACAATCCGGCGTTTTAATCTACACTAGGGCTGTAAACGAGTCGAGCCGAGTCGAGCCAGGGTGGGGTCGAGCTCAAGCTCGAAATTAATTCAGGCAGTTAAACTTGGCTTGAGCTTTACGTCGGAGTTAAACAAGCCTAAGAACGAGCCGAGCCATGGGCCGAGCCGAGCTTAGCTCGAGCCGGGCTTTGTTACAAAATGAGCCAGCTTGGTTCACGTCATCTCAAATTGAGTTTTTTAGCTAGTTTTTCTCAAGCTTTTTTTGAGCGAGCTACAAATAAATGAGTTGGAAATTCGTTATTGATAAAAAAATAAAATAATCCGGCGTTTTAATCTACACGCCCAACCAAAAAAATGCAAAAAACGCCCAAGAGGGCGGTGCACGAGCGTTTTTGGGCATGAACGGGGCAAAAAAACACCCAATTTGGCTTCCACTATGAGTGGTCTTATAGGGTCACACGACTAAGTGTGCCAACCTGTTCAACTACACCAACTACATATGCGTAATTGTTGGTAATTGCGCGACTTGGGTCACCTGCGCCAAAGTTACGGTGAAGTTGTTCCTAAGTATACCAACACTCGGACCAACTACAAAACTCTATTACAAAAATCCTACCAACTATTACATCGTTTATCTACCAAGTTTTCGTCACAAAGTACCGCATCTACAAACTTTTTTTTTCTTTTCTTTTGGTTTAGCAATATGTAGGAATGTGAATGAGTCGGTCGAGCCCGGCTCCTTTAACTTAAAAGAGTTCAAGCACGATTTGTTTCAAACTACGTGTATAAAGCTTGAGTTTGGCTCTTATCTACAGTAGTTTTTAAAGGCCGAGTGTAGCTCATTTACTATTTATTAATTAATGTATCCAAACATGAGAATAGGCTTTTGATCACATTAATATCATAGGTCCGATCAATACAGTGACAATTCCGTATATATGTATCTATACAGAGAGAGACAGGGAACCAATACTTTCTTTTAATCTTAGATCAAAGCTGAAGCAAACTTTATTCTGGTATTTTAGAAAACTAAAATAAACACATTTAATAAGATTCTTTCTTATTTGACAAAATAAGATTGTATATAACTAACAAAAAGTTGAAACAAGATACTCCAATTTAATTGATAAACCATAGAAACCAAACTAGTCAAAAGAAATGACTAGATACACATATAATAATTAATATTACAACAGTATGGATGCACCGAAGTATAAGCCAATGAGCTTGATCAATTGACAGATGAAGAGGCACACTTAAAATGTAATGCATATTCACACTCCAAACACTTAAAAATCATCTTGTACTGTAATCGCCTACAACACTTACTGCACCTGCCATCGCTCTCAAGTCCTTGAACAAAGGCCAAGCGGTGTGAGTGATCTTTGATCTCAAGCGTTCCTCCAAATTTAACATTGAGAAACTTGTAGACGCATTTTTGATTTTTGGCATATGTATTTTGCTCACATTGAAGTATCAAGGGCACACAAGCAGCATGCATTGACTGGGCACATATACTGCAATGATAGAACCACTCCCAAGGGGTAAATTCATCCTCACATATTTCACAAAAGTATTTGCTAATATGATTCTCTGCTGGTTCGTATCTTAGGTTCAAAGGATGTTTATCGAACTTGTGTTTAATCACTCTAGGCAATAACAAAGCACACTCCACATGAATGTAGAAATTACAAGAAGGGCAATGAAATACCAGATTCCTCCCGTACACCAAATATCTGCATGCTTTGCAAAATTCTTCAGATTGCCGCGTATCTGAAGGTTTCACTATCGACAGGAGATGATTTGGATGAGCGTCATGTGTAATTTCTTTAGGTATGAATGCACAATTGATATCAACATAAAAATCACACATTATGCATCCATACGCGAAACCATAGGATGGTAACTCGCAAACGGCACATTCGAAGACACCAAAGAACTTACTAGCTGGTATTTTCGGCAGAAGAAAAAGAGTATGCTCAGGATGGCCCACGTATTCTTTTACTTCAGGCGGTAGTTTGGCACACCATTCATGAAGAACAAAACAATATTGTTCATCATCATATTGGCAACACATGTAAAAGGGTACCGTCATGATTGGTTTCACACACCCATCACATAACAGTTGAATTCTTTTCATGGGGTCATGCAGAGAAACACCAGCTGGTGTTTGCTTGTCGAAAAGGACGAGTGGGTGTTCATGGCTAGCATGGGTGAGCATCTCACCCTCATGTTGTTTGGAGTCCTCAATCAACTCATGTTGATTAGACATATAACGCTTCAGAAGATTGTCACCCTCATCTTGAAATGGACAATGGAGCAGATTCAGGTGTTCATCTTCTTTAAAATTTTTATAAGTTTTGCCAAGGCCTGATTAAAGATATACCTGGAATTAGATTAAGACACAAACTAAAAGAATTATAAAAACGAAGAAGAGAATGCTCACTTGTAGTTTGGAAGATGGACATAAACGGCTCTTTCTTTGAAGTCGCACAATCAACATGCACGTAATACAAACATTTATCGCATTTGTAAATCCACAAATGAGAATAGAATCTGCCACCACAAACTCTACATAAGGGATAGTATTTAGCTTCCCATTCGGAATATGGAAAGGAATAGGCAAGAGTAAGTGGATGAGAATGAGTGAAAGTCCCATCAGTATGATTTTGTATAAGTAATTTGGTAGGCAGCAAAGCACATTCCAGGTTGATTAAAAACCTAGGACAAGTGGTACAGTGAAAGAAGACCCCTTGATGTTTGTTACCACAAGCTACACAACCTGATACTATGGGCCAGGGCATTCGATCCAGTTGGTGAGGGTGACTATGGTGGTTTATCTTCCGCTCCAGCAAAGTAGCACAAATTATATCCATTCGAAAGTCGCAGTTACCACAGTAATACCTAGAAATATGTTGAAGAATGATTCAAACTGTTTGACCATGCACGTGCATGGGAAGCTGGCTTCTAGTTGTTAAGGGTTTTCCTGGTTTTCAGCAAGTATCTTTTGAATAAGTTAACGTTTGAAGTTGTTAGTAGGGTCCTAGTTTTCTGATTAGCCGTTTGTTTCTTTTCTATAAATAGCTTAGACTAGTTTCATTTATGTATGCACTTTACAATTCAATTAATAAGAGAAGCCAAGCATTTTGAGTATTATTATTTGTGAGTTCTGTGAGTTTGCATCTGATCCAACAGTGGTATCAGAGCCCTGTTCGTGCTTCTTTATATAATCTGAGTGTGTGAGGTCATCTTCTCAACCATTAATGGCTGAACAAGTGAATACCTTGTCCATGGCTCCTAGCCCAATCCCTATTTTCAAGGGAGAAGGCTATGAGTTCTGGAGTATTAGGATAAAAACTATTCTGAGATCTCGTGATCTGTGGGAATTGGTTGAGACTGGGGTAAATGAGGCAGATCCTGATCAAGCAAGACTAAGGTCCAGTAGGAAGAAGGATGCTCATGCTATGGCAGTCATTCAGCAAGCAGTCCATGACCAGTTATTTTCCAGGATCTCTGCAGCCTCTTCGGCAAAGGAGACTTGGGAGATTCTAAAGTTGGAGTTTCAAGGAGACTCTCAAGTGAAAGCAGTCAAGTTGCAGGGGCTTAGAAGGGATTTTGAGAATCTCTGTATGAAAGAAACTGAGTCAATTGGTGACTATTTCTCTAGAGTAATGAGGATTGTCAGTCAACAAAGATCATATGGTGAGATCATTGCTGACAAAACTGTGGTAGAAAAGATCCTCAGGAGTTTGACTCCAAAATTTGATTATGTGGTGCCTTCCATCGAAGTTTCCAATGATCTGTCCACTCTCACACCTGTGAGGTTGATGGGAACATTGCAATCACAGGAGGAGAGAATCAACAGCAGGAGTCAAGATAAAGTGGAGAGAACAGATGAACAAGCCCTGCAAGTTTTTCAAGACATGAACAGAAGCCCTCAGAATTATGGTAGAGGAAGAGGTAGAGGGTCTACAAGAGGAAGAGGTAGAGGGAGGACATTTGACAGAAGAGGTCCTCAATGTTACAATTGTCATAGATTTGGCCATGTGAAAAGGGACTGCTGGTACAGTGAAGATGGACATGCAAATGTAGCAGAAAATGAGGTTCAGGAAGATGGGAATACTGGAGAGGAACAACACTTGTTCATGGCTTATGTTCCTACTGATGAATATGCTCTTATGGCTGATGATCATTCCCATGGTAATAACTCCCACTCAAACTGTCTGTGGTTCCTGGATTCTGGATGTTCTAACCATATGACAGGTAACAAGTTCAGTTTTGTTGATTTAGATGAGACTTTTAAACTGAATGTCAAATTGGGTGATAAGAAAAACTTGGCTGTGGAAGGAAAAGGGACTGTTAAAATAGAGATAAAAAAATGGAGGGTACAGGTTATTAAATGATGTGTATTATGCACCTCATTTAGAATATAACTTGTTAAGTGTTGGGCAGTTAATGAGGAAGGGTTATTCATTGTTATTTGATGATGGCAAGTGCGTTATCAAAAACAAGTCAACAGGTGCCACCTTGATGACTATTATGGTAGCAAAGAACAATATGTTCTTAATGGATGCTGCTCATGCAGAATCCTCAACAAATTCTGCTCCTGCTCAGATTTGTGATGAAGAATCAAGATTGTGGCATTTGAGGTATGGCCATTATCATCTAAGTGCTTTAAAAACTTTGTATGATAAAAGAATGGTTCTTGGCTTACCAAAGTTGAAAGCATTTGAGGGATGTTCTGGCTGCATGTTTGGAAAACAAGCCAAAGCATCCTTCAATTCAAACTTGTGGAAAGCTAAGAAAAGGCTTGAACTTGTGTATGCTGATGTGTGTGGACCTATGCAAGTTCCAAGCATGGGTGGAAGCTATTATTATTTATTATTTGTTGATGATTACACCAGGATGTGTTGGGTGTATTTTATAAAAGAAAAGTCTGAAGTGTTTAGTAAGTTCAAAGTTTTTAAAGCCTTGGTAGAAAAGGATGCTGAGTGTCAAATAAAGACCTTAAAGACAGATAGAGGTGGTGAGTTTTGCTCCAATGAGTTCAACAGTTTTTGTGAATCAAATGGTATCGTTCATGAACTCACTCCTCCCTACACACCACAGCACAATGGTGTAGTAGAGAGGAAGAATAGGACAGTCATGGGGCTGGCAAGAAGCATGATTAAAGAAAAGCAAATGCCAAATTATTTTTGGGCTGAAGGGGTAGCAACAGCAGTATACTTGATCAATCTTGTAGGCACCAAATCCCTTAAAAACAAAACTCCTCATGAAGCTTGGTACAATGAAAGGCCCAAAGTTGATCATCTGAGGGTATTTGGGAGTCTTGCTTATGCTACTACACCTAGTCAAGGTCGTAGGAAGCTTGATGACAGGTCAGAAGCTGCTGTGTTTATTGGCTATGTTGGTGAAACGGATGGATACAGGCTGTATAATCCAAGGAGTAAAAAGGTTTATACCAGGAGAGATGTCAAGGTGCATGAAAACACAAAATGGGACTGGGGTGAAAAGATGGACAAGAAAAGTTATACTACTGCATTTATTGACCCATTCCCTGAAATGGAATATGTTGGAAATGCTGCTGAAGATGATGGAGGGTCTGCACCATCCTCACCTTTTACTGATAATAACAATGACAGTTCAAGCAATGAAACTGTGGGGACCAGTGGTGAAGGACCTTCAAGCCAAAGTTCATCACCATCTCCAAGACTAAAGTCTCTCAGTGATGTGTACCAATCTGCTAGGGAGGTACAAGTTGACTATGATACTAATACTTTAATTCATGATCTCTCTACTTGTCAGTTTGCTCTCAATATTAGTGATCCTATGAATTATCAAGAAGCTGTCAAAAGGTCTGAATGGAAAGCTGCCATGGTGGAAGAAATTCAAGCTATCGAAAAGAATAATACATGGGAGTTGGTAAGGCTGCCAGCGGGGAAGAACTTAGTTGGTTTAAAATGGATTTTCAAGACAAAAGTTGGGCAGAAGGGGGAGATTCTAAGATACAAAGCCAGGCTGGTTGTGAAAGGTTATTCTCAACAACAAGGGGTTGATTATCAAGAGACTTTTGCACCAGTAGCTAGATTTGAAACAATTAGAGTTGTGATTTCAGTTGCAGCTCAATTGGGTTGGGAACTACATCAGTTGGATGTAAAGTCTGCTTTTTTGAATGGTGATTTGACAGAAGAGATTTATGTACAACAACCTGAAGGTTTTGAGGTGAAAGGTTCTGAAGACAAGGTTTACAAATTGAGGAAAGCCTTGTATGGGCTCAAACAGGCTCCTAGAGCCTGGTATGCTAAGATTGACAGCCATTTTCTGAAGCATGGGTATAAAAGAAGTTATAATGAGCCAACTTTGTATGTTAAAAGGGAAGAATCAAATCATATTATCTATGTATGTATATATGTAGATGATATAATTTGCACTTCTTCTTCTTCTAAGCTCATTACTGAATTCAAAGAAAAGATGAAAAGTGAGTTTGAGATGTCTGATATGGGGTTACTGAAATATTTTTTGGGTCTTGAAATTACTCAAACTAGCACTGGAATATTCCTCTCACAAGAGAAATATGCCAAGTCCTTGCTTGCAAAGTTTGGTATGATTGGTTGCAAGACTGAGAAGGTTCCAATGCAAATGAATGAGAAGTTTAGAAATGATGATCAAGCAGAAAAAGCAAATGCAGTGGCATATAGAAGCTTGGTAGGTGGGTTAATTTATTTGACCCATTCAAGGCCTGATTTGGCCTATTCAGTTGGTATTGTGTCTAGATTCATGCAACTTCCTTCCAAAGTGCATTGGGGTGCAGCAAGGAGAATCCTTAGATATGTTGCTGGGACATTGAAGTTTGGTATATGGTACAAAAGAGGGACAAAAGTGAAGCTGGTGGGATTTTCTGATAGTGATTGGGCGAGTAGCATTGATGACAGGAAAAGCATCTCAGCTCATGTTTTTGGTCTTGGAAGTGGTTCAGTGACATGGAGTTCTAAGAAGCAAACTACTGTGGCTTTATCCAGCACAGAAGCAGAATATATATCTGCTACATCAGCTACTTGTCAAGCCATTTGGCTGAGAAGAATCTTGGAAGAATTGGAGTTACCACAAGGCAATGCAACTGTACTATTTTGTGACAATCAATCAGCCATCAAGTTGAGTAGAAATCCTATTCTGAACATTAACTCTAAGCACATTGAGTTGAAACATCATTTTGTTCGAGAAATGGTTGCAAATGGGGAAGTTGCTTTGGAGTTTTGCACTACAGATGAGCAGCTGGCAGACATACTGACAAAGGCTTTGACATGTGAGAAGTTTATGTGGCTGAGGAATGAACTTGGTGTTAAGGAGTTTGAATCAAGGGGGAGTGTTGAAGAATGATTCAAACTGTTTGACCATGCACGTGCATGGGAAGCTGGCTTCTAGTTGTTAAGGGTTTTCCTGGTTTTCAGCAAGTATCTTTTGAATAAGTTAACGTTTGAAGTTGTTAGTAGGGTCCTAGTTTTCTGATTAGCCGTTTGTTTCTTTTCTATAAATAGCTTAGACTAGTTTCATTTATGTATGCACTTTACAATTCAATTAATAAGAGAAGCCAAGCATTTTGAGTATTATTATTTGTGAGTTCTGTGAGTTTGCATCTGATCCAACAAAATACTCTTCTGCATAAGATTTCAGACCTGACACTTATACTCAGAATCACTTGAATAAAAAGAAAGATCATGGCCAGGATGTAACGGGTGATTTTGTAGCTTTCGGGGTAGCTCTGCACAGAATTTGTGCAATGAGTAGTTACAAGTCTTGCAGGAGTAGTAGCACATATGAAATGACCAGATCTGTTCCTTACAAAGGTTGCATTGACGGTCTTCCTCCACAAATTCAACTTCATCTTCAACTTCATCCTCATCCTCATCGTCCGCATTTTCATTTTTGTGATGCACCTGCTGCGGCAGATGCACAAGGTTGAGCGGATGCTCGTGATCAAAGTGATGGAGTGGGTCCATAGCAACTACATCAATAACATATTTATGTTACACAAAATCACTATTCGATAGAAGAGAAGAAGCCAAGAAGGTAGGTAAGGTGACCAACTGATGATCATATTTCTCTCCCGGTGAGTGCAGCGAGGGGGTTATTAGGTTTCGTAACTGGGCTTTTAAAAATTATAGATGTGGCCCAATTCTAAAGTAATAAATCCCTATTTGACATATTGTTTGGGCTTTCATTAACTCTCTAAAACATCAGCAACAGTAATTTCAACTTTTATTTTTTTTATTATTCATTACTTTCTTTAGTATAAAATTTATATAATTTAATTTGTTTGTTATTATTTTCATTAGATTTGATTACTGTAGTACCATTTCCAATGAATAGATTATTTAGTTTTATGTAAAAATCTATTTCTTACAATAAGCTTTCATTAAAAAAACTTAACAAAACATATATTGGTTGTTAAAATGTCTTGCTTATAGCAATCTAAAGCTGTAGTAATAATCATAATCATGGTTGTAAAAATCCCGACTATGTGTCGATTAATCACCGATTAATCCCCGACTAGTCGCCGATTAATTAAATTAATCCCGATTAATCCCCATAAATTCCGATTAATCCCCGATTAATCACTAGTCCCCACCGCGCCGCCCGACTAGCGACTAGCGATTACTACAACACTGATCATAATACGGGGTAGGATCAAATAAAAAGTTTATTTTGCCTAAGTAAGATAAGAATAAATCTTAACCTTACATACATATATACATACATATATATATATATACATATATATATACATATATATATATATATATATATATATATATGGTTAGTAACATTTGTGAACAACCCCCTTGATTTTGAATACTAGTGAACTGATCATAGCCCTTGATTATCAATACACAAGTGTAGATGACGAAAATACACTATTGTATACACTAGTATATTTTACGATTTGATGATGTAAATCAATGGCCAGAATTTGTTCACTTAGTTCACAAATACACTACAGTTCACTATAGAACCCCCCACCCTATATATACACACACATATTTACTTGTGATTAAAAATTACATTGCAACCCCCCAATAATAATAGTCTAGTTTCGCTACTGCTTAAGAAACATCTATTTGAACGTGAGACTAATTATAATATTTTGTGTGGGTTTAGGTGCATCAATGTTAGTAGGTGATGTCCATTTAATTATCCAAAATCGACATAATACGTGCACGTTGAACAACATCGAGTTGTTTTTTAGTATGTGCTTATGATAAAAGTGGGCAATTTCAATCATCTAAAATTATAGATATTCCTTCATACTCAAGAGAAACACACAAATCCGACGGGTAATAAGTAATCCCAATGGATATATTAGATACGCTTTTACATGCGTGCACATATATATATATATATATATATATATATATATATATATATAAAACAAAATCATAGTTTTATTTTTAATACAAAATAATAACTAAAGCAAACTCCCCCTTGATCGACAAATGAGCACCAAAAGTAAGCATATATAAAATAAAAGAGAGATACATACCAATTGAAGAATCCATCAAATTAATTTCCTTCTCAAATTGATAAGCAAGTTCAATATACCAATTTACAAACACCGATTATAAAGGAAAGAAAACTCACACTTTTCCCACGCACACCGATTCCTACGAATTTCCGACTAATGGTTAAAATGAAAACGAATTTCGTCGGAAATCTGTCAGAATTTTCCGACACTTCTCCTACGCAAATCCATCTGTCACTTTTTTGTCACTTTTTTTGTCACAAAACTAAGACCCTTTCTTATACGCAGAGTTTCGTAGGAAAAGTGTCGGCATTTTCATTCGTAGGAAATGCGTAGGAAATTTTGGTAGGAATAGTAGTAGTTTTCTAGTAGTAAGCATAGATAAAATAAAAGAGAGATACATACCAATTGAAGAATCCATCAAATTAATTTCCTTATGAGATCAATAAGCAAGTTCAATATACCAATTTACAAACACACTAATGCACACCATTTATAAAGGAAAGAAAAGTGGGATATCTTTGGTTACACTTAAGGCATCAACCATTTCATAAGAAATCTATCATTAACCCCACTCTTTGATTCCTTCCTTCCTCAGCATGCAACATGCATGCATATATACACTTTTTTATATTCCATTCTTGGATTACATGGAAAGGATATAAACTTAATTTGTTGTAAACTTGGAACCCATTAATTTTATTTTACACTGTTGTGTATAGCTGGGATGGTGTATGTAATTCGGGTCAATAGTACACTATATTATGCGGTTCTTGTAGTTTTCTGTTTAAAAAATGTTTGTTTAATGAACGGTTTGTTTAATGAACGGTGTGCGTGTTCTTTTATTGTTTTTGTTGTACATATATGTTCTTTTATTTTACTCTAAAGATTTCAACCATGGTTTATTTCAAGCTCTATTTCTAAGACTCGAGTTTCATTTGTTAATTTTGAAGTTCGGAGTTCAACTATCATGAGTCTAGAATATGAATATGCTTGTTCCACCACTATCATCTAGGGGATTTACCATAAATCATAAGCCCTTATCTTGTGATTGGGGTAAAGACAAATCTTACTTTTGTTGCAACAAGAGGTGCGGAAATCGGGTTATTTTTTTCAAAACCAGTTTCGGGTATATAAAACCGATTCCGAGTATGGTCTAAGCAGAGCCGGGCCCTGAGAATTCGTGTACCCTGTTCGAGCTTGAAAAAATATGTCCTTAGACCTTAACGAAATTGGGTATTGGACTCACTAAAGGTCTAAACCTAATACCAACATCAAAGGAATTAGGTTGGCAGATGATACAAGAATCTGTTGCAACTTACAACTTGACAAAAGGAAATCACAAAAAACGAAATCAAAATTGAGAATCAAACTTAATGTAAAAATGAAAACTTACAAAATAATATTATAACACATAATTTTAAAAAAAAACGAAGCTATGTTATAAGATGACAGGAAAGAGACTGGGTTTGAAATTCGTTTTAAAAAAGTTGTGGGCTTCTAACATGTACGGTATTAAGTGATGCATGTGGGATTGGCCGAAAGCATTTACCTGGTTGAAATAAAATACATTAATATTTTATTCAATCTTACAAAAATAAATTACACTGAAATTGTTAAAAAATATAAATTATTAATATTATGGACTCATTAGAAATGTGGTCGAGTTATCTTTTATAAATTTTAAATTGTGGGTTTTTGGGTAATGGGTAACTTTTAACCGCATAAAAATATAAACAGTTATATCTATGAACCTTATAGGTAATGAGTAACAACTACTTGAAGGGTATGTGATGGGGCACAAACAGTTTTATAATCAAGTTTAATTCTAGGATTGCTAAAACTCGTCCCATACCTTAAACGTTACCATCTTAATTACTTGCCGACATCTATTATATTGTAGTTTAACTATGAACATTTTAAGTTAAGTTAATTAACAATAAAAAAAGGTTAGTTTACAACTATATGATAATTATCATATAACAAGGTTTAAGTTACCCCAGACAAAAATTAACCTACAGTTATTATGTTAATAAAAAATCATCTTATGTTTAAATTGTTCAAACCAAACGACTACATTGTTAATTAAAAACAATATGAGTAGAACAATAAAGTAAATATATTCAAAGTTTGTTAGTGTTACTCCAACTTGCTTAACATAGGTAAAAAAAAATAAAAACAATAATGTTTAAAACTAGGTGACACATCGCACTACGCGGCGGGGTGTCTCGTAAGAAAGGTGGAGAGCGCATTTTGTACCATACTATCACATATACGACATAAAACAAAGAAGCTACATAGTCTGGTTTGTTACTAATGAAAAATGTTTTATTTCAAATACAATTCCGTTATTAATAAAATTTCTGTATGAACATTGAAAAAAATATTTAAAAAGATAACCTTATCGAATAATAACTTTAATATTGTTCAAATAAAAACATAGGTAAAATAATATTAGTTTATGATTTTTACTATAATTTAATTATTGTTGTGTTGGATTATCGATGTTGTTTGGTCGGAATCGATGTGGTTTGCCACGGTATTGGAACAGCACCGGACCCAAGAAAACACTCTATTTTTAATACTTTATTGTCAACTTACATCTCGTAAATGGATATAAATACAAATATTATAAAACTTATTGGGCTTACTATATTTTGTGTAGCATCAGAACTTTAGTAGAAAATTTAAATATAGTAAAAATAATAAACTAAAAACCATGTATAATATTAACTAAAGGCTTGGAAAAGGGTTAGGCGGAGAAAAAAAGAAAAAAAAAACCATGTACAAAAAGAAATCATACAACATTTGGAGTTCAACCTGTGACAATTCAAGAAAAAACTACAAACCAATAGAGGACAAGTTAACCACTTCAACAGCAAAGTTTCTATTATATATAATATTGAGAAAAGAACAACGGAAACAACAAAAACATCACCATATTGGGATCTTTACAGTAGAGAAAAATATAAAGAAAGTAAGTGCACCTCTATATTTATAGGTTCATATTCAACCCTCTATATTTTTTTGTGAGTGTGTAGATAAGAGAAAAAAAATAATAATAAAAAGGTGTTTGTGAGTAAGAATCAGACAGAGATAAAGAGTTGGATGTGAGATATTTTTAAAAAATTAATAAAATCTAAAGAAAAATGTGTTTTATATAGATGAAGATGGAGGCTCCCATGTGAACACTCTAATATAGATATATGTCGGTGGCTAAAAAACAAAGAAAAAAAGATAGTAGATGCCACATGGCATTCATCTATTGGCTTCACCACCCAGCTCAGCCAATTCTGAGAGAATATTGTATAATCCTTTTGAAAATGTAGGTTATATAATATATTTTAGTTATAACCAGTGAGATGAGAGTCACACATTACAACGGGAGGTGCGTGTTGTGGTGGGCAGTTCACTCACCATAGCAACGGAAACAGAAAATCTAAAAGATACAATCATATATCCTCAAAAAGTTTTCGGTCCATTGTTTTTATTTTATTTTATTAAATTTAGTTAGATAACGGAAGTAACGTTTACAAGATTATTACAAATTATTTAGTTAAGTTTAATTTAACTTAAATACGTAGAAAAAACTAAAATTAAAAAGAGCAAAAGAAAAGAGAAAAGAAAAAGGAAAAGAAATACGAGAAAAAGAAAAAGAGAAAAGGAAAAGAGAATATGGGTTTAAACGTTAGATAATAATGTGTATAGAGCAGGGACGGACCTACCCTTTGGTGTGGGTGGACGGACGAGCACACTCTTTGAAAAAAAAAATAGTGTTAATTTTCGTGTAAAATCTCGGCCGCACTCTTTGAAAATTTTCAACCGTTCTCTTAAAAAAAATCTTATAAATTTATAAAATCAAAAAAAAAAAAAAAAACTGTCAACACTGATTTTAACCCACTTTTACTTAACAAATTATTATTAACCCTATCAGTTTCACTAAACAATTTAGCCCAATAAAGGCAATAAAGAATCCATTGTAAGCTAGCTTGTAAACCAATGCCATATATGAATTAACCTAACCAAATTAATTTTGAAGTAAAATAAAACAACCTAACCCAAATCGCTCCTTCCAATTCTTTCTCCTGCTTGCTCTCTGTGATTCGTCAGCCCCACTACCCCAACGATCAGCGCCCAGTGACGGTAACAACAGCAATCTTCTCGCTGAAAAAAAAAAACAAATTCCGATCACCAAACTAACCAGAATCCGAAACTTAAAGATGTACCTTCAATTCATTTAGAGAAAATTTCACTTTTTGTCCTTTATGTTTGCACTGAATTTTGAAACGTGCCCTTTAAAACTTTTAGTTTCAATTTATGTCCAATAAACACATGTTTTGTATCACTTTATGTCCTTTCTACCAAACTGAGTTAATTTACTTAGTTAGGTTTATTTAATGCAAGGGTATAATTGTCATTTGAACCCTGATTGCAGCTGTGTCCCTTTATATTCTTCACAACGCATTTCACCGTCCGATCTCCGTCTCCGGTTATCTTCTCCGGCGACCATCGACACAATCGTTACAGACAACTTTTCTTCAACTCCAAACACCACAACCCCTTGCAACCTGCAACTCCTTCATCTTCTCCGACGGACTCCGACAACCTGCAACATCCACCGGTCATCTTCTCCGATCACCGCCGATAACACACCATCTTATCTTCTCCGTTCACATCATCATACAACGTTCGAAAACGATCTCCGCCTCCACCTCCAACGTCACCGTCATCATCTCCGGTAACCACCGCTACACCGGTCTTCATCACTGGCAGACACTAGTCATAATCACCATCGACCGCTTCCGGCGACCAACTAACCTCCACTGTTCATCATTCTTCCAACCACCACATCGTTCATCACCTTCATAACCATCACAGCCCTTCGTCTTTTATCACTTTCGTCACCAGACCTTCGTCTCCGGTATCGTTCCTCCCCGATCATTACTCACCCACCACCGCCGTCCTCCGTTCTTCTCTGACCACCGGCGCCATCTCCGCTCCATCGTTCTTCGAACTGAAACCACACTACTTCCGATCATCACCTCCGGTGGTCGTCACACCTTGTTTGTTGTCGGAAAAGTTGTTGGCGGCTGAATCTTAAGAATTAGGGTTTTGAACGTAAAAGACGACAACGTTTAGGTTTTTGTCGTTTAATCAATTTTAGTTTTAATAATAATAATAAGAGAAATTTTCACTTTTTGTCCTTTATGTTTTAAAATTCAGGGTTCAAATGACAATTATACCCTTGCATTAAATAAACCTAACTAAGTAAATTAACTCAGTTTGGTAGAAAGGACATAAAGTGATACAAAACATGTGTTTTTTGGACATAAATTGAAACTAAAAGTTTTAAAGGGCACGTTTTAAAATTCAGTGCAAACATAAAGGACAAAAAGTGAAATTTTCTCATTTATTTATGTTATTTTGTTGTTTTATGCAAGGTTGGAGAACTCGCTAGTCGCTAGTCGGCCGGTAAGGTGGGACTAGCGACTACTCGGGATTAACCAGGATTAATCGGATCGGGTTTTTTGTATGTAATTTTCAGTTTTAGGTAATTTTTATAGGTAAATATTTTAAATATACAAGATTAACCGAAGTGTCAACCTATCATGAGTAAGTTAACAGATAAGAACTTAGTGTCTAAGGCATATTAGGATTGTAGGGAGTTAGGGATCTCTAAACTAATTTAGGAATTAAATAATCACTTAATTAATTGTTTTATGAATTTAAGCAAAATGAGTTAAGTAAAGTTTATAAATTTATCTATTTAAAATAAACAAATTTAGGAGATTTAGAAGTTTAATAAGTGGTAAAAAAGTTTAAAAAAAAAATATTTATTTGAAATAATTGTTATCAGCTAAGTTTAGATTCTTTTTTTTTTATTTATATTGAAAATATAATAATTGCTAAAAGTTACAAAAGTTATAAAGTAAAGCACAAATGGTAGTTTAGAAAGATTATTTAATAAGAATATTTTTTTTTATCAATTTAAAGTCTTTTGCCTTATTTCATAACAATTAAACAGTTGATATGTTTCTAACGTTTATTATAAAAATGCTTTCTATTTTATTTATTTTAACAAAACACGAATAAACAATAAATTTTAAGATGGCATGAACTTGAGTTTGACACAATTCATTGACTTGAGCTTATTAGTTCCCCTCCTATTCCACCTAGAAACCCTAGTTCCATGATTCCCCAAATTTCAATTGTCCATGCCCCCTGTTAATAGTATTTGTCAGAGGGCTTTTGATTAGAATTCGAAAAAGACTAAACGAACACGAAAAATTGTACCTCTTGAGCTCGGTTGAACGGATTAGACGCGTTGGCCGGAGTTGTGTAATTACGGCGAACTTCAAATGAGCAGAAACAGGGAATTGAGAGGTTGTGGCGAGTTGAAAGGAGATCGAAGAGGCCCAGAGGACGTATTTATACTAATTGAAGTCGGTTAACGGATAGAATCGAGTTAAGATTTTCGGAGTTTGAAGCTTATCGGGTTATCATGAAGGGGCAGGTTATACGGGATAAATCTTGGGTAGAGAAAAGTTTGAAGTGGAGATAGAGATTAAAGCAAGTAAAACGGGTTTAAACGGATGCGTGGCGGTTCCCGGGTTGCCGGAATCTCGTCGGGAAGGACGGAGAATAAATTGTACGCGGGTGTTCTTTTTTTTTGAGTTAAATGTTTGGTTGGTCCCTGTGGTTTTTAAAAATTGCAGACTTGGTCCTAGTGGTTTACTAATTACACGTGTGGTCCCAAAACTTGTCAAAAATGCACTCGGTTGGTCCCCAGCCCTAACATCAGTTAAATTTCTCAGTTAAGTCCATGTTAAATGACCAAAATACCCTTGCTTATTAACAAAACGCACTGCATCATCTTCATCCCCATCATCATCTTCATCACCATCATCATTTGCATCTGCATCACCCTCAGCTGCTCCCACTCAAACAACCACCGTCGCCGCAACCCAAACAGAACCACCACGCCGTTGATTCAGGTCCGAATCTCTGTGACCATCCATGAACACCCGTGTCTGGCTCCGAACAACCAGACATCAGCGAGTATCCACCGCCGTCGATCACCGAGCTCCGTCTGTCTTTCTCTTTCTCTCACTTCAGTCTCTATCTCTCTCTCTCTGTCCCTCTCCGTCTCTCTGATCCGTCGCCGCCGTACGCCACCACAAAATGGTGGTGGCCGGCCGTTAAAAATCGAGGGAGAATAGGGTTGGTCTGGTGAATTTAAGATGAACAGGGTGGGGGTGTCTCACAGGAGAAACCCGTCGACCGATCAGCTGGAAATACGGCTGGAGCCGGAGAAGCTTGTCGGAGGGTGCTTGTCGGAGTTAAAGGGGTGTGCGACGGCTCGCCGGAATACGGCCAGTGCCAGAGAAGCTCATCAGAGAGAGTGGGGTGTCTAGTTTGTGTGTGTGCGGCTGGTCTGTTGCCTGCCTTAGGGTTATAAAATGAATTTATAGTAGGTGATGAAGATGATGATAGTGATGAAGATGCAGTGGGTTTGTTAATAAGGAAGGATATTTTGGTCATTTAACATTGACTTAACTGAGAAATTTAACTGATGTTAGGGCTGGGGACCAACCGAGTGCATTTTTGACAAGTTTTGGGACCACGCGTGTAATTAGTAAACCACTAGTACCAAGTCTGTAATTTTTGAAAACCACAGGGACCAACCAAGCATTTAACTCTTTTTTTTTCAAAACCTTTTAAAATGTACACATTCAGCCCCTGTGATTTTTTATGATTTACAAAAATGTTTAAAACTTGTTTCTCATTTGTTTACAACTTAAAAAGTGACAGCTTGCATGAACTTATTTTAGTTGGCTGGGAAGGAGAGCTTACATTAATAGATTTAAGAATATATCAGAGTAACTTATTTTTAATCCCGTTATTCCATCAAATACTAATCTAAAAAAAACTTTAGTCAATTTATATTTGAAGATACATATCCGAGGCTGGACATGATCCCTTGGGACGAACCGGACTCCACTTGAACGTACATCTCAGATATGTCCGTCCCCCCATGACTCCGAGGACGAACCTCCGTTCAAGTGCGTCCGGACGAATGACGTCATCTCAGTTGACCACTATAAATACCACATCAAGTACAAGGCCAAGTACGATTTTCTGAACCTTCGTCCTTATTTTCTCTCTCTACTTTCTCTCTCTACCAACACTTATCCTCACGCCGGAGGGTGGTCGCAGAGGGGCCCTCCCATTTCTGCGGCGAGCCTAACGATTTTCTGTTTTGCAGGACAATCCTCCAGCTCATTTACAAGATCCAAACCCTCGATTACAGGCTCCGGCCTAAACTCGATTCTTTGGTTCTTCAATTGGCGCCATCCGATTTCATAGCTCACAGTCCTTCACTTTGGTGAATTTATTGAGCAACGAACTGACCTATGGCGGCCTCGGGTTCTGCGAATCCGGGATCCATGGCTGTTAGAACGCAAACTACAGCATCGGCAAGCACTATTTCCACAGTCTCAGCTCCTTTAAGCTCGGGACCAGGAACAACTCTGCCATTCATATTAATTCCCACTTCGCAAGCATCAGAATTCGATGCGGAATTTCTTTCCAAAAATGCAAGTCTTCTGCGAAGATTAAAAGCTCAACAGGCTAGAGATGAACAGATCCTCGGTTTACGAACCAGGCTCTTTCATGATGAAACTCCGGTAAGGACTATGGGTCCTACGATATTCACCTCTCCTACTTTCTCCACAGTTGTTACTTCGGAAACTTATAATGGATATGTGCAGGGTTCCTCCAGACCATCTCCAGCAATGACAATACGAAATGAAATGCAAATGGAAGTAGTTAACGATCCGGAACTCACCAAGCCATATCACCCGGTTTCCATGACTGCTAAGTCCAAGTTCAGCGCCCGCATCACACACGCTAAGCTCCATCCGAAGCTCAAAATGCCAACCACAGTAAAGAAATATGATGGTACGACTGATCCGGATGATCACATGTTTGACTTCGAAGGGGCTGCACGTGTGGAACAGTGGCTGATGCCGGCATGGTGCTTCATGTTTGCACAAACTTTAACCGGGGCTGCTCGGGTGTGGTTTGATGCGTTGAACGAAGGAGAGATCAACGATTTTGAAGAATTCCGAAGGTTATTCCTCCAGAACTTCAGCCAACAAAGGCACTACTCCAAAGAAATCACCGAAGTTCACAACATCCGGAGGAAAGATGGGGAATCTTTGGATAGTTTCATTGACCGATTCAATCGAGAAAGTATGCAGATCAGTGGGGTGGTGGACCAATTAAGAATCTCCGGATTCTGTCATGGTGTCCGGAATAACCTGTTGGTCTAAAAGTTGCACGGAAATCTCCCAAAGACGATGGAAGTACTCATGGAGCGAGCCAGAGCTTTCGCCCGGGGAAAAACGCTTGTAATCCAGCACCGGAGTCAGATCATAAAATGTCCTCCTGGAAGAAAAATGGTGGGTCGGTATTTGATAAAACTCCGTCTGGAAGTAGGGGACGATCACACCCATACAGCAGAAATGATAGGCCTCAACGGGGAAGGAGTTCCGGATCAAGATTTTACAATCTATCGGACCTCTCCAAAACTCCTAGTGAAATCCTCAGTGCCGAAGGAGCAAACTTCCCCACCCCACCAAAACTCCGAAATTCAGGTGACAAGAACTCCAAGAAATATTGTGATTACCATCATGCACGAGGTCATAATACGGACGATTGCTGGTCCCTAAAGCAAGAAATAGAAAAAACAGTACGGTCTGGTAAGCTGTCACAGTTGGTAAAAGAAGTGAAAGAAGGAAAATCTTTAGGGAATTCGGCAGATAATCCGAACAATCAACCAGCAATTTGTATGATTAAGAAAGTGGATAACCAAGGCATTAAACGGTCCAATCAACATATGGCCGCTTGGATGCAACAACCGATTGCTTTCCCTCCAATTACCCCCGGAGAAATCAAAGACGGACCAATCATAGTGTCTGCAATAATAGAAGGCCACAAGGTCCGGAGAATTTATGTTGACAGCGGAAGTGCCACTGAGATCATGTACCAACAGTGTTTCCAACAATTGGCTCCGCAAACCAAAGCAAAACTGATACAAGTCTCTATGTCGTTAGTAAGCTTCTCCGGAGAGGTTGTACAGCCAATTGGGTAAATCACCCTACCAACAACGTTGGGAGGCGGAAACCTGGTCAGAACCGTCAACTTGACATACCTGGTGGTGGGAGCACGATCCGTCTACAACGTCATACTAGGGAGGCCAGGGATGTGCGCCTTCGGTATTATCAGTTCTACCATTCATGGGTCTTTGAAGTTTCCCACCGAAGCAGGAGTAGCAACTTTACACTCCGAATCAACAATGTGCGTAGCTGAAACACGACAAAGCGAGGGTAATGTGCAACCTTTGGCCCTCCATACAGAGGAATGGGCTATACATCCACATTTTCCGGAGCAAAAAATTGCCGTTGGGGCTCAGCTCCCTGAACGTACCAAAAAAACGGCTATGGAAGCTTCTGTCTAGTTCGCTTGACGTATTTGCATGGCAAACTTCTGACATGGTCGGAGTTCCTCGGTGTTTGGCCGAACACAAGTTGAAAGTATCACATTCGGCAAAGCCAGTCGCTCAAAGAAAAAGAAACATGGCTCCAGCTCGTCACAAAGCCATCTCCGAGGATGTACAGAAACTGCTAAGCGCTGGAATTATCAGGGAAGTGCGGTATCAAACATGGGTTTCCAACCCGGTGATGGTAACGAAGAAAGATAAAACTTGGAGAATGTGCGTCGATTTTTCGGATCTGAACATTGCATGTCCGAAGGATTGTTACCCTCTGCCGGAGATCGATTTAAAGATTGATTCTATTTCCAGCTTTCGCCTTAAATGCTTTTTGGACGCATATAAAGGTTACCACCAAATCCAGATGGCTTTGGAAGACGAGGATAAGACGGCGTTCGTAACAAATGAAGGTCTCTTCTGTTATACCAAAATGCCGTTCGGATTAAAAAACGCCGGAGCAACGTACCAGAGGTTGATGGACAAGGCGTTCAAAGATCAGATTGGAAGGAACTTAGAGATTTACGTGGACGATTTGGTCATCAAAAGTCAAGCCGAAGATAACATGATCGATGACATACTCGAAACCTTTACTAGGCTTCGGAGTATCAACCTCAAGCTTAATCCCAAAAAATGTTCTTTTGGTTTAGAAGAAGGGAAGTTTCTGGGAGTATGGATAACTCAATCCGGAATCCAGGCACACCCGGATAAGATCAAAGCGGTAATCTCCATGCAACCTCCTAAAACGGTCAAGGAAATTCAATCACTGAATGGCAAGTTGGTAGCTCTCCATCGCTTCGTCTCAAAAGCGGCCGACCGAACTATTCCCTTCATGAATATATTGAAAAAACGAACTGGAAAGGGTCATATAGAATGGACAGCGGAGGCTGATTCAGCATTCCAAGAGTTGAAAGTTTGTCTTGGTCTTTACCCACTCTGACCGCTCCAGTCACCGGAGAAACCGTCACTGTTTATCTCTCCGCTTCACATTTCGCCATCAGTGCAGTACTTGTGGTGCACCGGAACCAAGCACAAATACCGGATTACTATGTAAGCCGCATCCTAAAAGATTATGAAACTCGGTACCCGATGATTGAAAAATTGGAACTTGCATTGGTACATGCATCCAGACGTTTCCGAAGGTATTTTTAGGCTTTCAATATAGAAGTACAGACTGACCTTCAAATTCAGCAAATTCTTAGAAAGCCGGAGGTCTCCGGACGTCTCACTAAATGGGCAATCGAGCTCAGCGCTTTCGATATTACCTACCGAACGAGAGGTTCGGTAAAGGGTCAGGCTGTGGCAGATTTTCTTACGGAGGTGCCAACCGGGGAAAGCACCAAAGAAAAGTCCACCCTCCCGAGGGTATGGAACTTGTATTCGGACGGAGCCTCCAGTAAAGAAGGATCGGGAGCGGGTTTGATTTTGATAGATCCGGAAGGAATAGAATATACTTATGCTCTACGCTTTCAGTTTAAAACTTCAAACAATGAAGCAGAATATGAGGCCCTCCTCGCGGGACTCCAAACCGCAGCTAAGGCTGGTGCAACCTCCGTGCTGGCTCATGTTGATTCATTGCTAGTCGCCAATCAGGTTAGCGGAGAGTATGAGGCACGGGAAGAAAACATGACCCGGTATCTAAGTCAAGTCAACAGTTTAATCTCCTCGTTCGACTCTTGCAAAATAGTTCACATACCACGGAGTAAGAACAAAAAGGCGGATGCTCTAAGCAAGCTTGCGTCCGTAGCATTTTGTCACTTATCCAAAGAAGTGTTGGTCGAAACTTTGCAAGCCCCGACCATCCAACATACGGAGTCCGTTATGTCAATCTCCGTACAGGAGAAATCATGGATGACCCCGATCTTAGACTATTTGAAAGATGGCACACTCCCAGAGGAAAAAGCTCAAGCTCGGAAGCTAAAGGTAAATGCATTACAGTATTAGGTTCACAATGGGAAACTCTATCGAAAGACCTTTTTAGGTCCACTTCTAAAATGCCTAACTCCGGAGGATGCCAGCTATGTCATAAGAGAAATTCAGTGGGGGATATGCGGCATCCACTCCGGACCGAGGATGGTCGTAGCCAAAGCCATGAACGCCGGATATTTCTGGTCGGGCATGCATCAAAGCGTTGTCAATGAATTGCAAGCATGTGAAGATTGTCAGCGGCATGCTCCCATCAGTCACCGAGCTAAAAATAATCTCGTCCCTGTAACTTCGGCATGGCCATTTCAGAAGTGGGGGATTGACATCGTCGGTCCTTTCCCTGTTTCCATCGGAGGAGTGAGGTTCTTGTTGGTAGCCATCGATTACTTTACAAAGTGGATTGAGGCCAAACCTCTCCGAACTATCACTGGGGATCAAGTGCTGAGATTCGTTTGGGAAAACATAGTGTGCAGATACGGAATGCCGCTCTGTATAATCAGTGACAATGGGAAACAGTTTGCAGAAAAACCATTCAAAACTTGGTGCGAAAGGATGCACATTGAACAAAATTTTTCCTCGGTAGCCCATCCCCAGGCCAATGGGCAGGTAGAAAGAGCCAACCGCAGTATTGTGGAGGGCATAAAAAAGCGTCTGGGGAAAGAAAGCGTTTCTTGGGCAGATGAACTTTCGCACGTCCTTTGGGCTCACCGGATAATGCCAAAAACAAGCACGAGGGAAACTCCTTTCAGCTTAACGTACGGTACGAAAGCGGTCATTCCCGCCGAAGTAGGGATACCTACCCCTCGCATGGTACAAAATCAAGAAGTGAACGAACAAGAACTCTGCCTGAACCTCGACTTGGTCGAAGAAAGAAGAGAACTAGCGGCTATCCGGGAAGTAAAGTACAAAAAAGAGTTGGAAAAACATTACAACTCAAAAGTGAAAGAGGTCCGGTTCAAGGTTGGAGATTACGTTATGCGAAGTAACGAGGCAAGTCTGGCTGAGGGTACGGGGAAAATGGCTCCGAAGTGGGAAGGCCCTTATCAAATTAATACTGCGGGAAAAGATGGTGCTTACACGCTCAGCAGGATGGATGGAACCCTCGTCCCTCACACCTGGAATGGAACACACCTCAAGAAATGTTTTCTTTGAAAAACTTCATGATGTTTCAAAATAAACTTGTAATACGGAGGCTACGACCCCCGTCATCTTTACTTTTCCTGTAATGCGGATGGTTTTACCCGCACAAAACAATCTTATATTTCCAAGAACCGCGGAGGGTTTTACCCGCGGATTACTTTAAATGTTTTTACCATGTGTTAACCGGAGACGTATACTCCGGATAGATTAAATAGAATGCTAAAAATTTCTATCATCAACAAAAAGTTGCAACACAAAAAATATCATCGGCTGAATCAGGGATACCAGCCCTAAAAGGGTAAGCATGAACTGGCATCGTTTGTATTTTTTCCTTCATTTAAAAATTATCCTAAAATGTAAAAAACAAATCGGATCCGTACCTTAAAAAGAACGTTCTAAAAGCAGAAAAATGTAAACACAAAAAGCATGGACGCATGCACGGCAAAGTGATTACATCAAAATTGACCAGATTAATATAATCGGAAATTACAAAAACTGTCACACCCCGAATTTCCACGTGTCACCGGTGGGCCCGGTGGGGAGTATCGTGACGTCATGGTTGGCAACATAATAGTCAAACAACACAATATTATTAAGCACAGCGGAAGCAATTGAAAATATAATACAACCGAATTTATTATTGTAATATCAACTGTCACAATATTCGGAGGTTTATCCACAGAAGGACCGAACATAAAATGGAAACAATAGTTCAACAGACTTCAGGCATCTTAAGCTTGCGAGACTCTTTATTGATGCTAAGGAGACAATCCAGCCAATTACGTTTAGTACCTGCATTTAGTCTTTTTGGGAAAATACGTCAGTTTACACTGGTAAATACAATCAACTGACTCATTTTGGAAAATGATTTAAAAATTGGTTTGGATGCACATGGCATAAATGTTTTATAATTTTGATTAAAACGCACAGAGGCAAGATTAATCTTTTTAACTTGGGAGAATTATTTAATATTATAATCTTGTGAACGAATTACATGTTACTTATGCGTTCAGTAGCCCGGATCTAGTCCGGGTTAAAGATCAATAGACACACCACGTTATTGAGTTATACACTGACAGGTGTACGTCTACACCCCGTGCTCAGGTCGTGGCCAATCTCGTAAGATGATGCCAAGGATATCCGGGACATGGTCATTAACCCCCCAAAGGCTGTAAAGTAAACAAGACTGTTTAAACGAGCCGATCAAATTATTCAACTACCCACTTAATGTGGAGATTTGATGCCCGATCAAGCGGTATGCTATATACCGTAACCCAAGCCCGTATAGGGAAAAAAAGTTAAAAGTATTTACCTGATGCAAAGTATAAATCACAATAAGCAAAATGCACGTAGCTTTTACTGGTTCTCCTAATCTGGAACGAAGGTTTAATATAACCTATTAGAATACTAACGGGTCTTTTATTAAGCTTAAGCTTAGACCGGCTAGTTTCAAAGATACGGTTCGTACGCACGATTAAGCGAAGACCGGATAGAATGTGATTTAGACCCGAAAAGTTCAGAGACTTGTTTAATATGGGTTTATTATTCACATTCTGGATTTTGAGATGAAACCGATAAGGTTTGACCCGTGTCGGTTAATTTATGTAAACTTGTTACATAAACCGAACCGAACGCGTAAAATGCGTAACGGGTATCCGCAAGAGCCATATACAGGTTTCCTAAGTTAATATGCTTCAAATATGTTGTAACATCAGTAGGATGTCTTTCATTATGCCCCGAACTAATTTAAACACAAACTATGCCCCGTAGGGGTAGTTTGGTCATTTTAAAGTTTGTAAAAGCGTTTAGATGTTTAACTGAGTTACAGGTCTGATGTAAACAGCAAACATACTCAATTTGATATGTTATATCAGTAGGCTAAAGCATATATGTGAAATTTATCATTTTTAACCAAACTATGCCCCGTAGGGGTATTTTGGTAATTTCACATAAGCCGAAAAGCTCAACACTGAGGTATGAGTTTATCAACCTTTGCTTACTGTTAAAATATCATAATTTGCCTCATATATCAGTAGATATCAACCCGGGTATGTCTAATATAATTTTAATACATACTATGCGTTAAAAACGCTAAATAAGGCGATTAAAGGCCATTTCCGGGTTCGATACTTAAATCTGATATTTTTATATTTCCAGAAGGCTTAAAATAATTTATTTATCAAATGTGATCAGTAGCAAAAGGTTTGGAGTCGTTTAGATAAGTAAAACTCATTTTATGGCCCGTAAAGGCAAAACCGACAATTACCGGATTAAGCCTACGACTACTAGTTATGCTCAGCCTAAAATTAATTAAAAATATTTAAAAATCCCAAAATAATATATTACATCAGTGGGTATTAAGTTTGATACCAAAAAGTAGGCTTAACTAGGCTATACGCTAATTATGCCGTTTAATTAACATAAAGCTTTAAATTTGCGATATTGAGCATAACTCTTAATCTACAAGTCTAACTGATGTCAAACTTTGCATATAAGTTTATATATCAGTAACTAAGGTTTCTACACTTTTACATTTTCATAAATCACGTTTTAAGGTAATAAGGGCATAACGGTCAACATATGAGCAATTAACGGAAATATGCATATTAATTGGATAACTAGTGAACCAAGGTGTATAATCACAGAGGGTTGTTCTAACATGTAACCTAATCCAATTTAAGCTCTGAGGCATTTCCAAAACATGCCAAAACGGGTCAGAACTGAAAGTCAAAGTGAAAGTCAAACTATGCGACTTTCGGTTCCGAACCGGGTCTAAACAGGAAATAGTCGGGTTGAACATGTTTAGACATATTCTTACACTAATTACTAAGTTATAACAATGATCAAACAGGCTGTATATGTTCTAGATAGCTAATTATGCATAAATGACATTTTAAGCATCCTGTTGACTTTTTAATTATAAGTTTGACCCGACTTTTGACCTGGTTAGAGTGGTGATCAGGGGAAACCCTTTTGAGGTTTTATTACCCACATAAATACCAATCTATAACTACTTTTAATTCGAGATATGACTGAGCCATTATTGACTAATCTCGAGGTCAAACCGTAATTACGACGGTTTGACTTTTAGCTAATTAAACAAGCTAAACTCAATTAAAGAAGGACTAGTAGACTTACAAGAGTCCTATGCACGACTTAAGATCACTTGGACCTGCTTGAGAGCTCCAGAATTGATCCAAGAATGCAGGAAATGGTGTGTGGAACATTGTTGCACTACATGGCCTTATATAGTGGATTTAGGCACCACAATTAGTTGACAACTAAGCCTACTACTGCCCACAACCTTCCAACATGTGTCACTAGTGTCTAGGGGTCGTTTAGGGGCCTCTTGGAAGGGTTTAGATGCATTACAAGTCGTTTAGAAGGCTGAACAGGCAGCCAGCACGTTTTTCTGCATCTGGGCGTCCCAGGCGGCCCGCCTTGCGTTTTAACAATTCCCACGCGGGCCGCGTGGCCCTTAAAATCAGAATTTTCTATTTTTGTTATTTTGCAACTTGACCTTTGGCTTCACGAATGGGCAACCAAGGTTATTTCTTGCATTTTGACCCCCTTATATTTACCCACAAGGGCTTTAGGACTTATACCCATTTTTCCAAGTCCCTGGACACTTCCGGTTAACCCGAAAAGTCAAAATTTTCAATGTTAACGCTTTAACCCCTCGCACACGAATTTGATCATAACTTTCTCATACGATAACGAAACTTTGTGAAATTTATATCGCGCATTCTAGTGAGCATAATTAACAGTTACAAAGCTTCGGGTTTGTCAAAAGGTCACTCAGAGGTATATCTTTAACATGTTGACACATTTAACCCCTGTGGTTTGTAATCTCTCACTTTTAGCTTCGTATGATCCATGATTTATTCGTTTGATGTTATAAACATCATGTAGGGTTATTATGAAGTATATTTATTCACTTTTGACATTTAGAATCCGTATAATCACATACTTTCCATGTTTGTCAACTTTAGTCCTTTTATAATATTCTTTCACACGTTCAAACTTTATGACACGTGTCAACACATTATAGGACGTGAATTCTCGAGGTGTTACAAAAACCATTTACATGTTAAAAGGATAATTGTCATGAACACAAGTATGGTAAGAACATCATTACATTCCAAATAAAAAATAAGGTGCATACCCCAAAGTGCCGGGTATGTCCACCTCCTAAAAAGAGTTAAAACTAAAAACTTCCAAGGTGCATACCCCAAGAAGCCGGGCATGTCCACCTCATTCCTTCGAAGACTCTCCGCTTGCAAAGAAAAGAGCGTCCTTAATCTTGGAAAGTGGTTCGTTGACATGCTTCGGAAGATCTTCCACTACCGGAAAGGTAAGAGTATCAAAACAAGCAATTGCCACATTTAGCTCCTCTGCCGCATTTCGGTTCAGCATCGGAACATCAGCATAAGGAGTTTTTTTCTTCAAGGCATGGAGATAGCCATTATGAAGACCGGAGTTGACACCCATGGCGCTCATCGCGTTATTAACAGCAGCTACAGCGGCGGTCATCTCCGGACCTTTATGAATATTTTTAGCAAGAAGCTTGGCTCCTTCCGAAAGCATCCAAGTCTTGGTCGCCTGGAGATCCTCTACCGTAGCTTTCAAAGAAGCATTCTCCGCCTCAATCTCATCTTCGCGCCCTTTCATCTCTTCAATCTGAGCTTTCAAATCAGCTTCCCCTGATTTAAGCACATCCCGCTCTGACCAAAGTGTTAGAAAGAAATAGTAAAATAAAAAAAAAGTGATTTAAGCTAAGCAAGGTACGTACCGGCCATCATGTTCACGTAGACCAGACGAGCGTTCGAAAAAGACTCTTCCATCTTCGCCAAGACCGCTTTATGCTCTTCGTCCTTCTTCTTCATAGATTCAGAAAAATTCTTTAACTCATCCGACACCCTATCACGATCTTCCGCCGCAGAGGCCGCAGCTGCTTGGGCTGACTGATTCTGAGTAATCAAGGACTTAACCTTTTCTTGTTGAGCCTGAAGGTCTTGAGTAAGCCGCGCAATCTTTTTCTCCATATCCGGAGTCCCCCGAATCTTGCGTTTCAAGGAGCGAGTTTCCTTTTCCAAATTTTCCCTCACTGACTCCGCTTCGACCCACCTCCGGTAAAGCTCCATCACAAAGATGTTCGACTGAGCTTGATTAGTCAGAACCATGCCAACCAGATCTTGGTTTTTCAATTTTCGGCTCCTGGCATGGTCCAACGGAGTATTGATATTAAAGAGAAAAGTTCTGGCAACAAGTTCATCCATTACTGAATCTTTATTCCGGATATCCCAATCCGGAATGAACTTCTCCTCAGCCGTTGACGGGTCGATCTCCATATCATCCGAGAATGCATCTGCATATCGAAAAAAGGACATCAACTCAGGTCCGAACCAAGATGAAGGAAGAGAAGACACTTGGTCTTCCTCGTCATCAATCAAACGGTCCGGACCCAAAGACGAGTCCAAAATCGTACCTGAGAAAGTCACCACTTTCGGTTCGCTATGAGTTTTTTCCTTCTCCTTGCCCGTAGTTTCTGGGATCTCCGTCTCCATACTCTCCACTTCACTAGTAGGAAGAAAACCACCAGAAAAAATAGGGGTTGGTTCAGATCGAGCCCGCGCGGCCTCCTCCCTAGAAAATTTGCCGCCGGTAAGGTGCTCATCCAGCTCAAACATCACGTCACCACCAGATTGAGAGGAACTTTTCTTAACCTTCTTCGTCCTCGGCATCGGAAGAGGATCAGGAGAGCGGATCTGTACAGGCTCAGTTTTCCTCTTACGAACAAGAGCTTGCTGATCTACCTCATGTATAACACCTTTGCTTTTCAAAGAAGCAGAAGAGGGACGGTACTGAAGGGCTTCGTCCAAACTACGAACCTCCGGATCATTGTCCACGTCGTCTAAAATCGATTTCTTACCAGCCTGAGATCCGGAGGAACCAGCAACACCTTTTGTAGGCGTTGGAATGGAAGAAGTAGCTTCTGCATCGGTTTATTCAGATGCATTTTGGGGAATTACTGGCCGGATCTCTTGAGCAGAAGGAGCCACTTGCTTCATTAGAGGAACTTCATCTTCGCCTTGATCTTCATAATCAAAATCAAGAGCGTCAAAGCTAGGAACCTTCAGAGCATCCCTAAGAGACATTATGGCACCTGCGTTATCAAAATAAAAAAAGAAGTTAGTAAAATAGCAAAAGGAAAAGCGCCGAAGGGGAGGTAAAGGGCCGGAACTTACGATCACGCTTTCTGCGAATAACCGGCCAATTCCTATCCCCTTGGCTCCAAGAAAAACAGAGTCGACCCAGTAAAAGAAAATGCTCTTGAAGGGGACGGATTGGGGACTTGTGCTCAATTAAGGCACGATCCAGTTCTTGGTCGAAGACGAAGTCTTCGCCTAGATCGAAGTGTCACGGCCCCCGACCCCCCTGGACGGAATCGGAAGCCGCGAACAGCCCAGTGGTACCGGTGATTTAATTTTATAAAATATTGCAGCGGAAATTTCATCAGGACCGTGAGTTAGGAAAAATATCAGAGTTTAGAAACACCGGATTTTTATTTATTAAATAGATGAGATAAACCCATGTTTTTACAAAGGTAGCTTTAATAAGATAAATTTGTTTACATAAAACAATATTTCTTAATTTGATTTATTTAATAAAATAAGCCACTTCTTGAAGCCTTTCAGTGTCGTATCCAGCTCTTATTCCAATCTACTGTAATTACCTGAAAAATGTTTGAAAAAGGTTTTGTCAGTGGAAATACTGAGTGAGTTCATTCCATTTTTATAAAATATATTGTTATACCTTACAGCATTAAGGTTTTTATATTTATTTATATTTACCCAACTCAATCAGTATTTGTCACATGGTGGTAGTTCCGATGTGACAGTAGTCATATAACTCATTGGTTCACTTTAGTCCAATAGTGAATTTATCAAGTAATTATATTTTACTATTATTCAATTTATCTGTCACTAGGCGATTCCGGTGACGGTGATCATATCACTGTTGATCATTCTTTCAACTAGTGATTCTGGTCATATCACTGTTGATCATTCTTTCAACTAGTGATTCTAGTCATGACACTGTTGATCATTTTCTCAACTAGTGACTCTGGACTTAGTTGTGTCCGGTGACATTACTTTGTCAAATATATTACTTATGGCACAAAACCATTCAATCCAGAAAATGACATATATCATTTTATGTCAAACTATTATTACTTATCAAATATAATATGTTAATTAAATATTTGTAATATCATTATTTGATATATTAACGTGACTAACAATATAATCTTCGTATAGTAGAATACATTATACTTGACTATTTTATTATGGTATACACTTTTTAGATTTATTTCAAACATAAATTTATTAACGATTTAATGTTAAAATAATATTAGTTATAGGTTATGGCTACTGAGGCATAATTCTCACTGTGATTGTGGTCATGCTATTATTAGCTATCTTCCTGTCTAATAGTAATGAGGATCAAATAATGTATAAAACCTCCTATACCAGCAGTTATTATAGAATATAAAAATTTAATCACTGTAAGTATAACAGGTAAACCTTTATGATTTTGGAAAGCATTTGTAAATATAATTATATCACAAAAAGGTGATAAAAGAGAATGGACTCACAAACGGTGAGAAAAGATAAATGAACTCACATTGCAGATTTCTACGGGCAAAGCTTAGTTTACAGATAAGCCTTGATATATTGCAGATTTATACAGGCAGAGCTTCGCCTATTAATTAGCCTTGTAACCTAGTGCACACGAACTAGGTAAGTAACTTAATACAGCATTTACGATAACTCACGAGATCAACCCTCACAACGAATGACAAAGTGCTATGCTTAAACATCCATCGAATTAACGATTAATGACAAAGCATCACCCTAATGTGGGCAGCACTTAAACATCCATTGAGTACATTGATCGATCGGACAATGAATCGTAGCAGCGATCGAGTTAATACCCTGTTTGCGGCAGCACCCCGCTATACTAATTAGTGATTCGTGTGTGTTTTGAGAGTATTTGGACGATATCTCCGGGCCTGAGTTGAATTTTATCGTCGAACGAATGCACAGAAGCCAGTCCCAAAGCCTGCTATTTATACCCGAAAATTTTCATTGCTTGCGCACCGTAAGCCCAAATCCCTTACGGTGCGCAAGGGACTCAAAGTGGCCATATGCTTGCCGCGTGTGTTTGGAGTTCAGGTGAGTCGACGAAATTATTAAATTCGATTTTTATAATAATTTATAAGGATAATCGTTGAGTAGAAAATACCCCCCTGAGTTTTAGGGGCCCTGATCCTGATTCTGATTGTTTTGAAATTTGTAGGGTTTGTGCAGAATCACTTGGGTGTCTCAATTAGGTTTTCCTATTGAATAAAATAATAAAATAAATAGGACTTTTTATGAGGGTTGTTACATTCTCCCCACCTTAATAAAAATCTCGTCCTCGAGATTTGGGTTACGATATTTCTTTTAGATTTATGTCATATTTTAGTCAACAAAATGACATAGAATTAAATATCAAATTTTGGGAATACAAGTTATAAAAGAAATAGGACTCAATGGTTCAACTGAATTATTTCAAGAAATCGATGTCAAACGGATGAGATAAAATGATATAATTTCCAATGTGACTAGGTTCAAGCCAAAAGATATATGATCAAATAGATGTCTAGATCGAATGTGAAGGATGTTTAGAATCAAATAAAAATTCTTTGTCAAAAGAAAACTTACTTTGATTGGCAACTGAGGAAGACTTAGAATTGACAGATTCCAAACGAAATAAAGGCATGAAAAATGATTTGTCAAAGATATAAAAAAATCAAAGTGTTAAGATAAGTGAATTGCAAAGATATACCGAAATACAATAGAGTTTAGTGTATCATTGTCTTAATACATGATTGTATCAAGACTACTTTCAAATGATGAGTCAAACGAAAGAAATACATGGTTTTGAATGATTCGTATGATTATGATTAGCCCAAGCTATAAGTTTATAACGACGCCGCAAGGTGTCGTAATGATTGAAATAATTCAATAATTACGGTGACCGAACAATTTCACCGTGTAATGTAATTAACTGAAAGCTTTAATTTGGATATTCATTTCGAATAGGATTTTCAATTGATAATGAAAAGACCAAATGAATATTTATAGAATTTTCGATCCATGATGAAAGATACTTTTAGAGATACACCGGAATATGATATGAATTTGTGTACTCTTATCTTAACACATAATTGTATTAAGACTGTTTAAGATAATGAACCAACAAAAGGAAATAGATAAATAAAACCGTATATCAAGTGTGAAATTGAGATTAACTCAAGCTACAAATTTATTGTGACGCCACAAGGTGTCGAAATGATTGGAAATAGTAGCGGTGAATGAAATGAGTTTCACCATGCTTTAAATCAAATGAAGTAAGTCCGAATGTTTCAAATAAATCTAGTAGGATTTTTTATTGAAATTGAAATGTTTTTCGATCAAAGATGATAAAGCAATAAAGATTACGAAGCGCTCGATTGCTGATATAAAAATCCTTAAGAGATATACTGAAATATGAAATGAATTTGTGTATCATTATCTTAGCACATGATTGTGTTAAGATTGATTTTATAGAATAAACCAACAAAGCGGATTTAATATAAATAAATAATTAAACCCGTATATAAGGTATGCAACGAGATTAGCACAAGCTTCAAATTTTAAAAACGTCACCACAAGGTGATCGTGACCAAATAAACGATTCAGTGAAAGTGAAGACCAAACAAGTCTGTTATGGTTTTGAATAGATGAAGTACTTGACAGAATGTATTTATTTAAAAACTTCTATTTATATTAGGGTCAAATAGTAACTTAACTTAGATATTACATATCAGCGATTACGTCTGGAATCATTTCTGCTTCTTGCGTAGTAAGTACGAATGCTCGCGCGTTCTTCTTAGGTCCGTCTGTTGTTCTGGCCTTGTTGTCGGGTGCTTTGGTCAGTTTCGGGCAATATGGTTTGATGTGTCCCGTGTCTCCGCAATTGTAACAAACATTAGTTTTCCTTCTACACTCTTCCTCTATATGCCCGGTCATCTTGCAGAAGTCACAGTAGGGTGTTCTCCTAAAACGGCATCTTCCTGAATGCTTTTTGTTACAGCTTCTGCAGATAGGTTGCTCCAATGACGATTCAGTTCCTGTCTTTTTGAATTCTTGGAAAATTTTCTGGGCTAACTCTTTCTTCTTGTTTTCTTCTCTTGTGCGGATTAGTCCATCTGTCAGCATGTTAGCTAGTTCGACTGCTTCTTCAATAGTCTGTGGTCTAGTGGCCTTAACTATGTCTCGGATTTCGCTAACTAATCCCCAAATATAACGAGAAATTAGTACGGGTTCTGGCGAAGCCAGAGTTGGTACCATTCTTGCATATTCGAAGAACGTTGTCGTATATTCACGACAATTCACATCTATCATTTTATGATTTAGGAACTTGTTAGCCATTCGTTCCTTTTCATAAGGAGGACAAAATTTCCTTTCTGTCATTTCTTTGAATTTTTCCCAGTTCATGGCATAAGCCATGTCACTTCCTTTTGCCTGAAGAATTGTATTCCACCATTCTAAAGCTTCTTCCTTAAAGAGGTTAGATGCATACATCACCTTATCTTCTTCAGCACATTTGCTGATTGTAAGAACAGCTTCTGTCTTTTCCAACCATCGCAGAGCAGCCGTGGCACCTTCACTGCCTGCGAACTCAGTTGGTTTACAGGCTAGAAATTCTTTGTAGGTACACCCGAGAGTCATCGCCTTCTTTTTCTTGGGAAATGGAGTTTTGATAATATCATCATTACCTCTATTGTCACTATGGTTAAAACTGTCGTCACGAGTATGCTTGCTACTCACAACTTTGGTGGGTTCTACGGGGTTTTTAACAGCTTTAATTATTAAAGGTAAAGCATTAGCTATTCCTTGGGCTATTAGATTTTCTATAGCATTTTTATCCAAAGGATTTTCATTATTAGCATGAACTTCTGGATTATGTGGTACTTCATTCGACATCTGAATTGCAAACATTTTCACTTATTAATATCACAGAATAACAAAACAATACTTCCAGGATATTATATGTGCATATTGACATATATATATTCATGTATAACACATATGTTAATTTGTATCAGTTTCCTAACTTTATTGTTTAGGTATTAAAAGAACACCTAAATAGCTTTAAGCAAGTGGCTCTGATACCACCTTCTGTCACGGCCCCCGACCCCCCTGGACGGAATCGGAAGCCGCGAACAGCCCAGTGGTACCGGTGATTTAATTTTATAAAATATTGCAGCGGAAATTTCATCAGGACCGTGAGTTAGGAAAAATATCAGAGTTTAGAAACACCGGATTTTTATTTATTAAATAGATGAGATAAACCCATGTTTTTACAAAGGTAGCTTTAATAAGATAAATTTGTTTACATAAAACAATATTTCTTAATTTGATTTATTTAATAAAATAAGCCACTTCTTGAAGCCTTTCAGTGTCGTATCCAGCTCTTATTCCAATCTACTGTAATTACCTGAAAAATGTTTGAAAAAGGTTTTGTCAGTGGAAATACTGAGTGAGTTCATTCCATTTTTATAAAATATATTGTTATACCTTACAGCATTAAGGTTTTTATATTTATTTATATTTACCCAACTCAATCAGTATTTGTCACATGGTGGTAGTTCCGATGTGACAGTAGTCATATAACTCATTGGTTCACTTTAGTCCAATAGTGAATTTATCAAGTAATTATATTTTACTATTATTCAATTTATCTGTCACTAGGCGATTCCGGTGACGGTGATCATATCACTGTTGATCATTCTTTCAACTAGTGATTCTGGTCATATCACTGTTGATCATTCTTTCAACTAGTGATTCTAGTCATGACACTGTTGATCATTTTCTCAACTAGTGACTCTGGACTTAGTTGTGTCCGGTGACATTACTTTGTCAAATATATTACTTATGGCACAAAACCATTCAATCCAGAAAATGACATATATCATTTTATGTCAAACTATTATTACTTATCAAATATAATATGTTAATTAAATATTTGTAATATCATTATTTGATATATTAACGTGACTAACAATATAATCTTCGTATAGTAGAATACATTATACTTGACTATTTTATTATGGTATA
Organism: Helianthus tuberosus; assembly: GCA_030545235.1. NCBI lineage: Eukaryota > Viridiplantae > Streptophyta > Magnoliopsida > Asterales > Asteraceae > Helianthus > Helianthus tuberosus. The sequence goes on along the minus strand of CM060442.1, from coordinate 225,411,380 downwards.
CACTTTTTAGATTTATTTCAAACATAAATTTATTAACGATTTAATGTTAAAATAATATTAGTTATAGGTTATGGCTACTGAGGCATAATTCTCACTGTGATTGTGGTCATGCTATTATTAGCTATCTTCCTGTCTAATAGTAATGAGGATCAAATAATGTATAAAACCTCCTATACCAGCAGTTATTATAGAATATAAAAATTTAATCACTGTAAGTATAACAGGTAAACCTTTATGATTTTGGAAAGCATTTGTAAATATAATTATATCACAAAAAGGTGATAAAAGAGAATGGACTCACAAACGGTGAGAAAAGATAAATGAACTCACATTGCAGATTTCTACGGGCAAAGCTTAGTTTACAGATAAGCCTTGATATATTGCAGATTTATACAGGCAGAGCTTCGCCTATTAATTAGCCTTGTAACCTAGTGCACACGAACTAGGTAAGTAACTTAATACAGCATTTACGATAACTCACGAGATCAACCCTCACAACGAATGACAAAGTGCTATGCTTAAACATCCATCGAATTAACGATTAATGACAAAGCATCACCCTAATGTGGGCAGCACTTAAACATCCATTGAGTACATTGATCGATCGGACAATGAATCGTAGCAGCGATCGAGTTAATACCCTGTTTGCGGCAGCACCCCGCTATACTAATTAGTGATTCGTGTGTGTTTTGAGAGTATTTGGACGATATCTCCGGGCCTGAGTTGAATTTTATCGTCGAACGAATGCACAGAAGCCAGTCCCAAAGCCTGCTATTTATACCCGAAAATTTTCATTGCTTGCGCACCGTAAGCCCAAATCCCTTACGGTGCGCAAGGGACTCAAAGTGGCCATATGCTTGCCACGTGTGTTTGGAGTTCAGGTGAGTCGACGAAATTATTAAATTCGATTTTATAATAATTTATAAGGATAATCGTTGAGTAGAAAATACCCCCCCTGAGTTTTAGGGGCCCTGATCCTGATTCTGATTGTTTTGAAATTTGTAGGGTTTGTGCAGAATTACTTGGGTGTCTCAATTAGGTTTTCCTATTGAATAAAATAATAAAATAAATAGGACTTTTTATGAGGGTTGTTACACGAAGGACATTGTCTGGTCCTTAAAACGCCATCCCATATCCTCCGGAAGACAACGATCGTCCAACCAGAAAAAATTATCTTTCCAGTTTTTCAAGCTGGATCGTTCGCCGGAGGAAGGGGGAGGTATACATTTCCGATGCGCGAAGGTATACCAGTCTCCGGCAGTAATGAACTCATAAAAGTACCGGAAGACATTTAGGTCCGGTCTCCGATCCTGGGCCCGACAAGAGATTTCGAAATGACTTATGAGACTAAGACCGAACGGATTCACTTGACAAATATGGACCCGAAAAAACTGAAGAACCCTAATTAAAAACCTTGAGAAAGGGACTCCATAATTCGCAAAATTGCAGACACGGATGTAAAAGGGGAACTTTCCCTGACGAAAGGGGTATATGGTTTCATCTTTAGAAGGAAGGGTCGGATGAAGATCTAAAGGAATTCGATCTCTAACAAACTTGTCCAACTGTCGTTGGGTATGAATGCTCACACTATCCGATAGGTTATCCTTACCCGGAGGCATATTACAGAAAACCGAACAAAAAACGCACCTTTTTTCTAAAAAATAAGAAGCCCAGAGAATAAAAGAGGCTAACAAGGGAGAGAAGAAGATGAGAAGAAAAGTGTAAAAATGAAATGGTAAAAGTTGGTTTTATAGGGAGTTTAAGTCGGTTAAGGGATAGTCAAATCGAACCATCACCTTAGCAGACCCTCACGATTCCCAACACAGGGTTTCGTAACCATCACGTGTGGATGACTAACAGTCAAGTAATTTCGGTCACCCACGCCACGCTGGCTCCATTCAGATCACGCCACGTCATTTTACCAGAACCGTTCATACAACGACACGTCACTCTGGCAAAAATTAACTCACACCAAACATTTTGTTAAGTCCCTTACGGAACCTAACAAACTGGGGGACTTGAAGATACATATCCGAGGCCGGACATGATCCCTTAGGACGAAGCAGACTCCACTTGAACGGACATCTCAGATATGTCCGTCTCCCGATGATTCCGAGGACGAACCTCCGTTCAAGTGCGTCTAGATGAATGAGGTCATCTCAGTTGACCACTATAAATACCCCATCAAGTACAAGGCCAAGTACGATTTTCTGAACCTTCGTCCTTATTTTCTCTCTCTACCAATACTTATCCTCACGCCGGAGGGTGGTCGCAGAGGGGCCCTCCCATTTCTGCGGCGAGCCTAACGGTTTTCTGTTTTGCAGGACGATCCTCCAGCTCATTTACAAGATCCAAACCCTCGATTACAGGCTCCGGCCTAAACTCGATTCTTTGGTTCTTCAATATTGTTACGAACAATAACTTTTGGTCTAGTTTATTAATTGTTATTATATTTTTTTGTTGAACCTTGTTACTGGTGTTTTTTCTCTCTTATTATTTATACTAAATACTAAATTTATGATTGGATATTACCGCTGGAAATAGTGGCGAATCTAGAAAATTGTTAAAGGGGCAACGTTTCAAAAAAATTTAATTTATTACATTATATGTTTCTATTATTTATATAGAATCAGAGTAAAAAAGTAAATAAATAAATACATATGAATCATTCTACAAGAAAAAAAAAACAGAGAAAGATTACGCACAAAGGGTGTCATAATATTTTTTATGACGCTAAAAAGATTACACATAAAAAAGAGTGTCATAAATTTATTGATTTTTGTAAAACAATGACATTTTTTTCTTGACACACACTTTCGAATATCATAAAATGAGTGTGTGTCATTGTTTGCGTGTCAAGATAGATATTGTTTTTCTTTATGACATAAAAAAGATGACACACAAAAAAGAATGTCATAAACTTATTGAATTTTGTAAATCATGACATTTTTTTCATGACACAAGCTTTCGAATGTCATAAAATGAGCGTGTGTCATTGTTCGCGTGTCAAGATATGTGTATTTTCTAGTAGTGTTGTAAACTGGCCGGAATTTAGAGATTTTGGCTGGAATATAAAGGTTTTTTTGCCGGAATATGCCCGGAATCGCCGATTTTTGCTGGGCGGCTAGGCCCGATTAGGCCCGACTAGGCCCGACTAGCGATTAATGGACTGATTAACGAAAAATTACTCAGTTACTGGCCGACTAGCTATTAATCGCCGACTAATCGCCGCCTAGTCGCGATTTTTACAACACTGGTTTTATATGGTTTTTTAGGAGAAATAGAGTTATATAGATGTTAAAAGAGTTATATAACACATGGTTCACTGGACTTCCTCTGGTGTCTCTTGGGATTGTAATCCGAACCTGCATATAACGTTTCTCGGTACCCCAAACATAGCTTTGAAAGTGCTATATAGAGATTGTAACCATTGGCTTTATTTTGACCTACGCGATACAATGTGGCTTCTAAGCATAATGTTACTTGCGTGTTTGTAAACTTGTGACAAGAGGATCTTTTTATCCTAAGCTCGTTCGACTAAAAATAGGCAATACGATCGCTAAAGATCTTAACATTTAACGTAAGATGATCGTGACTGATCGATTGTCATCTTGGTATGTTGAGGTAGGTTTCAAACACAAAAAGGATGTTTCATAAATTGATCAACAAGAAGTTATGGTACATACAGCTAGCTCCATCATGGCATGATGTATGCTAACATGGCTAGACTAGAGTGGTTATTATCTAATATGATGGACCATTAAATGACAGTGTTATCTTCACCACCAACACATCTTTAAAGTTTCACTGTCGTTACATTAATATTGAATTTAATAAACTTTATGTACGTGTAAAAAAATAGTTAAATAAAATATGTGTAAATACCGTGCATTACCTCTTCCATAACTCCTCATGTCAAAACCTCTTCCAAGGGTAAATACCACAAAAAACCAACTATTATCTTATTTATAGGAAAAAAATCAGTTAACCCAAATACTAAAGTCCCCAAACTTATTAAAAATACAAAAAAAAAGATCTTTTACCCCAATTTTGATATATTAAAGACCCGTTGTGTTTTTAAAATGCACGTATTTGATATATTAACCCAAATACCAAAGTCCCTAAACTTATTAAAAATACAAAAAAAAGACCTTTTCCAATCTCAACTTTAAGTAGTTAAGGGTGGACGGGGTAAACAGCTCACAAGCAAGCGGGTTCATCCGAGTTCAAGGGGGTAACGGCACCAAACTTCATGGGTTCGCAATTTGGGTTGGAAAACTCAGCGTGGGTTGGGAAGGAATGAGCCAAAACAAGGGTGTGGGGTGGTTTTGGTGACTTTTGTGTGTGGGTTCAAGGGGTTAACCACCTCAACCAAACTTGAGTTAAAGGGGTCTTTTGGGTTAATTTGAGGTGGGTACCACTCACTACCTTTCGGATACACCGCCTCTAGCTCCAAGAGTAGTGGTAGAGCCATAGAGGGTAGTTGATTGGGGGTACTAGTCACCGCTCAAGAGTAGAGGAGGGAGGTACCCTCCCCAATCATCTCCCACCATTGAAAATTCATTTTTATATAAAATTCGAATAGTTAGGGGGGGGGGGGGGGGGGGGGGGTACTTGGGTGAAATCTGTGAACGATGAGTAGTTTTATGGTAGTTGAGAGTATAAAAGAAAAAAACAGTGTAAGATTTTAATCATGTGTTTACTTGTAGCGGATGCATAAAGGGTGTGCATAATGTATTTTACCCTATGTTTGTGACTAATACTACATGCAAACTTTTTGAAAACTACTTAGACAACATTCTAGAGTTGTTGCTTTATAATACTCGCAATTTTATTTTTACTCAGCAGTTAGTAACTTAGTATTATGTGAAACAAGTTTTGAATAACCTAAAACTTGTACTTGAAATTGAAACCCTAAAAGAGAGTAGGAGAGAGGTGGATGATCATAGTGTTAGATGGAAAACAAGCCAACATGGACTATTTGTAGTGTTTATTGAACCGTACTCGTATAAATAATAATTATAAAGTTTAGTGATCATAGATATAATTGAACAAAAAAAAAAGTAAAAGAACATTCATACGCAAGGATGACATGTTCAAAATGCTAGATAAAAAAATCATAATTCTTTTTGTCAAATACGAATACGATTTAAGTATTTTTACTCATAAATACATGTAACATACAATGACCATTCATGTATTTTACTCAAATTTAATTATGTTTATTAGTTTAAAATCAAAAGATAGTATTAACATACACAACTTTTACCTAAAAAATTGTAGTTATAAACAACTAAATGCAACAAGTAACTATTGCTAATGTGTGTATGTACACATTATATAACTAAATAGTTTTTATTTAAAAGCAAAAAAAAAAAACTATTTGAAGAGTTGACTTGTCAATAATGGTCAACGATAAATTCTAAGACATGTTCCTTGTAATTGGGATAACGTTAAATGAATTTCAAACACAAGTTGATACAACAATCAATAGTAAACCTCGGATACAACATAGAAAATGTAGAAGTTTATAAGGAGCTTTTAACCTCTTATTTATACAAGGTACCAAAGTGTAATTAAATAAAACTTTGAGGGGTGGATTTGGATACTCTAAGAAAGAGCCTCAAAAGGATACCTGTCTAGGCAATCAAGCCAAGGGTTGTTGCTTGAAGGTTTCTTTATGCTACGAACCGATTTCCACACGGCACTATTACACTTAAAACCCGACCCGAATGACAATTGCCAGATCCGATCGCCCCTTTTGATCCGTCCTTTCGCCTCGAGGTATGCCAGCTCATACCAAATACTACTACTCGAAGTGTTCCCAAACCGATGGAGGGTGGCTCTAGACGGCTCCACATTGGCATCACTGAGCCCAAGGTTGCGTTGGAGCTCGTTCACCACTGTTTTACTAGCGGCATGAACACAAAAGTGCTCAAACGCTAGCTTGTAGTCAGGGATGTAGGGTTTGGTCCCAGAGGAAGAAGGTGCCAATGTGTCAGCTTTTTTAGCTGTATTGGTACCTTTCCCTTTGGAACCGGAGAAATACCTCTTTACTAGGGTCGCGAAGAAAAGTAGTTGCTCGGATAATGGTAACACTAAAGGACCCAAGGTTGTGATGTTCGTCTTGAGCGCATCGCCTCCAATCTCGACTAGATCTTTGCTTATTTTCAACCCTTTGAACCTTTGTTCATCCTCCTCTTGATACACACTCCTGTAACACGAGTGGTACATATAATTAACTAGTTAACACATAATATTACTTTTTTTAACAAAATTAAATTTTTATTTTTCTAAATAAATTACAAAAATCATATAAATATTCAAAAAAATGGTAAAATAATAATACATACCTGAAGTATCGGTCATCAGCACCCTTATGTGTACGAACAATGTGTTCAAGCCTATACTTAGCACGGCGGTAGTCCCTGCCGCGGTTAGAAAGCAGCACGGCCGAGCACCCCATCCGTATATAACAATTAGGGATGAGCATAGACCGATCGCGTCCAGGGTACCAGTTGTACCCCACCATCTCGGTACTCACTACCACAGCCACATTATTCGGGTTCGCCTGAAGCATATCGCGCGCCAAATCCACCGCGATAATACCCGCACTACACCCCATCCCACCCAAATTAAAACTCAAAATGTTCCCCCTCATTTTATAATGGTTAATAATCATCGCGGATAGCGAAGGCGTAGGGTTAAAGATGCTGCAGTTAACAACAAGTACTCCCACGTCCTTTGGCCGCACGCGCGTCTTCTTGAAAAGCTCGTCTAGCGCTCCGAATATCACCATTGACGCCTCGGCTCTCCCTTCTTTCATCGTCGTGATGTTGTCGGGCGACATTATCGCTTTCGGAACATATGTTTCGTCCCCGATCCCCGACGATTGAAGGATCTTTTTCTGAAATTCGAGACTCGCTTCGTCGAATTTCCCCGATTTCCGCGCTAATTCGATAAATTCCTCCTTTGTCACCTTCAATTTTTACATGTTAAAACAATTATATTTATATTATTAGTATATTAAAGTAAACTTTAACTAATATATATTCTCTACAATAAATAATTATGGTAACATATTGTTACTGTGTTAAATAAACTCTAACTAATATATTCTCTCCGTATAAACAAAGCTGTTTCAACTGACCTTTAAATCATCGGTCGGTTTGAAACAGGCGAAGTCGATCAAATAAATAGATCGCGGACGAGACATGAAGTAAACCGAGAGCGTAAACACGGAAACCGCGAAAAACGCTAAAACCGTAGCGAGATCATAGCCCGCGGTGCTGTCCCAGAGCTTCCGCCACAGCTCCTCTCTACTCAAGCTCCCGATCTCGGCACCGAAAACCAAAACCAACACGGGCACGGTGGCCAGATAGATGGCGTGGTTGATCAAGTAATGGTAACCAAGTTTCACATATTTCAGATTAACAGACTGGACAAAATCGGGTAACCGACGGCGTACCCGGACCGAAAAGGTCATGGAACCAGCATCAGGGCCCGCGGATTCGATACCGCGGTTGACGATTTCGGTGGAAAGGAGGTGTTGTTCTCCAGTAGGGGCCATTGTGGGGGGGGGGGGGGGGGGGGGGGATGGGAATGGGAATGGAGGTGAAGATGGGGGGTGGATATATGGAGGTTGAGGAGAGTAAATGATGTACAACAAACTAAGGTGAATGTAGTTGAAGTGCATTAAATGGAAGGTAGTTTGGGAAAGAAAGTTTGTTTGGGAACGAAGGTAGTTGCATGCTTATGTAATATGCATGTATAGTTTACTTGGTCTATGTAAAGGTTTTAAAGTGTAACAAAAAGATTGTTTGTCCCTAATGGGACATTCTGGTACATTCCTGTGTTTAAGATAGACTTCAAGAGTTTTCACAATGCTAAATCTTTACAAAATTATATCTTGGTGTTACATTTGATATTTAAACTTTCTAAAGAATTCCTCACTTGTTTCACATTTTATAAATCTATACAAACCCCACAAAAAAATTATATATCTATAATGTATAAAAGAGAGACATTTTAAGGTACCCAACTTTTTTCCTCTTAATTCTTAAATACACTTCTAAAACGAAGGTAAATTAGTCTTTTTTTTTTAAATATATATTTTAGCAACCATTTTATTACGTTTAAATCTCTTAGTTTTAACATATTTATTGATTATCAGTTACACTTTTCCCCATCCACAACAAAATTCTAATTGCTTTACGTATTCTTGTCATATCTTATAACTTTAATATTTAAAAAAAATCAAAAAGTACCGTAACGACCTATTCATTTTTCTCAACATTTCGATAGTTGTCATGGTCAGTATTAACGTGTGGATTAAAAGGTACAAAAAATGATGTTTTACTTAGTCATTATTCCAGAATGTTTAATAGCTACGTAATGTCAAGCGATTAAATACCGTTAATTGAATCCTCTCATCTAGTAATTACATTTTATCCACTTATTAAAAAACTACCCCCCCCCCCCAATTTTTAAATGGTCATAACTTTTTGTTACGTTAATATTTTATTTTTCTAAATTACAACATATAAACGAGTATTTCATTCTTTTTAATTTGAGTATAGTATTGCTATAGCTTTTTTAATTAAAAAAATTGATATGTTACGTTATTAACAACGTCTAAGGGTGAGTAACAACAGAATCGTTAACTGAAACCAAACCAAAATCAACTAAAAACTAAATTAACTAAACATTGATTAACCGAAACCCAAATAAGCAAAAACGGTTAACGATTTTCTATACCCTCATTTAACCAAAATTAACTGAACTGAACCGAACCATTCATCTTTTTATATATTTCTAGTTTTTATACCTTGAGTTCATATATTTCATATTAATACCCCCATTTCATGTACCTGTACCTATACAGCCATTACCTAAATTTGATGTATTTCTAATCAAAAGTTTTAGCCCAAGTTTGGTTTTGGCTATTAACCGAAATTAAATGAATCAAACAAAAAACCGTCAATCTAACTGAGTAAACCAAAACGATTAATTGAAAACGGACTAGTTAACAAAATAGACTAATCGATGACCTCGATTTCGGTTGAGGATAATAATCTAACCAACCGAACAATGCATATCGTGGCAATGTATGTGTTTCCTGCCGCATCACGCGCACATCTATTGGTTATTAACCAAAATCGGTTATCGGTGAGCACTGAGCAGTAACTAAATTGTTAACCTAAACCAAATTGAAAACAGACGAAACAAACCGAAATCAACCAAAAAAACTAAATTAATTAATAACTGAAAACCGAATTAACCAAAAAACGGCTATCAGTTTTTTTGTACTCTCGTTTAACCAAAACTAGCTGAACCGAACTGAATCATTCGTATTTTCATATATTTCTAGCTTATATACATCGATTCCATATATTTCATATTTTATATCTCCATTTCATATATTTCTAAGCAAAAGTTTTAGCTCCAGTTTGGTTTTTTCTATTAACTGAAATTAAATGAACCAAATAAAAAACCGTCAATCTAACTGAATAAACCGAAGTGATTAACCGAAAACCAATTAGTTAATAATATAGACTAACCGATGACTTTGATTTCGGCTTCGGTTGAGTATAATAACTGAACCGACCGAACCATGCACAATACAATGAAATGGATTACCCAATTACTTCGCTCTTGGTGTATACCTATCACAAAGATGCTATAATAATACTACCAAAAACGAGTATTGCAACGCAATATGTCGCTCCTGTTGCATCGCGCGAGCATCCTGCTAGTGTGTATATTATATATCTGTATATGTGAGTGGGGGACCCCAATAGAAGTCCGTTGGAGGTTCGCACTTACGGACCGTGACAACTCTAAAAGAAGAATTCAAAGGTATCCTCAAATATATTTTTATCATACATTTATAAGACGGAGAATCTTTTTACTGTGCATTTAGAGGTATTTTACACTTCTTCAAGAAAGTTAAGAAGTATTCCGGGCACCCTTCATAAAAAATATAGATTGTATGTTTTTTATCATGTGAGATGTATAACAATCAAAACTAGGGGCAAGATATTCTACAAACTATCAAAATTCTACAAACGCTAGAAACAGTTTTGGTGTTCACATGGGCACTGGTGCTAATTTACAATATGAGCAATATTCTCAAAAGGCTCATGCACATGTCACTCACATACGAAATGCATATGTAAGTCACATGCATCTTCCACCATCTTTTTTAAACGCCTATAACTTTTTATACGTGGTTATTTAAAAAAATACACAATAAAATCGAGTGTTTTGTTATCTTTCCAACAAGTATACTATTGTTATACTTTTGAAATAAAAAAATATATGAACCGGGTGTTTGTGAAAATGGGTATTTTTATAGAGTTTTTGCACTGTGCAATCTTATGGAGTTTTTTAAAAAGCCATGAAAAATGTCCAAATAAAAAAGTCATAAAGCAGCAGTTCATAAAAACACACAAAATAATGTCACCAATTTAAAAACGTTATAAAAAAACCCAGTTAAAAAAAACACCATAAAATGTTCAGTTGAAAACACCATAAAAACTCAGTTAGAAAACCAGCATTAAATGTTCGGCTGAAAAACGCCATAAAATCAGTTCATTTTTTTTTCGAAAGTATATCAATAGTATACTTGTTGGAAAGATAAATAAATGTTGGATTGATGTAATTTTTTTAAAATAATCACGTATAGTAAAGTTATAGACGTTTAGATATGATAGGAGAAAATGACATATGATTAGCATGTACACCCTTGTTTGAATCTTCCAACTCTACCCCTCCTGATAGTTTTAAGGTACCCAATATTTAAAAAAATGTCAATGCATCAATCTCAGCCACACATCTCAAAGATCTTATGGTTAAGAATTGTTCCTAACATTTGTAGAGTTTTGACCATTTATAGCGAAACCTCACACGTTAACTTATAGATGTATTAAAAGGTTCACATTTTGTATCTAGGTTTTTACATTTTGTCATACAGCACACGTTGATATCACTCTCCCCACATACGACATTTGTGCAAAATCATTATCTATACAAAGTAAATCAACTATATATGTTCTCACTTGGGGTTTTCTTTTCACATCTAACTTGATCGTCATAGTGGGCTTGATAACAATTGTAAACACAAATTTGAACTTAAAATCTTGGGAGAGAAACCTTATGCATGTCTTCGTTGTCTTATGGTGGTATGCTCCATACAACTATTTTCATACACACACAACATGAAATGGTAGTGCAACTTTAGATGAAGTGATTCACAATATTTATGACTTTGTTATTGTAATTTGCATGTCATTAAATGAAATGTAGTACCCTTTAATTTATACGATCCAAGCATAGCACTTAAATATAAGAAACTTAATTGATTGTATTGGTTAAATGGCATACAATGGTTGTTGCAATAATCGTGATATCAAAAATTCTGGGTAGTCTTAGTTCACATATAAGATCTATGATCTTTTATTCGACGTATTTGTATTGCATAGTTTTATTGTATACCGCAATACGACACATTATTATCATCATCATACTCAGTAAATTCCATCAATATCAAAGCTAAGTTAGGGTGTAAGGAGGGAAAGATGTACACAATCTTACCTCTACCCCGTAGAGGTAAGGCTATTTCCGGTGAGACACCCATCTCGATAATTATAGTTTTGCATCAAGTCTTTGACATAACACTCAACAATTGAGACAAAGGCCGATTAGTGCATGTACCCCCTTGTCTTTCGGTTATCAACGCCACCAAATGATGCATTATTAACCATCCCCTCTTTTAACGTTATTTTCACAAGATTAGTAGAATAACGTTAAAATTAGTACACTTTCACTTTTACACCGAACACCTACATATATATACACATTATACGTGCATACCGCAAACGGGACATAAATACAACACATTTTATAAGTTGACCAATCATACGACACATTTTACACTATATTACATCGTATGATCCTACTACGCATGTAACACGTACAAATTGAAAAAAAAAAAAAAAATCTTCTTAGTTGACATTTCTACAAGGAATGAAATGAGTGGTTTATGTGACTCTTGTCATAATTTTATAAGTTAAGACCTATCATAACATCTTACCATAGTTTTCTACTTGAAATATCTCTATTTGTCTTGTCTTATTAAAGAGGCATTTAATATACACCTTAGAAATTTAACCACCATTACAAACACTTTGCCATTTGACCACTTAATATTCAAGAGGAGCTCCATATTAAGTCCAAACGCTTTGCCATTTGACCCAACCCGCACCCTCTGCGCATCCACTCATTGCAAATATACACTAGGTTGATCATTGATTTTATATAGTGATTGCATTTTTTTTACAATTATTTTATTTGATTATATGAAGTTTTGTATTTATAAGAAAACTAGTAATGGACATATTTTCTTAAATTTGATTCTAACGCTATTTTATAACTTATTAAGGGTAGGGGCGTTCCATTAGTGATGGAATTCCATCACTCACAATATCAAATCAAGTTTTGATGTGTCATCAAACATTATTCCATCACTAGTGATGGATTTTAGTGGAAACTAGGTTTTGCCCGCCCGCGTTGCGGGGCATTAAGCCGAATATTTCTTTCTCATAGTATGTACGTCTGTATTTTAGTTACTTGTACATACTACTCATAACACGATCTCAAAAGAAATTACATTGAGTAAACAAAGTAAAACAAAATACTACCATACTTTTGCTAAAAAAACTAAAACGATGGAAAAACTACCACTTGGCATGACGAATAAAAATTAAATCGAGCCAACCAATTAAAACAAAACACTACTATAGTCTTCTAAAAAATATTAAAACGAATTTTATACTGGGGGCAAAATCATAAATAAACACAAAAAAAATCATGTCGAAATGTAAATCAACTTAAGTTTATATCGACAAGTAAATAAAAATAAAGACGTAAAACTCGATTAAAAAGTATTTAGAAAGTTAAAGGGTTGTAAAAGTCAATGCTAAAAATTAAAGGGTAAAATTAAAAAAGAAAAAAAAACCATAAAAAAAAGAAAGAAAGAAAAAGAAAAAAAAAGGAAACAAAAAATTGACAACACCACTGTAGCAAAGTGATGTTGTCATTTGATATATATAATAAAGACATCACTAGTGATGGTTTTTTTTTAATTATAAATTATAAATTTCATTTAAATAAAAAAAATATTTCTAGAAATATTTTAGATTACAACTTAAAAATAAACATATAAAAATAAAAACATACATAACGATAACCTACTCGTCGTCCGAATCCGTGTAACACCTTGAAAAATCACCCAATTATGTATTGACACGTGTAATAAACCCTAATGAAGTCAAACATTGAATTTAAGAGACTAATTTTTCGAAAAATCGAAAACTTTGATTATGAAAAGACTGGAAGTGTTAGCATACCTAAAATAAGTTTCTAAATAACCTCTTATGATATTTATGTTCACAAATGAGCCACTTGGCGATCGAGTGTAGCCGTTTGCGGAATTAATTGAAAGTTTGCGCAATGAAGGGTTAAAAGCGTCAACATGTTAATTCTTACCTCCGAGTGACCTTTTAACAAACCGGGAGCTTCATGATATTTAATTATACTCTCGGGAATGCCAAACATTGGCCGTCTAAAGTTTTTATGCCTATAAGTAAAGTTACGCGCAACTTTGCAAGTTATAGGGGCTAAAAGTGTCAATATGTTTAATTATACCTCTGAATGACCTTTTAGCGAACCCGAAGCATCGTGATGTTTAATAATACTTTCAAGAATGCCTAATATGGATTATATAAGGCTTCAATGCTATTAAAAGATGAGATGCGCAAGTTTACGCAATAGAGGGACCTAAAGCGTCAACTTTTGAATCTACGCCTTTCGGTGACCATCTAAGTGAACGAGAGCGTAGTAACATTTAAGTATATGCTTGGTAATGATCAATATTGGCCATGGAAGGCTTGGATATCATTAAACTGCAAAAGTATGTCGATTCGTAGGGTTTCAGACCTTCTGGAATATGATCGTAAGTTAAACATACCCTAAATATCCCTTATCTAGCTTAGAAATAGGCTTGGAGGTGTTTCGTGCGCAAAAATAAACTTTTAAGTCATGCAGGGACTAAAAGTGTCAAAAAGTGCACAAGTTTGCATTTTCGCGCATATCTTCCGTTCTGAATATATCCGGACATCCAAAAATTTATGTAAGCATTAAAATATTTTATTTTAGTGTTCGGAATGATAAAATTCCATTCGTCGCGTAGTTTGGATCGTTTTTCGCGTCCGTTCGTATTTCGTCGTAATTCGTCGAACAACGTGACCATACAGCCAAACGAACCGACATCCGGCATATTTTTGAGCATGTTTCATGTCCCTTATGTTTAGGCATTATTGTAGAGCCTATAAAATGGCTTAACGGGCCTTTAATTTGCCAAAAATGACCTTATATAAAAACAGGGACCAAAACTGCCATTTTTAAAACTTGATTGCTGAACCAGGGACCTCAGGCGGCCCGCGTAAGCATCTCTGGAACCTTACGCGGCCCGTGTGAGTATGTCAGAAGCTGCAAAACTGATTTCCCAGCTGTTCCAGCTGTTTCCAGGTGTTGCAAGTGGTTCTTAAACTTTCTAGGGGCTATTTTGGGATGCCCATGGTTTCACAAATCAGTGGGTGCACTTGTACGGACCAGATTGAAGCTCGTTTATCGAGGAACGATCTTAACGGTTCTTGAAATCCTATATATACCCCTTGATCTTGCTCTCATTTCACACCTTGATCTGAATTGTTCTAAGTTGGAGCCTTTGTGCTTCATACCTGAACATCCTAGATCAATTCCATCCTTGCTTGGACCCTTTGTAAGTGTCCTTTCGTGCTTAGTTTAATTGTTTAGCGTTTATAGCCGAAAAGTCAAGCGTTTCGATAAACGCTTTGACTTTTAAACGGTTGATCCAATGTTCGCAACGAACATGACTACGTGACCGTAATTAGGTAGGTGTTTAACCCTCATAAGGGCACCTCCTAATTACCACGTTTACTTAGTTAAATTGTCGGGTCAAATGAAAGTCAAACGGGTTAGTTTTAAATAAATTCATAACTATTAATATAAGAAACCAAAAAATCAGTTTTCTCACTTTAATAACTTGGTAAATATTAGTTGAACATGCCTAAGCATGATTCAACCCGACAATTCTAAGTATAGGCTCGGTTCGGAACCGAAAGTCGCAAAAGTTGACTTTTGCTTTGACTTTCAGTTCTGACCCGATTTAGCTTAGTAACTAGTTTGCATAAATTAGCCGAAACGGGTCAAACCTTATCATTTTTATCTCAAAATCAAGAATGTGTTTAGTTTACCCTTATTACACAAGTATAAAAGCTTGTCGGGTCTAAACCACATTCTAATCCGGTTCTCGCTTAACCTTGCATTTTGAACCGTATCCTCCTTTAAAAACTAACCGGTCTAAGCATAGGCTTAATTAAGACCCGTTAGGAATCTAATAGGTTATTAAAAAAAAAAACCTTCGTTCCAGATTTAGGAGCCCAGTAAAAGCTATCTGTACTTGCTGAATTGATATACGGCTGGGATTGAATTTATATTTAGCTCAGGTAAATACTTTTAACTTATTTTCCCTATACGGGCTTGGGGTACGGTATATAAAATACCGCTTGGTCGGGCATTGAATTTTTAATTGTATGAAGGTTAAATTATTGAAATACCCCGTTTAAATTGTTTTGCTTCTCTAAAGCCTTTGGGGGGTTAATGACCATGTCCCGGATATCCTTGGCATCATTTTAAGAAATGGCCACGACCTAAGCCCGGGGTGTAGGCGTACACCCGACAGTGCATATATAAATAATAAGGTATAACCACCGGTTTCGGGAATAACCCGCCGCGGGACTATATCATGTGGTGTGTCTATTAATCTTTAACCCGGCGTCAATCCGGGCTACTGAACGTATAACGAACATGTAATTCTTTTACAAGTTTATATATAAATAATTATCCCAAGTTATAAAAAGTTTTGTGCCACGTGCATTCAAATCAATTTTCTAAAAACTTTTCAAAATGAATCAGTTAAATTGTATTTACCAGTGTAAACTGACGTATTTTCCCAAAAAGGCTAAGTGCAGGTACTAATCGGAATAGGCTGGCTACTCCTAGCATCAATAAAGAGTCTCGCAAGCTTAGATGTCAAAAATCTGTTGAACAATTATCTTTTATTTGATCCGCCTGTGGATCCTTTACATTCCGTTTGTAACACTTTGATATTACTTTATATCGGTTTGTAATATTTTATCTTTTGCTTCCGCTGTGCATTTAAATTGTGTTGTTTGACTATGATGATATCAACTACGTCACGATACTCCCCACCGGGCCCACCGGTAATACGTGGAAATATCGGGGTGTGACAGGTTGGTATCAGAGCCAACATTGAGTGAATTAAACACTAGCCTTTTGTGTTTAATCTCAATGACACAATAGCACATTCCTTGACCTTCTGAGTCTAGACTTAACATAGGAATACTCTCATCTCTATTCGGAGAATTATTGCTTTCAATTCTATATTTTTATTTGTCGCCAAGCAAAGAAGCCGTAATGGAAATTCTCCCCATTTGAAGCCTAGGAAAGGCCGAGCTTCGTACTGCGACTAGGATTAACGTGCAACCAAGGAGAAAACATTCAGAAATAAAATAAAGAAGAAACTCTTTTTTTTGCTGAAGTTCATTTCCTTAGTAAGTCCTTATAAGGGCATACGTATCTCTAAATCCCTTCGTGGACAACATCTTTCCTTTCAAGTCCCGTTTAGGGCAATTCTGTACCTCTTTTAAAAATCATTGGAATGTTTTATCTAAATGTTATTTACATCATAGTATATGAACATAAAATATGAATAATAACATTCCTTTTATAAGATCTACCATTATAACAAAATGGCAAAATCTAAAAAGAACAACACCTAGCCCATGTGTCATTTTAAGAACAGGGCCAAGATGGCAGATCCTCAAATTAAATTCAGATCCTTATTAACATCTTAATTTAGGATTGTTCTACATTAAATATTAAAAAGAATCTTAAAGGTACAACCTAGCATATATGTCATTTCAGACAAGGCCAAGATGGTAGAACCTATTCAAAAGATTCAAATCCTTGTTAACATTCCTGGCAAATATGATTCAATCACATAAATCATCCTTATACTAGATTCTCCTGAAATCCTTTCTTATTTGGTGAATTAAGCATCCATTAGGGATATAATGCTTACGGGGACGTATTCATTGTCATATAAGACAAAAGACAGTCGTAGCCTACAACTCCCTGTCAAGAAAAGGCATGAACAACGTTCGAGCCTAAATACCCTGATTCTACAAAATCATGGATTATAATTTAAAGTTGCCCTTGTGAAGTGGCCTTTCTGTGCCATAGTTATATTTTAATTAAATCTAGGATAATTATAATGGAAATCCTGAATAAAATAAATATCATTCCTCTCCTGCCAGTATACATGTTAAAAGAGAATCTTAAAATGTATAACCTAGCTTGAATGTCATTAAAGACCTAGCTATGATGGTAAGACCTGTTTAAAAGAAATTCAGATCCTTGTTAACATCTGAAAACATGTTAACACTCCTGACAACAGTGATGCGATAAAATCACACTTGTCATCTTTATATTGGGATTTCTCCAAACCCCTTATTTAGCGTAAATGATCAAGAGGAATCATGGCTAATAAACGTCGAACATGATGTACACATCAAAACATCCATTGGGATGAATACCTTCGGGCAAAGATGTATACATGAAAAAGATAGTTTTATTTCATAACTTCTTGTCAAGACAATGAACTATGAAATTTTCCGATCCAAAGGAATCATTGATTATGTTTTAAAATTTCCCTAGTGACAAGGCATCTGTGCCATCAAAAAGTCCTTTGGAACAAGCCCTTGTGCTATATAAAATGTCGGTACGACATTGACAGTCGTGACTTAAGTCCCCTGTCTAATAAATATGAAGGATTATATTCCGTTTAAACGCCAAAGATGGTTTATTTAAAAACCTAGGCAAAACATAATCAAATAAATTTAATACTATCTATTGGCCTATATGGTTTATTTGCACCATGGCTATTTAATCATCAAACTCGGCGATTCCCTATGTAATTAAACAAATAATTACCACTTGGTTTGTAGCCTTCAAAGCTTCACCATGGCTGACTCATCTGAAGCTCACAATCATCCAGTTGATCAGAATGATAATGCAAGACTGAACTTAACGGGCACCGAGTTACAGGCTATGTTGGATACAGCTGTAAACAAAGCCGTGGACCGTGTATTAAAGGATCATAAGCGAAAGTGCGATAATACCCCAAATAAAGGTTACAAAAAGGGTAAGACCGGTTCAAACTATGACCAGTCCAAGCCAAAGGAGGCAAAACACAAATGTAAAACCTGCGGGAAGAAGCACTTCGGAAAATATTTCTATGAGCAGACCAGGGGATGTGTCATCTGTAAAGAGATGGATCACAAGACCCATGAATGCAAGGACTTGAAGGACGCCACATGCTATGGTTGTGGAGAGAAGGGGCATATAAAGACCTGCTGCCCAAGAAAGGCAACTAAAGGGAAATGCACTTTGGAGTCACAAGCTAGGCCTTGTGGGATATGTAATAAGGAAGGGCACAAGACCTTGGAGTGCCAAGACATAAAGGACGCAACCTGCTATAGTTGCAATGAAATAGGGCACATCAAGACAAATTGCCCAAATAAAACCAAGAAGCCTGAGGAGGCTAAGAAGACCAAAGCTGGAAGCTCTCAAATGGATGCTCAAGAGGATATTCAGGATGACAATGTCACAACAGGTACTTTCTTTATCAATAACGCTCATGCTAGAGTATTATTTGATTCAGGTTCAGATAAGTCTTTCGTAGACAATAGATTTTTTAAATCATTAAATCTGCCTGTTAAAACTCTAAGCGTTAAGTATAAAGTAGAATTGGCCGATAGTACCTCAGAGACTGCTTCAGCAATATTAGATGGATGTTTTATATCCATTAGGAATCATTCTTTTCCGCTGTCCTTGTTTCCATTAAAATAAGAGGGACTCGATATAGTGATATGAATGAATCGGTCGTCTTAAAAATCAAGCACATATTGTGTGTGGTAAGAAGCAAGTAGTTATCAAGACTCCTTATGGTGAGCCTTTGACAATTCAAGGAGACACTGGGTATGGATTGCCTAAGCACTTGTTGAAATTGGTATTTAACACCAAAGCTTCGAGTCTGGAAAACTCAGAAGAGACAAACAACAGTCGCGATACTAGAGATGCGACAAATATTAATGGTGCATCAATTGTGAACCTTAATGTTAATAGAGTTAATCTCCAAAACTGAAATTAACACAGTTGTTAGAAAGGTTATGAGAAAAGTCATGAGAAGATTCGAGGAGCCAAATGCTGCTCGCTCTAAAACACATGTCGTTGCTCATGAGAAGAGCTTTATTCATACTTCAAATGCGAAGAATAACCCAAACAAAATCATATGTGGCAAGGAGCCCATTCCTTTTAGGATATACTTATTAGGTGTATCAGCGGTTATGTTGGAAAGGACACGGTGAGGTATACATCTTAGTCATTCGATGGCAATACCCTTGATTAGTGAGGACATTAATGAAGTCCACTAGAAAGATCCTTTTATACATTATGGGATGGTCCAACTTTTAAGGACCCTATTAGAAAAACCTATTATCCGCTTCGCGAAATGGAAAAAGATGGAATAAGAATTTTATGACTCTCACCATAAAAGTTCTAGACTGTCGACAATATGTTACAAATTTTAATTAATTGGCTGAGATAGTGCCCTATTCAGTTTACCCAAAATCTAAGCTTAATGCAATAATTATTGGTGGTTAGCAACGGCAATAAGAGGGCAAATCCATTATGGATCTACCTCAGCTACTCACGTTTTATAGATTAAGAAATAACCAGTCAAAGCTGAGACTGCCCTAAAATTTGTCAAAGATTTTGTAGCTAAGTTTAAAAGGATTAAAAATGGAGGCGTTTAACCCTCCTGATGAATGATTAGAGGCAGTTCACATTAATAATGACACCAGATAAATCCCTTATTGTGATTTTATTGTTGGGAGTTACGTTTGGTTTCAGGTGCTGCTAAGTCTCTCATAAGACCATAAGCTTAGCAAACTTTTAGAAATTTTCCCGTAAGAACCCCAGATATTAAGTGTAAGGTAAAACTTACAGGCGAAATCATAAGAACCATTTCTTCTGTTCCTGTCAGAAACCTTCAGTCGTAGAATTTTAGAAGTATCCTCTCTCTAGAGGAAGTGCGTCAGCATATATAGTTGATATCTCCTTAATCACTATCGATTACGAATACCAGATGGTATGATAAAAGCGCCATATGAGGATTGGTGTATCTTAATATGTTCCATAGATTGCTTCCATGCCTGATCAGTATGGAGGTTTAATGCATGGGACCACAAAGATATTCCGATGGTCATATGGTACTAAAGTCAGCTAATGGTATTCAAAGAAGATATCCAAAATGGAATTGTCCAAGTAAAGGTCTCCGATTAAGAAATTCATGGACTCGTAACATAAATGTGTCACTCATTTGACACAAGCAAGGATGGATGAACTGGAGCCTGAGATTTGGAAAATCTCTGTAACCTCCTTATATCTTGATTATCTTCTCCTAAGATTACTCTGTTTACCTCCTGAGAGGCAAGTAGAGTTAAGATTTATATCCCATTTAGGGCTGTATTATTATGAAATCTCCAAGACGGCTAGTACCATCATTGGAAGAATCGAAGCCCTGATTAAGTAAGTTTTAAAATAGAGGATTCATATAGCCTAACTCAATATCCTGAGAATTCAGTATAGTTAATTAAGAAAGACGGTTCATTTTGCTTATGCATTGATTACCGCAACCCTAATTAGGCAACAATTAAGAATCGCCATCAACTGCCCAGGATCGTCGATTTGTTCGACTAACTGAAAGGATTAGCTATTCCTTAAGATTAGTTTTAAGCAGTGGTTGGAATAACCAACACACCTTAAAATAAGCTTTTCTATAATAGTTGTTATATAAGTATCAAGGCTGCTTCTTTGGAAACCTTGCATAGATGGAATGTTAAACATCTATTGCTAGACAGAAGATTAGTTAGTCCAATTATCAGGATCTGAAAGTTTCCTTGGAAACAACGAATAAGATCATACAAATCCATAATCATCTGTAAGTTGCCAGTATTCGGCAGAAAATCAAGGACTAAGGAAAGTAGCAACCCTCCTAAGTTCCTGTTAAGGAATAAGGTTCAACAAAAGATATCACCCTTGAAGGGTGTGCCAATTTGTTAATTATCAGACTAGTTAAGCTCTGAATATATAAAATCATTCGAGGGAATCGAATGTATCAAGATCAAATAGCTTATGAGCTAAAACCCATTTAAGGAGCTTGGTGGAACTCGCAATGTGACCCACACTAATGGTTTAAGGATATGTTTCCCCAATAAATCAAGAAACATTATCACCTAATGATATGAAGATTAGGGAAGATTTTTGGTTTGATGAGAAACCCGTATCAATTAAAGATCAGCAAAGTTAAGAAGCCCTAAAAGGATACATGTACCTATTATAGAGGTCAACTTGGGTGCTTGAAGAAGCCCCAAATATACTGTGGAAGTTAAGTCCATGATACATCAGAAAGTACTTCCAGCATTTTAGCAAATCTCGAAGTCGAGATTTCTTTTAAGGGGGTGAGGATGTAACACCTCAAAAAATCACGTCCAATGATGTATTGACACGTGTAATAAACTCTAATGAAGTCAAACATTGAATTTAAGGGACTAATTTTTCAAAAAATCGAAAACTTTGATTATGTAAGGGCTGGAAGTGTTAGAATACCTAAAATAAGTTTCTAAA
The DNA here is from genome assembly GCA_030545235.1 of Helianthus tuberosus. Taxonomy (NCBI): domain Eukaryota; kingdom Viridiplantae; phylum Streptophyta; class Magnoliopsida; order Asterales; family Asteraceae; genus Helianthus; species Helianthus tuberosus. The sequence continues at coordinate 225,389,465 of CM060442.1, read as the reverse complement.
TAACCTTTCATGATATTTATGTTCACAAATGAGCCACTTGGCGATCGAGTGTAGCCGTTTGCGGAATTAATTGAAAGTTTGCGCAATGAAGGGTTAAAAGCGTCAACATGTTAATTCTTACCTCTGAGTGACCTTTTAACAAACCGAGAGCTTCATGATATTTAATTATACTCTCGGGAATGCCAAACATTGGCCGTCTAAAGTTTTTATGCCTATAAGTAAAGTTACGCGCAACTTTGCAAGTTAGAAGGGCTAAAAGTGTCAATATGTTTAATTATACCTCTGAATGACCTTTTAGGGAACCTGAATCATCGCGATGTTTAATAATACTTTCAAGAATTCCTAATATAGATTAGATAAGGCTTCAATGCTATTAAAAGATGAGATGCGCAAGTTTGCACAATAGAGGGACCTAAAGCGTCAACTTTTGAATCTACGCCTTTCGGTGACCATCTAAGCAAACGAGAGCGTAGTAACATTTAATTATATTCTTGGGAATGATCAATATGGGCCATGGAAGGCTTGGATATCATTAAACGGCATTTCGCGCTACTTTGCGCAATTAAAGGACTATTTGCGTCAAATTGCAAAAGTATGTCGATTCGTAGGGTTTCGGACCTTTTGGAATATGATCGTAAGTTAAAAATACCCTAAATATCCCATACATAGCTTAGAAACAGGCTTGGAGGTGTTTCGTGCGCAAAAATAAACTTTAAGTCATGCAGGGACTAAAAGTGTCAAAAAGTGCACAAGTTTGCATTTTCGCGCATATCTTCCGTTCTGAATATATCCGGACATCCAAAAATTTATGTAAGCATTAAAATATTTTATTTTAGTGTTCGGCATGATAAAATTCCATTCGTCGCATAGTTTGGATCGTTTTTCGCGTCCGTTCGCATTTCGTCGTAATTCGTCGAACAACGTGACCATACGGCCAAACGAACCGACATCCGGCATATTTTTGAGCATGTCTCATGTCCCTTAAGTTTAGGCATTATTGTAGAGCCTATAACATGGCATAACGGGCCTTTAATGTGCCAAAAATGACCTTATATGCAAACAGGGACCAAAACTGCCATTTTTAAAACTTGATTGCTGAACCAGGGACCTCAGGCGGCCCGCGTAAGCATCTCTGGAACCTTACGCGGCCTGTGTGAGTATGTCAGAAGCTGAAAAACTGATTTCCCAGCTGTTTCCAGGTTTTGCAAGTGGTTCTTAAACTTTCTAGGGGCTATTTTGGGATGCCCATGGTTTCACAAATCAGTGGGTGCACTTGTACGGACCAGATTGAAGCTCGTTTATCGAGGAATGATCTTAACGGTTCTTGAAATCCTATATATACCCCTTGATCTTGCTCTCATTTCACACCTTGATCTGAATTGTTCTAAGTTGGAGCCTTTGTGCTTCCTACCTGAACATCCTAGATCAATTCCATCCTTGCTTGGACCCTTTGTAAGTGTCCTTTCGTGCTTAGTTTAATTGTTTAGCGTTTATAGCCGAAAAGTCAAGCGTTTCGATAAACGCTTTGACTTTTAAACGGTTGAGCCATTGTTCGCAACGAACATGACTACGTGACCGTAATTAGGTAGGTGTTTAACCCTCATAAGGGCACCTCCTAATTACCACGTTTACTTAGTTAAATTGTCGGGTCAAATGAAAGTCAAACGAGTTAGTTTTAAATAAATTCATAACTATTAATATAAGAAACCATAAAATCATTTTTCTCACTTTAATAACTTGGTAAATATTAGTTGAACATGCCTAAGCATGATTCAACCCGACAATTCTAAGTATAGGCTCGGTTCGGAACCGAAAGTCGCAAAAGTTGACTTTTGCTTTAACTTTCAGTTCTGACCCGATTTAGCTTAGTTTAGATATGCCTTAGGATTCCTTTAGGACCATGTTATAGGTTAGTGTAACCCTCTGAGGTTATACAACTTGGGTCCTTAGTTATCCTATTCATTGCATGTTTCCGTTATATGTTTAAATGTTGACCATTATGCCCTTTTGACCCTAAAACGAGAATTTTGAAAATGTGAGAGGATAATAATCTTTATTACTGATTTATAAACTTGTCCCTAAAATTTGGCATCAATTTGAGGTATAGATTAGGAGTTATGCTCATTAGCGTAAATGAAAAGCTTTTTATTAATTAAACGGCATAATTAGCGTATATCCTATCTAAACCCGAGTTTTGATACCAAACTTTTTACCTACTGATATAAAATAATATTTTGGGATTTTTGAAGATTTTTATTCATTTTTAGGCTGAGCATAACATAGGGTTCTAGGCTTTGATTCGGTAATTGTCGGTTTTGCCCTTTTGGCCCATAAAATGAGTTTTACATAATATTTTGATACCAAACTTTTTGCTACTGATGTTTTAAGTAAATTTATATATTTTAACAATAAAGAAAAGTTTTAAACTCAGATTCTCTAGTTTTGACCTTTTAAGCTTATGTGAAATTACCAAAATGCCCCTACGGCACATAGTTTGGTTATAAATAGTAAATTTCACATATATGCTATACCATACTGTTATAAATTATTAAATTAAGTATTTTTACTGATTATATCAGACCTGAAACTCAGAATAATATTTAATCTCTCTTATAACCTTTAAAATGACCAAAATACCCCTACAGGGCATAAATTGGTTTTAAATTCGTTTTGGGCATAATGGAAGGTATCCTACTGATATAACAACATATTTAAGGCATATTAACTTAGGAAACCTGTTCATGACTGTTTTGGTTACCCGTTACGCACTTTTCATGTTCGGATCGGCTTATGTAACTAGTTTGCATAAATTAGCCGAAACGGGTCAAACCTTATCATTTTTATCTCAAAATCCAGAATGTGTTTAGTTTACCCTTATTACACATGTATACAAGCTTGTCAGGTCTAAACCACATTCTAATCCGGTTCTCGCTTAACCATGCGTTTTGAACCGTATCTTCTTTAAAAACTAACCGGTCTAAGCATAGGCTTAATTAAGACCCGTTAGGAATCTAATAGGTTATTAAAAAAAAAACCTTCGTTCCAGATTTAGGAGCCCAGTAAAAGCTATCTGTACTTGCTGAATTGATATACGGCTGGGATTGAATTTATATTTAGCTCAGATAAATACTTTTAACTTATTTTCCCTATACGGGCTTGGGGTACGGTATATAAAATACCGCTTGCTCGGGCATTGAATTTTTAATTGTATGAAGGTTAAATTATTGAAATGTCTCGTTTAAATTGTTTTGTTTGCTTAAATCTTTTGGGGGGTTAATGACCATGTCCCGGATATCCCTGGCATCATTTTAAGAAATGGCCACGACCTAAGCACGGGGTGTAGGCGTACACCCGACAGTGCATATATAAATAATAAGGTATAACCGCCGGTTTTGGGAATAACCCGCCGCGGGACTATATCATGTGGTGTGTCTATTAATCTTTAACCCGGCGTCAATCCGGGCTACTGAACGTATAACGAACATGTAATTCTTTTACAAGTTTATATATAAATAGTTATCCCAAGTTATAAAAAGTTTTGTGCCACGTGCATTCAAATCAATTTTCTAAAACCTTTTCAAAATGAGTCAGTTAAATTGTATTTACCAGTGTAAACTGACGTATTTTCCCAAAAAGGCTAAGTGCAGGTACTAATCGGAATAGGCTGGCTACTCCTAGCATCAATAAAGAGTCTCGCAAGCTTAGATGTCAAAAATCTGTTGAACAATTATGTTTTATTTGATCCGCCTGTGGATCCTTTACATTCCGTTTGTAATACTTTGATATTAATTTATATCAGTTTGTAATATTTTATCTTTTGCTTCCGCTGTGCATTTAAATTGTGTTGTTTGACTATGATGATATCAACTACGTCACGATACTCCCTACCGGGCCCACCGGTAATACGTGGAAATATCGGGGTGTGACAATCCGGAAATTCCAAACCTAAAGAACCTACAAGTTCAATTAAATCTTATCTCAACCAAAAGTGAATTTCTTTATTGCGCAAGTCTTGTTGGACATTTTCGAGAACGGGAACCTGTGTAGGAGGATACAGCACCCAATCTAGAGATATTGCACGTCCATCTTCTTTTATTAGCATATTGTGCAATATGATACATGCATATACTATGTTATGTATTGTTTTCTTATGCATCACACGAACCGGTCATTTTAGTATGCCCCAACTACCCTTTAAAACACCAAAAACCCTCTCAACATCTTTTCTTGCTGATTCTTGCAACCTCTTGAACGTCTTTTCTTTAACCTCAACAGGAAATAAAAGGAGCTTTCACAAAACAGACCATGATGGGTAGATACCATCCACAAGAAGATCACGATCCAGCATTTTCTTGTTTGGCGGCTTGAACCTTCAAGTTCGTTATACACCTTGAAAAATTCAAGCGTCTCATTTTTGGAAGAAGTTTTGCTATTGCTATCGGTGTCCATCGAAAATGAATCCATAGGAAATTCCATTTTTTACCGAAGAAAGTGGTATAAATTTATGTTTTTGTGTGAGTGAAGTATGTAGAATGTGTGGGTAAAATATGTAGGTTGTAGTGATATATATAAAGTGGAGTAAACTTCCGTTTGCTCCCTATGGTTTGGTCACTTTAACGGTTTTGCCCCAAACCTTTAAAAATAGTCATTTTACTCTAATAGTTTACTATGGTTTTTTCCATTTTGCTTCTCGCCTCTAACTCCATCCAAATTGTTTTTAACTAAAAGGGCATTTCAGTAATTTTGTAAATGTAAGTATTAATTTATTAAACAAACCACACACATTGATGCTGGCTTCTTTGTCACATCTTCATCTTCTACATTGAAACTCAATGAAACCTAGAACTTCAACTTATCATATCTCCTACAATTCTTAATGGAATCGAGCGGTTCTTGGGTGCAAATTTCATGATTTTTCGAGACGAACAAAACCCACCCAGTAGAATCTCGAAATTCATCACGGTTTTTGCATTTTTTTGGACATTTTTAGTCTGGAAATTTGAGTTTTTTTTTTTTGTGAAATTTCGCAAGCTTTCATCTTGAGTGTTTAGCTACTGTTAATAATCATTTGAGGTATGTTTTACCCTTTTTTGCGAGATTATTACAAATTATGTTGATTACCCATTTGATTTTGGACTTCATTGTTTGAATATGGGTGGGTTTTTTATGTATAAAGAGTTAATTGGCATTAAGAGGGGAGTATCTTACTTGTTGAGTGTTAATTAGTGTTATTACCAGATGAAAGTGAACTTGTTTGTGAATCACCATAAGAATGTTGAGATGAAAGTTTGTTTATAAATTTTAGCATGATTGGTAATATGATTAAACGTCGCTGCCACCCGAACGCCACCAGCGCCGTTACCTGTATCAAAGATGAAATGGCCGACAGTGATGTAGACGGCGGCAGCTAGGGTTTCAAAGATGAAACCCGATGTAGACAGCGGTGAAGGCTCGCTTTTCTGGGCTCAGATCTGCGATGAAGATGGATGATGGAGGATTTGGGGGTTTTAAGGTATAGGGTTGCAGATGAAGATGATGGGTGGCCGGCGTTTGTGGTTGTTTGTTTAGAGTTGAAGATGAAGATGGTGGGTTTTGGGGTTGGGTACCGATTTGGGATTTGGGGTGTTGTTTTTGTTTGCACATGTAGGGGTGGGTTCAAATGGTCTACTGATTGTGGTGGTGGTCGACAGGTGGTGGATTGCTGGTGAAGGTGGTCGGCAGGTGGTAGTTGCAGGTGGTGATGCCCGGTGGTGCTGGTTTGGGTGATGGTGAAGAGAGAGGAAAACATGTAGAGAGAGAGAGAGATGAGAGAGAGTATTGTGTTTGTATGGTTTGGTGATGTATATATAAATCTAATAAATAATTAAATCTTATCTTTAAAATTACTAAAATACCCTTAGTTATATATTTGAAGTTACCAAAATACCCTTTCAGATAACAGACAATTTGGATGGAGCTAGAGGCGGGGAGCAAAATGGAAAAACCATAGCAAACTATTGGAGGAAAATGGCTATTTTTAAGTTTTTTTTTAATCCAAACCGTCAAATTCCACGACGTTCATATTCCCAACGTTCAAAAAATTCCTTTCTCCACGTGTGCTCGTGATCACGCTTAAAATTCACCACGCGTTATCTTTGCCACCGGCGGTGGTGTATCACACCGGTCCACGCTTGATAGTTGGCTGTAACACCTCGTAAAATCATGACCAATATAATAAAGACACGTGTCATGAGCTTTAAACGTGTAATGGATTGAATATGAGGGACTAAAGTTGACAAACAAAGAAAGTATGTGTGTAAAAAGATTCAAAGTGTCAACATTGGATAATTATACCTTTCAACAACCCTACACGATGTTTATACCCTTAAACGAATGAATTATGAATCATATGAAGCCGTTTGTGGAAGAAAGTGAAAGTTTACAAACCGCAAGGGTTAAATGTGTCAACATGTTTAAGTTATACCTCTGAGTGACCTTTTAACAAACCCGAAGCTTTGTAACAATTAATTATGCTCACTAGAATAAGTGATAAAAGTTTCACAAGGTTTCGATATCGTATGAGAAAGATACGCTAACATTCGTAAGTGAGGGGTTAAAAGCATCAACGTTGTAACTCAGGACTTTTCGGGTGATCGTATAACTAACTGGGGACTTAACGAAGTTGGTTTATGACTTGGAGTCCTTAAAAATCAAGTTGGAGGGTTAAAAGTGCAATAAAACAAGTTAAAACCACTATTAGAAGGACCAGGGACCAAATGTGCAATTTCTGAAAGATTTTTGACCGGATCTGGGCCTCATACCGGCCGCGTAAGACTCCTCTTGGAGCTTACGCGGGCCGCCTAAAACCTGCCAGCTCCCATTTCTTGGACAGATGCCTGTTATAACCTGTTACACCGACTTATATGCATGGTATTCGAAATCCAGAGGCTGTAACAGTAGTTTTTCATGCATAGGGACACTTGGGATTGATCTAAGATCAGTTATAGGCCTTGTTGTAATGATCCTGGGTGATTAAAGTCCCTATATAAAGAACACTTGTTGCAACATTTTGGCATTCACTTGAAATCATTCATAACTCTTCTTCTGGAGCTCTCTGGACCTCAAACACACCTTCATTTTCGTACTAAGGACTTCAGTAAGCTTCCTTGACCTCTTTAATTCGTGTTTTATTACTTTAAAGGCCTAAAGTCAAACCCGTCGTAATTAAGGCTTGACTTAGTGATTAATCACTAATGGTCCAGTCAATTCTCGAATTGAAAGTAGCTTTGAGTTGGTAATTATGTGGGTAATAAACCCTTAAAAGGGCACCCTCTGATTCTCACTCTAACTAGGTCAATTGTCGGGTCAAACTTAATTATAAAAAGTCAACAGAAAGCTAATTTTCGAATAAACGCATAATTAACAATGTAGAAGCCATGAAACTTGTTTTATCACTTATATAACTTGGTAATTAATGTAAGAACATGTCTAAACATGTTCAACCCGACAATTTTCAGTTTAGGATCGGTTCGGAACCGAAAGTCGCAAAAGTAGACTTTTGCTTTGACTTTCAGTTCTGACCCAATGTAGCATATTTTAGAAATGCCTTAGAGCTCTATTAGGACCAGGTTATAGGATAGTGTAACCCTCTGAGGTTATACAACTTGGTTCCTTAGTTATCCGATTCATGTGCATGTTTCCGTTATATGCCCAAATATTGACCATTATGCCCTTTTGACCTTAAAACGAGATTTTTGAAAATGTGAGAGGACAAAGACCTTTATTACTGATTTATAAAATTGTCCTAAAAATTTGACATCAGTTTGAGTTCTAGATTAGGAGTTATGCTCAATATCGTAATTAAGAAACTTTTTATTAATTAAACAGCGTAATTAGCATAAAGCTTTTCTAAACCCAAATTTTGACACCAAAATTTTTACCCACTGATGTAATATAATATTTTGGGATTTTTGAAGATTTTTATTTATTTTTAAGCTGAGTATAACATAGGGTTCTTGCTATAATTCGGTAATTATCGGTTATACCCTTTTTTGAATAAAATGAGTTTTACATAATATCTTGATACCAAACTTTTTGCTACTGATTTTATATGATAAATAAAATATTTTGACCTTTATAAACTGATCAAAAACTCATATTTCTTATTTAAACCCGAAAATCGCTTAAAACCGACTTTTACGCGTTTTAAGCGCATAGTATGGGTTAAAACTATTTTTAACATATAAGACTTAATACCTACTGATGTTTTAAATAAATTTTTATAATTTAACAGTAAGCAAAAGTTTTAAACTCAGAATTCTAATTTTGACCTTTAAAGCTTATGTGAAATTACCAAAATGCCCCTACGGTGCATAGTTTGGTTATAAAAGGTAAATTTCACATATATGCAATACCCTACTGTTATGACTTATAAAAATAAATATTTTTACTGATTATATCAGACCTGAAACTCAGATTAATATTTAAACTCTTTTATAAGCTTTAAAATGACCAACATACCCCTACGGGGCATAATTTGAGTTTAAATCCATTTTGGGCATAATGGAAGGTATCCTACTGATATCACAACATATTTAGGGCATATTAACTTAGGAAACCTGTTCATGACTCATTTGTTTACTCATTATGCACTTTTCGCGTTCGGTACGGTTTATGTAACTAGTTTGCATAAATTAACCAAAACGGGTCAAACCTTATCATTTTTATCTCAAAATCCAGAATGTGTTTAGTTTACCCATATTATACAAGTCTTCAAACTTGTCGGGTCTAAATCACACTCTATTCCGGTCTTTGCTTAATCATGCGTTTCGAACCGTGTATCTTCCTTTAAAACTAACCGGTCTAAGTATAGACTTAATTAAGACTCGTTAGGAATCTAATAGGTTATTAAAACCTTCGTTCCAGATTAGGAGACCAGTAAAAGATACTTGCACTCGCTGATTGTGATATATACTTGCTCAGGTAAATACTTTTAACTTATTTTCCGTTATACGGGCTTGGGATACGGTATTATAATAATACCGCTTGGTCGGGTATGTAATTGTTTTTAAATCGGATTGTGATTAATATATATTGCGACCCCTAATAGTTTTTAGACCCTAGGGACACTTGTGGATGATCCATGATCAGTTGTAGCATGATTTGTCATGATCACAAGCCATCAAATGCACTATAAAAGGCCCTCATGTTGCAACATTTTGATCATACCTTCCATCTGCATTTGTGGAACTTCCTGGAGCATAAGATTAGTCCCCAAGCATCTCTAATCGAAGAATAGCCCAAAAGTCATGAAAAGGTTTAAGAAGCCGAATGATGTTCGCTTTAAAACACATGTCGCTGCTCATGAGAAGAGCTATATTCATACTTCAAATGCGAAGAATAACCCAAACAAAATCATATGTGGCAAGAAGCCCCTTTCCTTTTTAGGATGTACTTAAAAGTACTTCGTCTCTTGGAAATCAAGAGACTTCAATAATAAAAAGGGGCCATCGATTGCAAGAAATTGTTAGATGAAGTGGAAACCATTAAGTGTATCAGCGGTTGCGCTGGAAAGGACACGGTAAAGTATGCATCCCAGCCATTCGATGACAATACTCTTAATTAGTAAGGACATTAATAAAGTCCACAAGAAAGATCCCCTTATACATTATGGGATGGTCCAAGTTTTAAGGACCTTATTATAAACCCATTATGGATCTACCTCAGCTACTCACGTTGTATAGACTAAGATACAACCAGTCAAAGCTGAGACTGCCCTAAAATTTGTCAGAGATTTTGCAGCTAAGTTTAAAAGGATAAAGAATGGAGGCGCTTAACCCTCCTGATGTATGATTAGAGGCAGTTCACATTAATAATGACACTAGATAAATCCCTTATTGTGATTTAATTGCTAAGAGTTACGTGTGGGTTCAGGTGCTGCTAAGTCTCTCATAAGATCTTGAGCTTAGCAAACTTTTGGAAATTTCCTCGTAAGAACCCCAGATATTAAGTGTAAGATAAAACTTACAGGTGAAATCATAAGAACCATTCCTTCTGTTCCTGTTAGAAACCTTCAGGCGTAGAATTTTTGAAGTATCCTCTCTTTAGGTGTAATGCGTCAGCATTTAGAGTTGATATCTATTTGATCTCTAACGATTGCGAATACCAAACGGTATGATAAAAAGCGCCATATGAGAATTGGTATATCTTAATATGTTCCATAGATTGCTTCCATGCCTGATCAGTATGGAGGTTTAATGCATGGGACCACAAAGATATCCCGATGGTCATAGAGTACTAAAGTCAGCTAATGGTATTCAAAGGAGATATCCAGAATGGAATTGTCCAAGTAAATGTTCCAGATCAAGGAGTTCATGGACTCGTAATGTAAATGTGTCACTTAATTGACACAAGCAATGATGGATGAATTGGAGCTTGAGATTTGAAAAAAAATCTCTGTAACCTCCTTGTATCTTGATTATTTTCTCCTAAGATTACCCTGTTTACCCCTGAGAGGCAGGTAGAGTTAAGGTTTATATCCCATTTAAGGTTGTATTATTATGAAATCTCCAAGACGTTTAGTACCATCATTGGAAGAATCGAAACCCTGATTAACTAAGTTTAAAAAAAAATAGAGGGTCCATATAGACCCTAGGGACACTTGTGGATGATCCATGATCAGTTGTAGCATGGGCGACCCCTAATAGTTTTTAGACCCTAGGGACACTTGTGGATGATCCATGATCAGTTGTAGCATGATTTGTCATGATCACAAGTCATCAAATGCACTA